>JANKOE010000002.1:23879329-23905014 GCA_026284465.1 Erythroxylum citrifolium | reverse complement strand
TCGTCTGATTTTTGTTAAGGTATTTTTCAACTGCTTTTCATTTATCTGTTGCTTTGTTTGTCATCAAAATTATGCAATTTCGTGAAGTCAGTTTTGACTTAACAAATATGTGGAGACATATGGCCCACGTGAATAGTGACACATGAATGGCATGCAAAGCATACACGAATCTGATGTTTTGAGTTAGAAATGTTCAATGTAGTGTTCTTCACTGGGAAGAAACTCTCACCGAATAACAAATTGTTGTGTTCTCTGTGTTTTTAGATTCACTCTCATTGCTGGAATTATAGCTTAATCATGTAAGTAGTTCTGATGATGTTTGTTTTACAGTATTGAAATAAACATGCATGCATGGATTTGTGAATTATGGTTTCGATAATGAATAAATTGGATGATTGATTTGAGAAGTAGGAACTGTTTAACACTGTCTTGAATGGATGTTGGATTGGAGAAAAAAATGGAAAGTTACGTAAGTTGATGAAGAAAAATGTGTCCTGTCATTGTTTGGAAGCTCACGTATATGCTTGATATGTACTGTAAATGCAAAGGTTGAATTGAAACAAAGTTTTTACTGCTACTTTGTAAGTTAGAAAAATGAAAAGGGCAATAATTTAAGTTTATCCGAATATGCTCTGGTTTGGTGTTAGGGAGTAATTTTCGAATTTTGATTTATGGTGGATGATTTCTGAACTGGATTAGGAATTAAATGAAGTGCAAGAGTAGATAAAAATGAAAGAATATGCATTGGATGAAAATCTGAGAATTTGAAAGTTTACAGTAGAGAGAGAGGGAGAAGTGGAATTTCGAATTTGTGATGTTTGAAGTTTAGGATTGTTTCCGAATTGTTTGGAAGTTACAGTGAGTGACAAGCGTAATAGACGATTTAGAAGTGATTAAGTTGGAAAAGGAATGAGAATAAAAAAATTGGGTTTGGTGAAGAAGATGAAGATTCGCGTGCTAGAGAGAGAAAAAGGTGGTAGTTGCAGTATGGGTTATGAACTAAACTATTTCATCGAACAGCCTTAATTCTTTTGGCTATAACTTTTTCATCCGAACTCCAAATGACTTGAAACTTGGATCAATGGATTCCTAAGACATTTTATTTCTCTTCATAAAAATTTTGAGCTATCTAAAATTAATTGAAAGTGACTGATAGGATGAAAGTGTGGAAGTCTACTGGAATGTTATGAACTGGAAAATTTTCATGAACATGTTTCGGTATTTTGATTATAACTTGATCTGTCAATTTCCAAATAAGTTAATTCTTAGTTAAAATTAAACTAGAGACATAAGTATACAAATTTCTTGAAGAAGTAGAATTTTAATTCTGTTTCTAAGACTTTCAAATTTGGCGTGAAACTGCATCTCAGCTTAGGCTTTAGCATTACCAGGGACAGAAATCATGTCCTGTGGTTATTGAATAAATTGTATTGATATATGCTGAATTAGACTGAGGTGTCTTCACCAAAGTTGTAGCTTATTCTCTTAGATTTAAATTGCTATAAAATTTGTAATTTTTGGATATCTGAGCTGAAAGATATGAGTTGTAAAATTCGAGGGTATGATCATATACTAGCCAAATGTTCAAATATACATAGTCTGTGGTATTGTGAGCATAACTTATAGAATACTGAATCAAATTAGATGATCTTGGATTCATTAGAAACTTAAGACATGGTTGAACAATTTTCCAGAAGAAAGTGTTGCCGAATTTTTTCATGTACCCTATCAGATTAATTTTGCAAAGTTGACCCGAAATCATATGGGTAGAAAATCTGAAATGGTCAATTAGGTTATGAAATTGATTTCACATTGTTTTATTTTGGTTCAAATTATAAGTATAAATGAGATTAATGATGACTTTGATACCTGAATGATTTGATAAGAAACCCGGAATTGTCATTGAACATGCATTGTGCATATTTTATATAAGTCATATGCATAAAGGAATACTTATACATTTGTGCAAAAATGTGATATATTGTAAATGTGTTGTGTATGTTATAGAGGAGCACATCGGACACCAGCCAGACATTGCCAGACCATCTAGACAATAGCTTCTTGGAGCGTACTGTGAGTTAACCTAGAAGAATTTCCTAGGACTGAATTGATTTGATTTGCCAATTATTGAATTGTTGCAATTTGTTTCTAAATTCCGGACTTAAAGTCCAAGGAGTAAATATTTGGGATTGTATTAAAAGTGCTCTGATTTGTTTGGTTTTTTTGATCATCTTGTATGAAATGTGAATTCTCAATGAAATTTGAATGCCGGACTTAGGTCTGATGATTATGGAATTTTGACTATGCTTTATACATGATTGTGATATATGGTAAATTCTGAATTGATGCATACACAAAATGCATGCTCAGATAAAGACGTTGTGACCGGAGTGGCCAGTATCAAGCGCTTGCACGTAGAGCTTTGCTCCATGATATATGATTTGGCACGTAGAGCTATGCTCCGCGATATATGTTTCTAATTGAGCCCAATGGGCCAGTATTTGTATATGTGATAGGCACTCGGTCACAACATTAATAACGAATGTGGAGTCTCATATGCATCTTTATGTGTTTATATATGATCTAATTCGCGTTGATTAAATGATGTGCCATGATAGTGTCAGTTTTTAAAATATTCATGTTTTGTATGAATAATTGTGTAATATGTGATTTGTGTATGTGAATCTGGCGAAATCATCAATGATAGTTCACTCATTGAGTTCGCAAAACTCATAAAAATTGCAACGTGATTTTTTAGGTACGAGACAGGAGACTTAGTGTTTATTTTGGATTAGAAGAACCTTTTAGACTAAGTTATGGCTCAAAGGTCTATCAGTTGACATTAGAGAGTTATAGCTTTTATTTTGTAGTTTTTGCTATAACCTGTATAAGGTTTTGTAAATATCTGTCTAATGGAAACAATGTAGACTTTGTGAAAGAATGCAATGAATGGTTTTAAAATTTGATAACTTCTGATTATGTTAGATGATGCCATGTGTAAGTTGGATTTGTTTTTGCTATAGCACGCCATTATCATAGGATATGTACTTGAATATTCTTGAATGTTTGGGTATGTACCTTGTGGTTGTGGGATGTTGCACGGACTCTCCTAAGTTCACGGTTACGCAAGACCATTAATTGGAATTGCGATAGTGCGTTCTGTTCACGGCTACACAGGACCATTTTGTGGAACTATGTAGTATGTTCTGCTTATGGACCTCCCAAACCATTCTAATGTGCTTATGTGCTTATGATATGTCGACAAGTTAATGGATACATGATTTGTGTTATTATGAATTGGATGAGAACTATGCATTTTATGATTCCATAAGAATTATCCATGACAAATGAACATTTTGAATAGTTTTGCTTGTTTCTCGATTATAAACTTGTTACCCCCGAGCTTTTAAGCTCACCCCCTAATCCTTCCCATCTCCAGGTGATGTGCAAGAGACCGAATGAGTGATAGAGTCAAGGCATCGCCCTGAATTCTGCATGTTTTGTATTTTTAAGCTAGATTTTGTAAAATACAAGGCTTAGTCACATTTTAGTATTATAAGTTTAAATATCTTATGTATTTTGACATTGATGTATTGTGGCTTGAAATGCCATTAAAGATTTGTAAAATTGTTTCTTTTGATGTTAATGAAATATGAATTGTGTATGGATGGTGTTAAATTGAAATTAGGTGTACTTGAAGAAGTTATCAACTTGAGGTGATAAATTTTGAGCATGAATTGTTGATATATATATATATATATATAAGTGAGATGTTATGGAAAAGAAAGATAGGAATTATGAATGATGAGATGTAATTGAATGTGATGAATCAAATGAGTTGAAATTTGAGAGTTTGATGAAACAATATTGGTAGTCGAATTGTTATGAAATGATATTGCATTTAGAAGAGGTGTATTTGGGAAGATTATGAGTGAAAGTGATGTTAGAAAAGATGTAGGAACAAAACCAAAGGTATTTTTGTTTTCAGTGGCGTTCATCGCGATGAACCTTTGTCAAAGGATCTCTACGCTTTAAATTGGTGACTTCGCGAATTACACGAGAGTAGACTTCGCCGCGGTGAACCCGCCACACCTCCGAAGGATTTTTCATTCCAAATGAAAGGTTTTTGACATTATTACGCTCACAGTTTTCCATGAGTTCCAAGAGTTGACCTCCGAAATTGGGGTCCAACAACATCTACCAAAGATTTTTCAATGTTCACATATAGTATATCAAGAACTGGCGAATAATAGGGAGGGTTGGCATTCTTTTCTTCATCCTCTTTCTTCGTCTCTTATTCTTCAATAAGGTGGGGTTCAGTTTGGTTTTCCATTGATCCTTCTGGCTCTCCCCCATTCTTAGATGTGATAGCCTCATATTGCTCTCTTTGAAGTATTCCATATTACTTAGAGAGTCTTCCACACTTCTCTTACAAAATTCACAGGAAAGTTGTCTCACTAGAATCTCTAGGTTGTGAATAGACAAGGCATAATTTTCAGTTACTTGCTTAATTTGCTCTTCTAGTCTCTTCTGGCCCTCTTCCATGTCTATGAGCTTATCCAGGATCTTGTCCAATTTAGAATCCTATGAATTGGTCTCATCTTGCTGAAATCCTAATAGGTCTTGATACCCTAAGTGAGTCCTTACGTTGTTGGACCAATAAAAATTTGGGTAGTTCTGCCACCCCGGAGTGTACATATTCCAACAAGGATCATTACTTGCCCAACCATACTATGCCTCATTGTAGTTCACAAAAGTTCCTTGCTCCCTATTAAATATATCCTTCATCATTGTTCTTTCCATTTATTCTTGGATCTAGCCCTATAGATGTCTCATTTCTCATTTTAAGATGTCTTACTATGTCTGTTGTCCTCCATATTATTATGTTAATGTTATTAAGATTACATGACATAAGTTAATGGAATTAAAGTGTTAAGGTTATAAGAAGGTTCAAGGGCATTTTTGGAAGATTACTTAAGCATTAAAGTTATAAGGCTTATAAGGAAGGGCAAATTGGACATTTCTCACTCATTAAGGGCATAAATGGAAAAATTGAGTGTTGTCTTGCAATTGAAGAAGTAAAACACGTGATTTGTGGGAGAGAAGAAGAAAATAACGAAAACAAAGAGAGGAGGAGAGAGTTTCGGTGGAGAAGAGAGAAATGAAGATAAAATAAGTTAGGTTTTGATTTTTCTTAACCTTCAAGAGAGATTTTAAGGTGGTTCAAGAAGAAAAAAAGTAGAGGAAGAGGAGAGCTTCTATTCAAGTGAAGAAACTCTTCATTTGGTGAAAAATTAAGGCAAAAGCATTTTTTATTTGTTAGATTTTTGGAAAGATTTTTGTTTATGGAGCTCAGGAAATACGTGAGTTTAAGCTTTCTAGGATCAATTTTAGTAAATATGTCTTATGGGTTCTCCAATTTGAATTCCTAGTGAATGGAAATTTTTGTCTTTGATAAAGGGAATTAAGAAAGAAAAGAGGAGAGGCGCCCTTGAGCAAGGTTTAAACAAGGAAATTAAGGTATGTTTCATGTTTATAATTGAATAATGAGCCGTTAAAGTTTTTTCAAATCAAGAGAATAAAATGATTTCAAGTACTTCGTAAATGTGCGTATATTGCTTTTAAATGATTTAAAGAATTTGCTTATATGTGTGCATATGCTTAATTGATTGGATTTGAATTGTTGTGAATGTGAAAAAATGCATTGTGATGTATGATCATATTATGCCATTGAAATGTGTCATGGCATTTTATATATTCAAAAAAGAGGAAAAAGCTTGAGAATATGGAAATGTATGGAAATGAATTGAGCATAAATTTGCTTATGATTAGGCAAGAGTCGAACCGTTTTGTAGTCACGTGCACGTCGACATAAAGCCTTCTTCCTGTTGCCCGTTTGTAGCACACGAGATCCGAAAAGTAGACTCGTTTCGTTCTTGGAATAAACTTTGATTTCTCTGTTTTGTTCCACGGAACCCTCGAGCCATTTGTTATGCATTGCATTTGTGAATTGTCAAGTTGATGCATACATGATTTGTTTTATTGTGAATTTGGTTGAAATTTAAGAACCATGTGTTTTATGATTCAATAAGAATTTTCTATGAAAAATAAGTAATTTCAATGGTTTTGCTTGTTATCAATTATAAACTGTTACCCACGAGCTTCTCCTTTCCCTATTCAGGTGATGAGCAAGAGACCGAGTGAAAAAGAGTCAAAGCATCACTCCGATTTAGCATATTTTTGTATTTGAAGTTAGTTAATGTAAAACAAGACTTTAGTCGCAATTCGAGAATTATTGGGTTTTGTATCTTTTGTATTTTGGATTTGGATACCGATGATGTAATGTGACTTGAAGTGCTATTAACGCTTTGTAAAACTCTTATTCTATGATGTTAATGAAATATGAATTTGTGTGTGGATGATTGTTAAGTTGAAATGTGAATTTGAGTAGGGATGAGGTGGAAGTGAAATAGAAATTAATTAAGGATGAGGTTATTAGGTATATTTGGGAAAGTTATCAACTTGAGATTATGACTTTGAATATGAATCATTATTACTTATAAGTGAGAGGTTATGGAAATGAAAGATAGGTTTTTGTGGATGATAAGAATCTAAGGATTTCCTTTTTGTATGTTATGTTATTTTATAGGTTGAGTATGATGGTTGTGGAAGGGGAGTGTGTATGTGCATATTCTTTTTTGTTGAAATTGCAAATGGTTGTTTTTTTAAAAATAGCATGTTAGAGATTGGAAAGGTTGTATAGGATGAATTAATTGAGGTGAGGTTCAAGAGTTACCGAAAGGTACTTAGTAGTGGATTGATATTAAGAGTTATTGTATTTTGTAAGCTTTCGTAGGTGTAGAAATTGTGTTCGAAACTCAAAGGAAAAACTGTATCGATCTAAGTAGAATTAGCCAAAGTTGTCTTCATGAAAGTTGTAGCTTATCTTTATAGCTTTCCAACGATATAAAGTATAAAATTTTTAGATATCGGAGCTAGAAGTGATGATTATTTGAAATTTGTGATGCTGTATAGGATGGATAATCGGGAAAGCTACATTGATTTGAAATTTTAGCCCTTTTGGAGGCAAAATATCTTTTTAGAGTCTTCACAGAAGTTGTAGGTCTATAAGTCTTCTTCGAAACGGTCTTTGAATGAACTTAATCCAACATTCCTAATAAAAGTTATACCCTTTTTACTAAGACAGGTTGGAGGAAGAAAAAGAAAAGACGAAGTCGCGATCGCGACCCTACGGAAATTTCATGCAAGTCTCGATCGCGACATTGTGGCGCGTCGCCGATCTTCCCCCAAGCATAAATATGTTTCATTCTTTTGATCATAACTTTGTCATCCGACCTCCAAGGAACCTGATTTTTGAAGCAATGGATTCCTAACACATTTCTCTACCTCCTCATAAGGATTTATAGCTTTTGGTATTGAATTGAACAAGATTGATTGAATCAAATTAAGGGTATCAATTGAAAGAGTATGAATTGGATATTTTTATTGAGCATGTTCAGTATTTTGCTGATATCTTTATCTATAAAGCTTCAAATAAGATGATTTTTGTTTCTAAGTAAACTAGAGACATATAGCTACAAATGATCTGACGAGATAAAATTTTAATTCAGTCTCTAAGACTTTCAATTTCTCGATAGAAGTTGAGTAGAGTTTACTGTTTCAGTTTAATAACAACCAAAAAATGTTTGGGCTATAACTTTCAAATTACTAAACCAAATGGAATGATTTTGGTGTCATTTGAAACTTAAGATGATAGAGAACAAATGTTATGAAGAAGTCAAATTGAAATTCCTTTTCAAGGTTTCCCAAAATCTGTTTTGAAATAGAAAAAATGAGCTTGTTTTTTTGTGTTTGACTGGTATAGGCACGCCACCCTTGTGGAATGATGGCTAAAGAGGATTTATTGAAACAACCCTACAAGATAATATGCACGCTCAAGTTTGGGCTCCAAAATCAGGGTCCAACACAATCATTGGAACTATTCATATTGTTCAAACCTTCTATCACTAAACGTAATCACATACAAATGATATCAATCACAACAACTTTTACAAAGTATTAAATGCTAAACATGGTTTAAAATAAACATGAGACAAATACAATAATTTCTGTAAGATATTAAATGCTAAATATAGTTCAAAATAAAAACAACCAAATCCACAAAGTTACGAATAAAAACAAAAGGATTGTTTGCAGATAGAAAAAGTTTAGGTGAACTGAACCTTTCAACACAATCAAATGACCCCTATAGTGATGATGTTCTTGAGAGAGACATGTCAACGAAACTGAGAGATGACTTGAATGGGTTTGATGGTGGTAAGGAATATCCTTCAAATGAAGTTAATCATCAAAATTCCGGAAGTGGCTTATCTGAAGTTACAACTGATGCAATTTACAATGGTGACATGAAAGCAGCTTCCTGGAACCAAATTTCGTCAACCTATAACTTAAGGTTGAGAGTGGACCATTCATTGCCAGAGATGATCAAGACTTCTAGTAATAAGGTCCTCTTTAAAGAAAGGACGTCAACTTCAAAAGCAACGGTCAGACCAAGGTCTGCTAGAAATAGGAGAGCTAGTTATTATGATAATGACATGTGGGGTTCGATGGCAAGCAAAGTAAATCAAGATGTTGTCAAAGCACGGGGATGGATATCGTTATATCCCTCAGCTAAGTGATGAAGTTGTATATCTGAGACATGTATCGCATCTTTTTCTTTCTAGTTTTCCTTGTATGAATGCAACTTCAATTATTCTAAGTTGTTTGTAATGCAATGCATACATATGGTCGCTGAGAAAGATATCTTGAAATATTATCCTTTGCAGAAAAAGTTGAACTTAATTCCAAGTAATTGTTGTTTGATATTATCAATCGATCTATCATTTTTTTAAGGCCACCAAGAGTATATTAAGTTGAGAGGCTAAAGAGAGGAAGGCCTCTGGAGTGTGTTTAAGGGATACCTTAATGCAGTTGAAATTTGCAAGGTGGAAAATCTTTGCTATGCCACTGTTGCTAGTTCTGGTGATAGCTGTTGTAAAATTAGGCTCAGATTTACAGATCCGTCATCTGGTGCTCAAATTTATTTTGTGAGAAATGCTGAGCTATCAAACAAGATGAGATGCCTAAAGAATTGGTTCATAAAAAAAGTTGTCAAAGTTAGAGAAAGGTTTATCATAGCTTGATTCTGATGTTTTTTTTTCACCATACATTTTTCATCTGTCAATTCTTTTGTAAATGGAACAATCCATACAGTATGGGATTAATATACTTGCTCTCTCATATAAATAAGCAACAATCAGTCTGATATAAAACTTCATCAATCTCGACCTTTGAAATTCTCAACTTTTGAAATAACTTTTTTTTTTATGAGAAACACGAAAAGAACCTCTATCATAAAACAAATAAGTGTTGATGAATTAATTTTAATTATGCTACAGTAACATGTGCATATTACGATAGCATAACTTTCACTTCTCTAGTGTGAATACAAAGAAGAGAAGGTGACGGTCGTGTTTATGTTTCAACACAAATAATATCAATATTTGTCAAGCAACGGGTTAAAACACACACATAAGCAAATGCGAAAACAAGCCTGAAAATCACAGACAGTAGATGTGCTAAATATTGCGAAAGGGGATAGATTTTGCAGTTCAATAAAGCAAACTATACAGAAATTGGAAGTTTGTGCAATTGTAATAGTCAATTTTAATATACTACGAACCAGTGGCTAGATGCGTCCATAACAGGTAACCCCAAGCTTTTCAAAAATACGAACAGTTCAACTTCAATTTCATGTCTCATTTCAGACTATGCATGCAAGTTCAAATCACAACAGGGATACAAATTCAGCCAATGCATTTGAGGACACTTCTAAATCACTTAACATGGTCATTGACCGCAATTCCCAGGATTACGCACCATCTGCAAGTGTCCTCTTAGACGTACTAATGTAGAGAACTGCAATAAATTTGAATAAATAGTAATTACCACCCCATTCGAAGATGTCCAGGTAAAAAGCTGAAAACGAAATTGATATATTTACCATTGTTTCCTCGGATGAAGGCATCACCATATTTATTTTTGAGCTGACCATTAACGTATTCTTCGGTTTGTTCCATCGCTATATTCATATATCCGTCCAAACAGGCAAGGATACCTATAAGCACAAATCTCAGAATGTAATGATTCCAGAGATTGGAAACCAAATAAGAGACTAAGATTTAGTTCTGCAGTTACTTGTGTCATATTTGGAGCACACATAAGCCACACTATGAAACCAAACAGTATAAAATCAGACAAATGTTGCAACGCTTTATGAACCACCGAGTCTGTCTCCCTACTGGAGTAAAATAAGTGAATGAAGTGATCCAATAGAAGCCCAGTCCAGTCAAGGGAATTATTAGTCTTAAACATGAAAAAGTCCTGAACAGAAATAATAATCGAAAATGTAAGGTCAACTAAGGATTATCTCATCCAAATTAACCAAGTTATGATAGAGAATAACTCACCTCTGTAATCAACACCAGAGTTGAGCTTTACAACAACAGGTCGGCCACGAATTGATTTAAGGAAATCTGCTGGTGTTTTCGTGGTTGCTGTTCCTTTTTCTCCCCCACTACTCATTTCTCAAAATTTTTCTTCTGCTATAACAGAAAAGAAGTGAGTTAGATGACTTACATTGCATGTATACGCCTTACAACAACAGCAACAAAGTATAAAACAAGCTAATGAATGACTCACATATTAAAACATACGTCATAAGTTAAAAGCCCAATTATTTGAAGTAACAGAACGTCAAGCCCTAATAACGCCTAAAGAGATTAGATCTGTCTTTTCATCATTCCATGTTCATTCAAATCATTCAAGGATGGATCCATGTAGAGAGAAACTACAGCACATTCAACATAAAAAAGGGGAAAAAAAAAAGAGTGCAAGCAGAAAAATGGAAAGGAAATCAAGAAATGGAATCGTATACGAAGAGCCAGATTATGAAAACAAAATGGAATTATCCCCAAGACAGTCATGAACTCTACTTGAAGAAAAAAGAAACTGATGATAACCACAATTTCTCATAAAAGTAATCCTTCGACAACTCCAACATTCCAATTTCATCCCATATCCAACCAAAACGCTTATCAATAATTAATTTAATAGGCGAGTTATGATATCTTCAATAATTATAAAAAAGAAAATTTTAAAAGAAGAAAAAAGAAAAGAATAAGTTAGAGCGACAAACTCACAATCCAGTCAGAGAAGTAACAGAAGCACTGACGGGCGGAACTGAAAATGCAGTGATAGTGAACCAACGACGGTGTGGAAGTAGAAGAACGGAAAGGGGAGAGGTAGAAGAACTTAGAAGACCCTAATAGTAATACCAATGTTTTTGAAATAACGATGTCGTATTTTAGACCAATAAGTAAAAATGGGCCGAGCCCGAATATTGAAGAAAAGTCCTTATCCATTTAATATTCTAGAAATTATTAAGAAAAAGAGAGTTAAAAAAGTGTCTTCGAGTTGAGGAGCCCTATCGTAGATATTTTTTGTTTAGCCGCCTGCAACACACGCACACGCTGCTTGTTTCATTGGAGATTCTTGTGTACATTTCCATCCCTGTGGCACTTGGTATTCCTTCTTCCTTTCTTCTTTATATGAAATTAAATTGCTTTTTGTAATCTCTGATTGATGCTGTGGTGTTCTCTACTCCATAGGCAATATGGATGACAACGACCTTACTGCCAACGGCGTTGTAGCGGAGGTGGAGGAACAGAAAGGGAGTAAGATGGAGGACAGCAAGTTGAAGCAAACGATTGAGGCCTTGGAGCAAGAGAAGCAGAATAATGAAAAATTGGAACGCAAGGTCGGGGAATTGAGGGGAACACTTGAAGAGGTTTCCAAGAGAACGCTGCAGCTGGAAAGCGATGAGATTACGCTCAACGAGGAGTTGTATGCGGCCAGTGAGGAGGTAGGGGAGCTTAAGAAAGATAAAGCGGAAAGGGAAATGAGAGTGAGAGAGTTGGAGCGAAAGGTTGGGGCTCTTGAAGCTAGGGAAACGGAAGAGAAGAGCAAGAGACTAAGGAGTGAGGAGTTAACTCAAGAGAAGATCGCTGAGATTGGGAAGTTGACTGATGAGTTGAGGAAAAGGGAAGGAGAGATCGAGGAGTTGGAGAAGAAGATTGGGGAATTAAGTAATGAGTTGGGTTACTCAGAGGCCATGAAGAAGGAAGTGGAAGCCAAGATCGAGAAGATGCAGGGTGAGAAGACCGCTGAGATCGGGAAATTTAAGAATGAGTTGAGGCAAATGGAAACGAAGATAGAGAAGATGCAGAATAAGGGAGATGATTGGAATGGAGAGCATTGGCCACAGGTGGCAGTTGCTTCTGCCGCCGCCGCTATTTTGGCCGCATCTTCTGTTTGTGTGGTGTTCTATCTTCGCAGTGCAAGGCGCACATGAGGTAAGCTTTTCTTGGCCCTTTCTTTCTGATGCTTTCTTGAATTCCAATACATTTAGAATCTTTATCTTTCCTAAAGGCTTATGCAAATTTGTCCTTTTTTTTAACCCCCTATGTCATGAGGATACATTTTAGCTTTACAACAGATTGACCAATTTGTTGCAATTCCATCATGATACATACTAGAAGCAAGATCATTTAGAACCCACTTAACTGATAGATGGGTGCAGCAGCAGTAAAAATGGGCTGATTCTATTGGTTGTTCTTTTTGTATCTAATGAAAGAGTACATAAGTAAACCCCTAGGCTCTAAAAACTCTTAACCAATGTTTACTTTTTCTTATGTATGAAGAACGGATAGTAAGTAAGAAATCAGACTTGGTATGAGTAGCACTAGTGTTTCTACTACAAATGTCTTGAAGCGTGGATGTCTGCATGCAAGATTTTACAAAATCTCATTGTTTTTTGTTCATTTACAATGATATACAATTAAAAACAAGCTACCGTAAATGTTGATGCAAGGCACTTGAATTTCATGGCAAGAGATAATTTGACTTTTTCTTTCCAAGTTTGATGGAAATTGTCTCTTATGAATTGCTTTAAGAACAAATGCTTTCCAGGAAAAAGTGTGATTAAATTGATTATTCTTGTTTAAATGCAGATGTTGGTAACAATTGCACCTGCCAACTAAATTCTTCTCATTGACGCATTGTCAACCTTTTTACTATGGTTTTTGCAAGCTAATGGGGAGGATGTGTTGTGTCCAGCTTACCTTTTTACTATTTGTGTGTCTGAGGAGTGGTACTCTTGGGTTTTGCGTGATCTTGTAAGCCTTTACTTCATCAAATGACTAATAAACTTCGGAATTGCTGATGAGCAGCAATATGCTAGCATTCAAAGATGCCTGTTTTTGATTGTTAGTAGAACAATTGACTCCGAACTAAAATGCATTACTAAGTGTTTCTACTTTTTTACAATATGAAGTTTTGAATTCTTCAAGAGTAAATTTAGTTTTAGATGGTAAGGTTGACCACACATGAAAACTTGGTTCAGTTATGATGAATAGTCTTGCCTGTTGGGAATAGCTTAGAAGTGCATTGGATTGGAAACAATTTTAAGGTGTAACTGGTTATGGGATGTGTGCTGAAGAAAAAAGGTGGAATGACTACTTAGGATTCCTGCTAGTCAATACACTCATGACTGCATTGCTTTTGAATGTTAATGCTACAATGTTAGAGAGATTTGAATGTTAATGCTACAATGTTAGAACACTCATGACTGCATTCCTTGGGTAGAGAGATTTGTTTAAAGTCTCGGGTATGTAGTGGATGAAGGAACTAGAACATACATTTCTTTCCTCGGATCTTGAGTGTTCTAACATGGACTTTCCCATTCATCTTTCTGCTTCTCTTGGTGTCAGATCTAAGAACCGCTGTTAATGGTTATATGCGTGTGCATCTATTATGACAAAGACATTGTTTGTAACTGTCTTTGGGCATGATGACAAAGATAATAACTATATCCGAAATATTTGTTTCTTTTCACCCACCAAATTCCATTGTCTTACAATTACACTCATCCAAAAATAAACTCAATCACTGTATTACAAAATCTGTAATCCAAATGGGAGTTTCGTAGTAGAATCAATAATACTCTAGAATTTATCTGATGCAAAGCACACTAAACAAATAACAAACGGCCATCCAATTTTATCACTCTTTCTGATCCACCCTGACGTGGACGTAGTTTATCTGTCCCAGACCTCTTCTGTAGAGAAAATGGTACATTTACGATTCTGCAAGTTTTGTAGCTGGATCCAGATTGGGACTGATCTGCATTGGGAAGGCCAAGACAAGACAAAAAACAAAAAAACGTAAGAATCTGCCTCTCTAGTTGTGATTATTAGTACATACGCGCTCCTTTATTATTATTTTGTTTTCAGAATTATATCTGTTGTGATTCTCAAAAGAAGCAACTTACCATGTAACAATCATCATAAGCACCTGATTATACCAACCCCACCGAGAAAAAAGGAAAAGGAAAGAAAGAACAATCGAAAACCTATCAATATGGAAAGTGTTTATTAACGTTATTCTGCAAGCATATTTCGCAGAGTTGTTTTTACACGAAACAACAATGCAGCGAGGAATAGCTATTCATATCTTTAGGATAAAGTGAGGCTTTTTAACTTGATTCTGTCTCGTTTGCATCTGTTCTTCATTCCACGTCATGGCCTTTGTACACTGAACAGATGCCCTCAAAACATCAGTAGCTAACTACTTGGCAACAACATTGTAAGAGAAACCAGATCAAGGGATTGCTACAAACATTCAAGTTAAAGGCCTTCGACATGGGTAATACTATTTCGCTGGGGTAAAAAGTTTTCATATATGCTTTCGAATTTTGAGTGATCTTTGAGATAGAATCTTACGTGCTCCAACAGCTTTACGTCTAGACTCAGTGGTTGCCTTTTCTTTTACCTCACAATTTTAGTCTTTAGGTGACTGTTCATAATCTTTTTATCCCCAAATAGCTAATTATTGCCTGACTATGATCATGACGACAAGCTCTAAGAAATAAAGGAAAAAACAGAAGGGAAATGGAAGAAATGAAGAAACATCGTCGTCATTTCCTCTCTGCATGACAATTTCTAACTCAAGACTCCTTAGCAAGAGCAAGTAAGAGATGGATTAACTGTGACCATCCATCCCCAGGAAAAGACAAAGACATCCAACTTTCTTTAAAACCCGATCTTGATCTCTCTTCCATGGAGATGCTTGGATGCAGATGCATTCACAATTGATAATCAATTTCGTCGACGAAAATGTAGAGGAAGAAGAGTTGGGTGTCCAAACTGAGGAGAGTTTTGTTTTTACTCACCTTGAGTTACCTATTTGAACGCCTAAGAACTTCAAAAAGACCACAGCAGCTCCTCCAAGATGTAGGTTGCATAATTCGCTGATTCATAGAGACAACATACTGCAAAGAATAGCAATATCGACTCAGCGAAACAAACTTTTAAGATGGTCAAAAAAATAGGGGTGTTTTGCAGCAAACAGTTAACAGATTAGTCAAACTTATATGTACTAACAGGGTTTCCAGTATTTGCAGGTGAAGAATCAGTGCTTCCAACAACAGTAGTACTCTCTGTGGTTGGCGGCAATGATTTTTTCACAGGTTCGTCCCTAGCAACAACAGATGCCTCCTCTGTTTTCTCCTCAACGGAAGCTGCTACATTTGCTACATCAGTTACCTTTGACTCTACCTCTGTCAGATCTTTTGGAACCGCATAGTCATGTTTTTCATTGCCAGATGGTTCAACTTTTTCCTCGGTTACTTCTGTCACAGTATGTCCTGCAACTGGAGTGAAGTCAGGGTTCTCCGCAGAAGAAGAAACAATTGTTTCGTTGGCTGCATTTGACACCACCTCAGACACATCTGAAGTTGCAGGTGGTAATGGTGTTGAATCCATCATTAAATCTGTTGCAACTACTGGAGTTGGATTTTCTCTAGGAATCTCCACTTCTTCTTTTCTTTCTACTTCCTTCACTAGAGACTCCTCTGACAGAGCTTCCACACCTTGGACCAAGTCTTCTACAAAAGTTCCTGGAAGTGAAGCTGATTCTTCAACAATGTAAGAAACTTCGTTGTCCAGCTTCTCTACAGTTGATTCCTCCGCCTGTGGATTCTTGTCTTCAGTTTCTTCCTTTTCTACTGAACAACCATCATGATTAGCCTCTTTCACAGGCTTGGAATTGCCATCAATATCAATTTGTTTGACTGATTCATCTTCAAGTTTGATCTCCTCGACGTCCTTGGCAATTTTCTTGGTATCTTCTTCCTCTAGTTCCACCATCTGGGACTCCTCAACTTTCCCATTTGATGGTTCCTCCATGATTTGCAGAAACTATTCCTTGCAGGAATAAAGAATCCTTTCTTTTCTATTTCTTAGACAGACCTGGCAACAACTTCAGAGAATGAGGTTCAGTTTTTCAGCATCTGAACTGGATGGAATCCCCGCGTGATTGCAGACCAAGAGTAGTTGCTTCGGGTAATCTTTCGAGAGGAGGAAAAGAGCACGAAGAAAGAAGCAAGTCAAACAAAGAGAAAGATCCAAGGCAGAAACAACAAACAATAATATGAACCACGAAAACTGAAGTGATAGAGAAAGAGATTAACCTGGAAGAGTAGGTGAAAGAGAATGGGAGATGTTTAAGTGTAAGAATATATATATGTACACATACGTATTTTCATAAACATGCGAACATGATTGGACGTGGTGGCAACGAAGGAATGAGGTCGCTTTTGACTGGTAGTTAGTTCTTGGTAGTTATGGCTTTGGAGTTTGAGGAAAGTAGAGACTGGTAGCTATATGGTCACTTAATGTTAGGTTGGCGTTTTCGACACTCGTCTACACTGACGTAAGTTTCGAGATGATCTTCTAATATTACTCTGCCTTATCAAATCTCAGCTATTTATTTTGCGTGATCTAGGCGAGACCCACACAGAATTCACATAAATAAATAGCTGAGATTTATTGACACAATAAGACGCTATAATACTAGACAGAAGATCTGGACTCTTAAGTTGCCGCCTTTTTTACATAACACTCAAGTTGGGGAGGACAAATTGTTAAATTCTAGGAAAAATATTTAACAAGGGCGTATATATAAGAGTGATAACTTAATGTCTTAAGGATCTTTTCAAAAAGTATTCAGTACTCTTTTTTAATATATAAATAACATTTTCTTCAAAATAAAATTTTTATGTGACTAAAAAATCAAGAATTCAGATCATGTCATTCTTGTTTATTTATAATAATTTATGATATGCTTTTTATTAGTTTATTTATAATATATTGTGTTTGCCCGCATGTATATATGAAAGAGCATGTTAAAATAATAAATGATCTATTTAGTAGATCTTATCTATAAAATTTAAGCTTTTAAATTGAATGGTTTTTAATGTAATATATAGTTAAGTTTGTATTTTTATAATCATAAATTTTTAGTTAAGTGTGTTAAAACTTCATTGTTTTAAATATGTTATGTCAACAATTATACAGATTGAAATTATCTTTCTAATGATCAATTCTTATCCATCAACTCAAGCTTTTAGGTTAAATGACATCATTCTTATATATAAGCGTTCCTTAATTATTTTTTAATTGATGCAATAATTCTAACAATTTAACAATTATAATACAATCAGTCAAAAAATAAAAATTGCCTTATAATTAAAAGAAAAAGAAAAGTTTCGAATCATAATGACATAAAAAGTTCCTTAATCTATTAAGGGTTTTTAAGTGGTGAAGTTATTTATAAAATTCTTATTATAATTGGAATTATATATTCTAAAACCACCTTTTGTTTAGGCTTAGCAAAACTTGCCCATTCAAGCCAAAAGTCAATAAACTCGATTCAAGTTCACCAAGTTTTGGGTTGAGTTAGAGTTTTTTTTTTCAAAAGAAGCCAAAATTTTAAGTGAAACAACCATATTTTGAGTAATGCAATGTCGTTTTTAATTTAAAAAATTTTAAAATATATTTAATAAGGTTTGATTAGACTTTGAATTACCTGAGCCCGATCGAGCTTCGAGTTTGATCAAGCTTCAAATTAAGCTTAGGTCTAACCCAAATTTTTGAGCCAGGCTTGGGTCTATTCAGGTATGAACCTGACCTAACTTATTGCTAAGGTTTCATGGACTTAGCTCATTTGCCAACGACATTGAGAAGCCCTTATGTATAGACAAAACTATAGCCAAAAAGAAGTGTATTAGGTTTGCATGTACATGTGTAAGTGCAAGGTTGGTTTAGGATTATGAAGATGCTACGAGGGTAACATACACTTTGAAACCTTCTTTTAACACCAATGGAAACAATGGATACCTACTGGCAAACACTTTGTTAAAGGGGGATTTTGAAAAGCTAATGAGTAAGAAATCTAAGCAACTAAATCAAAACTTGGTTACTTCGAAGCTAAATGAAGAAAAAGTACCTCTAGTTGGGTCATACACCTAAGAAGATAAGCCACCTCAAGGAAGCTGCAGTATCCCTCACTTAGACCCCTACTGCCTTTATTGCAGACATTAATGGGGAAGAAACTAAGTTGAGCATCACAAAAACCTGCAGCTCAAGGTAATAGCTCGCATACTGCTATTTCTCTTCACTCTCATAAGGATATTGAGTACCCAGACAAATCATTTCTTATACCTGGGGAGGGAGATATGGAATGCGGGGAAGCGGAGCTGGGCGGCTTTGTGGACAGCAGCAGGAGGTCTACTCAACCTCGGTTCTTGGCTCCTCCTATAAGACCGCCAGATCTCGATCCACTAGTCAATGACGATGACGATGTGCATATGTCAAGTGATTCACCCATTGAAGTGGTTCCCTAGACCCCAGGGTTCGACACATTAGGTGTGCAGGATAACGCCACGCGGAACACTTGAGCTTACGAGTGGTTTCGCTTTCCCCCTCAATCCATTTTGATGTCAATTTTTCTTTGGAATTGTCAAGGAGCTGGTGGAAAGAAGTTCAGACCTGTAGCTTTGAATTTTATGCGGATTCACAAGCCTATATTGGCAGTCATCACTGAACCTAGGATCAGTGGTCCGCGGGCAGACGCAGTTATCGCGAAATTGGGTTTTGAGCATTCGTTTCGAGTAGAAGCTATTGGTGGAGGCATTTGGCTTTTGTGGAAAAGGGACATCCAAGTTCGGATCTTAGTAGCTCACCGGCAATTTATCCACACAACTATTTCTAAAGATGGACGCACTTTCGATTTTACTGCTATATATGCGAGTCCGCAATACCATCTTCAGACATTTCTGTGGGCAAACATCACAAAACTAGCTCGACTTACGTCTAAGGCTTGGTTATTAGGTGGAGATTTTAATGCCAAATTGGAAAATTTGGATAAGCGTGGAGGGTCTCACTTACAGCCAGTGGTCAGTACGCCTTTTCGAGATTGTGTACACAACAGCTGCTTACATGATCTGGGTTATGTAGGTTCACGATATACTTGGAGGAGGGGTTCTGTTCAAGCTCGCCTTGACAGGGCTCTTTGTTCTAGTTTATGGCAGCAAACTTTTCCTGATTCAATAGTCACTCATCTACCTTTCCTTAAATCAGATCATCGTCCCTTACTGATTACTTTCAAACCTCTAACCTCTGCCCCTATAGCTCCACGCCCTTTTCGGTTCCAGGCGGCATGGCTTTCCCATAAGAACTTCGCCACTTTTGCTAAGGATAATTGGAATCCTAATCTAAATGATTTCAGTGGCTCGTTATCTGCTTTTGCTCATTCTTTGCAGCGTTGGAATACATCAGAGTTTGGCAATATATTCCATCACAAGAATAAGCTGATGGCGAGATTGCAAGGTATTCAACGGGCTCTTGAGACTAGAGTTTCTGATTCCTTGTTGGACCTGGAAGAGTACCTCCGGTCGGAGCTTGAACAGGTTTTATGAGAGGAAGAATTTTATTGGCATCAACAGGCTAGGTGCAAGTGGATAGCTCATGGAGATTGTAACACGAAATACTATCATACTGTCACCAATGCTCGTAGGCGGCACATCAGAATTAATTCTCTTCAGGATGAAGTTGGTACTGTAATTACGGATCCTATTGCCCTTAAAAATTTGGCTAAAGACTTCTTTGAGAAACTGTATACAGTGGAGGAGACGCGGTGTGGTGATATTGGATGTCGTGGAGCCTTTCCTGCTCTACCCATTGGTGCAAAGACTCAACTTGGTGGCCTTATTCACTCCGATGAGGTACAAACCGCAGTGTTTCAGATGGATCCTAACAAAGCTCCCGGTTATGATGGTTTTCATGCTCTTTTCTTCCAGAAACAATGGGAGCTAATTGGTTCGGATGTGGTGAATTTTATCCAACGTATCTACAAACATGAAGTTTGGGAAACGGCAATTAATAGAACTATTTTAGTTCTGATCCCTAAAATCCCCTCCCCTTTCACGATCCACCACTTTCGGCCAATTAGTCTGTGTTCGGTTGTGTATAAAATAATTACCAAGATTTTGGTCAATCGTCTCAAGCCTTTGTTGAATCATCTTGTAGCTCCTACACAATGTAGCTTTGTTCCAGGAAGATTAATTACAGATAACATCATCCTGGTACAGGAGGTCCTTCATTCCATGAGAAGAAAGAAAGGTAAATCTGGATTTGTAGCTATCAAAGTAGATTTGGAGAAAGCTTACGACCGGTTGCGTTGGGACTTCATCCAAGACACTCTTGTCGAAACTGGTTTACCACTAGAACTCATTAGTCTCATCATGAGATTTGTTTCCACAGTATCTATGCAAATTAGTTGGGCGGGTGAACTTTCGGATACTTTCTTTTCGTCCCGTGGGATCAGACAGGGTGACCCTTTATCTCCTTATATCTTTGTTCTTTGTATGGAGAGGTTAGGGCATCTTATTGCTCAGGCGGTAGCGCAAGGGAGATGGAAACCAATTCGTTTGAGTAGGGGCGGCCCGACCATATCCCATCTTTTCTTCACTAATGATCTTATTCTTTTTGCGGAAGTGCAAGATGATCAAGTTGCAATTATTCAAGAGACTTTGGATGCTTTTTGCATGGCTTTAGGGCAAAAGGTGAGTAAGGCCAAAACACGTTGCTATTGTTCCAAGAACATGTCCCATTTGTTGGCTCGGTCCATTAGTCGCAAGTTGGGTTTTCGCCTCACGGACGATCTTGGAAAGTATCTGGGGGTTCCTCTTATTCATGAAAAAAGCACTAGGAGACATTATCAGTACATTCTTGATACAGTACAACGACGATTAGATGGCTGGCAGGCGAAGCAGTTATCTCTAGCAGGTAGAGTAACTTTAATTCAGTCGGTTATCTCTGCTCTGCCTATTTACACCATGCAGACCGTTAAGCTCCCGCGTCAACTTTGTGATGAATTAGAAAAAATTATGCGGGTGTTTTTATGGGGCTCCACGCCAGACCATCGAAAGCCCAGTTTGGTTAGTTGGGAACATATTTGTACGCCAAAGGAGATGGGCGGGCTCGGCTTGAGGAAAATTCGTGTAAACAACGATGCTTTGCTGGTTAAAATTGGATGGAGCTTGATTTCGGATTCTAACGCTTTATGGGTCCGAGTTCTTCGGGCAAAATACAAATTTGACTCCAACACTTTGCCTGCCTCTCTTCACTCACCTGGCAGCTCAATGGTTTGGCGAAGTATAGCTTCGGTCTGGCATCATGTCCTATCTGGGGTCAGGTGGATACTTGGCAGCGGAACTCGAGTGAAATTCTGGTTGGATGTCTGGATTCCAAACATTGGTCCCCTCATTGCTATTGCAACATCCATTGTTCCTGACGAACTGCTCAAGAAACCAGTGCAGTATTTTGTTGCTGCTCAGGGGGGTTGGCATTGGGCTAGTTTCAAGGCGTATCTTCCAGCAACGGTGTATCTTCATATTGCTGGCATTCTTCCCCCTAATTCTCTTTTTGGTCAGGACAGGTTAGTTTGGGGAGTTGCCGACAATGGAATTTTCTCTACGGCTTCTGCTTATTCCCTTATCGATCTGAACGCCTCTTCACTTCCCAATGGCTTCTGGAATCTCATTTGGAAATGGCCTGGTCCCCAAAAAATTCGAACCTTTCTTTGGTTGCTTGCTAGAGGTTCTCTTTTAACAAATCAGCAGCGATGTTATCGACATTTAACATCAGATGCCACTTGCTCTTTTTGTGGAGATATTGAATCGGATCTTCATGTTGTCAGGGACTGTGCGAGAGCTAAAGCCTTTTGGTTGTCTTTCTCACCTACTGTTATTAGTGTTGATTTCTTCACCTTCGACAAGCAGGCTTGGCTCACGAAAAATTTGAAGGATAGCCAACAAATACAGGATTTTCCTTGGTTGGTTATTTTTGGAACTGGATGTTGGTTCCTGTGGTTTTGGCGCAATAAATGCTTATTTGATGTACACTTTTCTTGGCCCACAAACCCGCATGAGATCGTCCTTGATTATGTTAGCTGGATTATGAAGTCTCGTGCGCTAGTTGATAAGGTTTTATTATCCCCTAAGGTTCGGACAGAACAGCTGATAGGCTGGTCTACTCCACCTCCGAATTGGGTTAGACTGAACACCGATGGCGCTTTCAAAGCTTCTTCTTTATCTGCGGCAGCCGGTGGTGTGCTTCGGGATTGCACAGGGCACTGGCTAGGTGGGTTTGTCCATAATATTGGTCGGTGCTCATCTATGTGTGTTGAGTTATGGGGGGTATTTTCAGGCTTACAGCTAGCTTGGGACCTGGGGTATAGAAGAGTGGAGTTAGAAGTGGACTCTCTGGTGGTTATCAACATTCTTTCCTCTTCTTCGTATGACCAATCGTTTCACAACTCCTTGGTTTGGGGGATTCAAAACATGCTTTCTCGGGATTGGATTGTCCGACCCCAGCATGTGTATAGAGAAGGCAATAGACTTGCAGATTGGTTGGCAAACTATGCCTATTCTTTTGGGATTGGTTCCATTACATTTCAAACCCCTCCGTTGGGTTGTCTTCATATCCTCATTGAGGATGTTGCTAGAATTTCGTTTCCTCGTTTCGTTGGCTAATTTGTACTTGTGTGCTTTTCCTTTGTAATAAAAAATAGTAGTCCCAAAAAGAGTTCTAGACTAGTAAAAAGAGGAAATCTGGTAGAAGAAATAAAGGTAAGGACCCTACCACATCCCCTTCTAAATAATTTCTATCATTCATAGAATTTGAGGGACATTAATTACCCCAACAAGCTATCAACATTGTGTGATTTTGTCATAAATAACAATTATGTTTTGTTAGGGTCTATTAGAAACTAAATTAAAGTCGGAAAACATTTTGAAGCTCAAAGCTATGGGAAGCTATTAGACATCCCCATTTAATCATCGATATCATTTCTTGGGTGCAGTTATTTTGGCCTTCAACTCTAACAAAGTTTTGGTCAATTGGTAAGCTCATCAAACTAGATGAGGCACCTAAAATTTACCTTGATCCAGATGAATTGCACACTACATGTTACATTTATATATGCCTCTAACTTTATTTTCCAGAGGAGAGGCTTAGGGGAGAGACTTATGGTAGAAACTAAAGGACTTACAACCAAGGGCCATGATTACTTCTTAGAGACTTCAATGCAATTTTCATAGGAACGTAGTAGATGGGTATACAAGCCAAAGAACATTCAACTCTGACCTAAAATAATGTGTCCAAGATATTGGGGTTACTAATTTCAAGATTGAGGGTTGGTTCTATAATCATAATATTTTTTGGATGTTAAGGGAGAAACTAGACAGAGCTCTAGTAAATGAAGAATGGTTTGATGTATTCCTGATAGCAAAGCAACCTTTGAAGCACAATGAAGTTTTAACCACTGTCCCATTCTCATTAAAAACCTGGATGTTCTCATAATCCTAAAACAACCCTTCAGTTTAACAACCATCAGGTAGAAGAAGAAAGGCATCAAGAGGCCATTTAAAAAGGTATCCAACTAAGGATTTAAGGTAGTAAGTTGTTCATATATATATATGTCAAGAGTATCCAAAGTATCAAGAATGAGAAGAAAAAAAAAACTGAACATCAAAAGATATCACTTTTGATCAAGTTGAAGCAATTAAAGCTAAAATAGACAACGCTTAATCCTTTTTCTACCTCAACCCTGACAACCCTAAGCTTATAGAAGATGAAAAAGCAGTAGTCAAGGCCTATCTCAGAGCCATGGATATTCATAATTCTATCACGAAATAGATTCAAAATGGTGATAAAAACAGTAGATTCTTCCACAGTTTTGACAAAGCAAGGAACAATTCGATTAAAATTCTTTCCCTAAAAAGAGTCAACAATACTTTAACTACTACACAATTCTTAAAGAAAAGGCCTTTTGCCACTTTGAAAATACACTTGGGACACAAGATGCTAGTAGTTCCACAATAACTTTACTCAAATCTTTAATCAGGGATACCATTAGTGAGGAACTCAAAACTTCCTTATGATGCCCTGTATCCCCACCAGAAAATTGGAAACACAATCTTGAGTTTGGACCTATGAAAGTCCTGGGCTCTGATGGGTTTAACGAATGCCTTTTTCATAGGTCATACCTTATGATCATTTATATAGTGTTGGAGGCTATCTAGGGATTCTTTGAGAATGGGAAAATGTTAAGGGAAGTCAATAAGACACACATTTGTCTAATATCAAAGAAGCCTAACCTTGACTGCCTTACTAGTTTTAGACCCAGCTCCTGTTGTAACTTCATCTACATGGCAATCTCTAAAACACTGGCTACTAGAATGAAAAACGCTTTTTATAGCTTGATTGGAGAATCCTAGGGTAATTTCCTAGAAGGGAGACTAATTTGGGACAACATACTTCTGGTTGAAGAACCCCTTAAAGACTATGCCAAAGCCAACTCTTATATAAGAATTGTGCCTTAAAGGTGGATTTTAATAATACATTTGACTCCTTAAGTTAGGAATTTACCTTACAATTACTTCGAGTCTTTCAGATAAATTCTGTAATTGGATTAAGAAATCTATCAACACTACCACCTCCTTCAGTATTTTAGTGAATGAAAAGCCCATAAAGTTATTATGTGAAAGCAAAGAGTTGAGAAAGAAAGACATTCTTTCGCCCTATCTTTTTATTCTATGTAAGCATTCTCTAGATTTCTTAAATGTGAATTTGCTATACATCACTAGTATATGCACAACATAACAATTACAAGCTACATCCAAAACTATAACTACATACAAAATTTCAAACAATTCCACACTCAATTATACATGAATAATCCTCAAAACCTAAAATGAATCACTATATCTATCATCACATTGACACGAAATTTTCACATCACTAAACCATTTTTAACCAAATTAAAGCATTGAAATAATTATTAATCATACAAAAATAATTAATAACAATTAAAAATAGATCCTTGAAAACTTTAACTAATATATAATACATGTTACTTGTCCTAACGTCCCTAAAAGTTCTTGGCAAACGTTACGTTAGATATGAATAATGATTGAAATTACAAGAAATATATAAGTGGAATTAGACATAAAGGGATAATTGAAAGTACAAGAAATTCTTGGAAAAAGTTTGAAGTACTAGCGGGGCAGACGATAATTTACCCCACTCGTTTTATTGATTTTGGTGAAAGAATAAAGAATGAAACAATGCGGCCATAAGAATGAACAATGCGGCCATTTAGCT
>JANKOE010000002.1:23728098-23746217 GCA_026284465.1 Erythroxylum citrifolium | reverse complement strand
GTTGAGTTGATTCTGTGATACATGGAAGGAATCAGGTTATATAACTTGTGACCGCCATGATCCCATCAGCTTAATTCAATTAAGGATGACTTGATCGATTCCATGTATTGTGTGCACTTAAATTTGTTGGATCACCAAGTTATAACATGGGCCAAATGGGAGATTGTTAGACTATTTAATGTCCCATGTGACTTATAGATTTGAGTCCTATGAAAATCACCCAATATGATGGCTATTGGGTCTTAATTAAAGGGTTCTGAAATGGGTCAAAGACCATTTTCCTCTCTCTTCCAATTACCAAACGACATGTCGGTTGGTGGTGCTATATAAGTTTTAGAAACTTATGAAAGGTTATCTTAATCATTGAAGAAATCGCTAAAAGTTCAAGAAGAAGAGAAGAAATAAAACTTGTATCAACAACATCAAAATCTTACAAAAACGATCATGGATACAGGTATGTCTAAATAATGTCGATCCATAAATGTTTTACAATAATATGATAAAAAACTTAGTAAACTTCTAAAATAAACAAAACAGTGCAATAACATAATATATGATTTTAGTTTAAAAGATGAACCAACAAGAAAAAAGGTTACTATATGTTTGCCTAGCCTGTTGAGCTTTATTTCTATTTTAAAATAATTTTTAATTTTATTTTAAATGAATAAATAAATGAGAATTTTATTTAAAAATTAAATAATATTATAAATTAAATATATAATTTATAATTTTAAAAAGATTTATTTTTAAAAAGATTTATTAAATAATTATTTATGTTTTGGCATTTTAAAATATTTAGAATTAAAATAATTTTACTTTCAAAATACTTTTTTGAAGATAATATAAATATTCATTATTGAATAATTAAATTGTAATAATTAAAATTTCTATTCAAATTAGTTTCAAATATTTAAATTATAGTTATTTAATTAATAATAAATTAAATTACAATAAAAGAGTATAAAGATTAAAATTACTTTTTGATGATTTTTATAAATAAAATATAGAAAAATAAAATACAATTCAGACTCACCAAACATGCCTTTAACAATTTACTTTTTTGATTAGTGAATTTGCTCTATTTGATAGTTGGAATAATAGGAGTCGAAGAGAAGTATAGTTTGTTAAAGAATATTGCATAAATGTAATAAGTTGTTTATTTTATTCAAATGTCTAAATATTATTGCTTTTACTTAGTTTGTTTATAGTAAAGTCTAAGTCTTAGTTTTTAGCAATAAAACTTGCATTTTTTATTTGTAAAAAATATATGTAATTAAGATTGTTATAATGTGCCTTGACTGTAGGTATTCAATTGCGTTTGACATGTATTTACTTGCACTATGTTGTTCTTTTTGACTAAATATTTGTGTGCATATAATTTGTTTGATAAAAGTTATTCTTTTAGCTCTTTATTTTATTGTCTTAAAGAGAAGCTCGTGACATTTAAAGGATCCCCTATTTTATCATCTGATGTGAGAGTTGAAAATGAAATTTTGATGACTAATAATAACTTGGGAATTAACCTTTAATTTCTTTGGAATTAACCTTTAATTTCTTGGGTATGATACTTGGAGTACCAAAATGAAGACCTTATTTATACCTTAAGATTTGTGGGAGTTGGTTAAGAGAGGATACAATAAAATAAGAGTCTCAAGTTTTTTAGAGATCGTTGTAAGAAAGATGTTAAAGCTCTTTTCTTCATTTAACAAGCTTTATATGAAGCTATTTTTCCTTTTATTGAAACAACCACCAATTAATATGAGATTTATTTTAAAATATTGTCAAGGCATTAAAAGGTAAAAGTTTTCAAGTTATCAACTCTTCGTAGTGACTTTGAAAGTTTTTTTTATGAAAGAAGGTGAATCTCTTGATGCTAATTCCATTAAAGTATTAGACATCGTTAGTGAAATGTGAGATTATGGTGATGATATTTCTGAGCACAACGTGGTTAAAAAGATTTGAAGAGTTTGCGTAAGAAGTATGAGTATATAGTGGTTACCATAGTAGAAGCAAATAATTTAAGTGAGCTATTTATTAATAAGTTAATAGAATCTTTATAGTTCTGTGAAGATAAACTGAAGCGATACGATAATTAAGGCATGGCAAAGAATGCCCTTTATTCAACATTACAATCATCTAAATGTAATTTTAATGGAAAAATGAGTCAAACAACCGAAGTAATAATAAAGATTCAAGTAGTCGAACGAGTCATGGTGGAAATTCCTATAATGAGAGGCAAAGAGCAAAGGTGTTGGATGATCAAGTGGTTGAAATCAAATTCATATAGTGGAAGGTAAAATTGATGTACCTTGAAACTTTTTTTTTGGTAATTCAGTAGATTTTATACAAATATAGAGTTATGTACAACAATGGAATACAAGTAACTCCAAGACTTTTCTAGCGCTCACCTACGAGGTGGGGGATTACAAGAACACAGGCCTGTACTATACAAAAGCTCCAACAAGAACCTAAGAACTCCATCACTTCTTGCTCACAATCTAGTAAAGTTCAACACGCCATCACTCCCACAACTGCCTCATAATAAACTCATTTCACCTCAGTCAAGCATAAACCATAGTCCAACTTACTATCTAACCACAACAAGGTAGAAACTTAAGCCACTCAAGATCAACACAAACATAACATAAATGTCTTAGACTTTTACTATAGCTACAGATTAGAACATGGTGTTTACTACTTCTGTTCTCTTGGTGCAGTGAGATTTGAAGAATTTAGAGTATAGGAGACTGTCCCTTGTCCGCTGCTAACTGTAGACCCATGTGACCGAATCTATTGCATTCCTTATACTGGCAAACCTGTAAAGAAAGATTAGTAAAATAGGCACTTATTTAATTACCTCCTCTTTGTGTTTGGGTTTGATGTTCCTTAACTTGGGAGATTACTCCGAGGTACACACTCCCAATATCCTTGGCTGCATCTTTAAAGGCTCTAGCATTCCTTTCAGACCAAATGTGATAAACATCAGTAGAAAGTAGGATTGGGAAAAGGTTTAAAGTGCGGGTATTTGAAGCTCTCTGAAACCAAATGAGGAGGGACGGGAGAGAAGGTTGATTTAGGCATTGTAAGTGGAAATGAGTGAGGCTTAGGTCCCAAACTGATTTAGAAAATGAGCATGCAAAAAACAACAAACAAAACACTGTAACAAAATGACATAGCAAAGATAAAAATAAAAGTATTTTAGACATAGCCAAAAGTTTGATTAAAATAAAGGTTTACTTAAGTGCTTTTGGATAAAAGAAGTTAACACGATAACCTATAAATGAAACCCTACAATAGCTTAACATTATCACACACCATTTAAGGAATGGTATGGATGAAAACTAAAGGTAGCATGTTTCAAAGTTTTTAGCTACAATTCATATGTCCATATTCCTTCTTAAAAAAAGGCATAAGCTTGGTGACAATAATGTTAAATGTGCATTTATTGGTTATAGTGTTGAAACTAAAGGGTATTTTTTTATAATCCTTTGAATAAAAAACATATTGTTATATGTGATGTTGTGTTTAATGAGAAGAATGCTATAATTAGACTAGTACACAACATTGTTCACCTCTTATTCAATAGTATCAAGAATTATTCTAGTTAATGCAACAAATAATAGAGCTAATAGTTTTCTTTCATCACCATCAAGTCTATTTAGTTCATCATCTTTAGTAACTTTAAATGATTCTTATAGCTCTACAAATTTGATTCCAATATACTTCCCAGCTCTTCATGAACTGCTTTAAGAAAATGACACTCTTTGGAGGATATTTACGAGTAAACTAAAAGGTATCAATTTGCATTAGTTCAAGGAACAAGTTGTTATAAAGATGTCGCCCATAATAACGAATGATGTGCTGCCAAGTTGTTAGGAGCTTATTGATTTACCAAATAGCAAAGAAAAGATTGATTTTTTGTAGGTTTATAAGTTGAAATACCTTGTTGATTTACACTTGGTGTTCAATACAAAAATACAAAGCACGATTGGTTGCTCTATGGTGTATACATTAATAAGGTATTGATTTTAACAAATGTTTACACCTATAGCTAGATTTGACATAGTTTAGAATAATTTTGGCTATTCTTGCTTATTATAAGTGAAACATATATCAATTTGATGTTAAATAAATGATATTTTAGTTGAAAAATTTTTGTAGAACAATCAAAAAGTTATGAAATTAAAGAGTAAGAAAAGAAGGTATATTAGCTCAAGAAGGCCTTAGGCCCTAAGCAAGTACTTGTTGTATCTCTAACTCTATTTCTAAGATTTTTAGTGATCATAAATAGCTTTATGCTGTGGGAATAACGAACAAGTGAAGAAACGATGGAAGAATCTCTTCTAGGGAGATACACGATTGTGTAGAGTGCTACACATTTGTGTCTTGATTTACATGACCATATGGATCAATCGTGTAATTAAGTCTGTAAACGTGTGAAGAAAGCGTGAAAAGATGAAGACATACATGGTCTTGCATATGATCATGTACATATCGTGTGAAGATACACAAATGTGTGAAGAGACTTTGTAACTCTCTATAATTATGTACGTTTATGATTGTTTAAGTAACCGTGTATCTTTACAGCACCACCTTAGTCACAAACATACATGGTTATAGAAAGTTACAAGTTGTAGAGAACTTTATTTTGTGATATAAAAGAGAAAAAGATGTAAGTTTTTGTAGAGAGTGTAGCCACAATGTCCAAAAGTGAAGAAAAAATAGAGATAGGGCAAAGAGGGTTGTATTATCGTCCTTATTTGATTGTTTTAGGATTGGTTTGAGTAATTATTAATTGTGATATCGACATTAGTTTCAATACTAAAACTTTGTGAAATAACTTTTTGTTTTGATAGTGAGGGATCAATTTTTCTAGTAAATCCTTATTAAGTTTAGTGGATTTATTTTCCATTTATACTAGAATTCCTTCCACATTAAATCTTGATGATTATTTCATCATTTAGTTTCTTATTCACATATTTTTTCGTATTTCTCTCCCAATAAGTCGTATTAGATCTATCAAAATGGAAGGTGAAAATAGTTCTATAGTCAAGTTAACATAATGAAACTACTTGAAATAGAGGCTATGATGGAGGACATTCTATATTGCAAGGATCTCTTTGATCAAATTGATGTGGACAGAAGTATGAAGGATGATGTTCCTTCAAAACTTGAAAGTGTTAAATACAAAAAAAAATCTCAAACTTTGCTCAATTTTGCAATTATAACCCGAACTTCATAAGTGAATTAAATTCTCAAACTTTCATTTTTTTCTAATTCTAGCCCGACGTTAGGGTTTCAGTTAAGTTTTCTGACATGGCTCACCATGTGTTCCAAAAACCCTAATTAACAATACACGTCAGATGAAATTAACACAACTAACGAAGATTAGTGAAATGACGTTGTTTAATCACATAAATAAAATGACATCGTTGTTAAAAAATGATGCAGTTTAATCACTAAATTAGTTTACGAAGCCTTGACACCCTTACGTTTCATTTTTAGTTTAAGCCCTTCATTTTTAGTTTGTTCTTCTAATGCCCTCACCCTTTGTTTTCAGTTTGTTCTCCCGATGCCCATTTTTAGTTTGTCTTTCATTTTCAATTTGTTCTGCAAACTAACTCACCTTTGGTTTTTAGTTTGTTCTTCCGACATCGAACAAACTAAAAACCAAGGTGAAGGTGTTGGGAGAACAAACTGAAAACAAAAGGCAAAAACTAAAAATGAAAGGTGAGGGTGTCAGACTATGTAAATTGATTTAGGGATTAAACTGCATCATTTTTTAACAATAACGTCATTTTAGTTCTATGATTAAACGCCGTCATTTCATTAATCTTCATTAGTTATGTTCATTTTGACTGACTATATTATTAGCTAGGTTTGTAGAACATGTGACAAGCCACGTCAGCAAACTTAACATAGACACTAACTTTAGGCTAGAATTGGAAAATTGTGAAAGTTTTAGCATTTAATTGCCACTTTTTGAAGTTCAGGCTATAATTACAAAGTTGACCAAAGTTTGGGATTTTTTTGGTAATTATCCCAAACCTGAAAAGATGTCAAATAGAGAATGAGAAAAGATGAAGTAAAAAACTCTAGGCATTATTATACAATGGATTTATATCAGCATATTCAACTATGTCTCTCAAGAAATGGATCATTTTGAGTTATGAAAAAAGCTAGAGGTTTGTATGAAAGGAAGACTGCTCTTAACAAGGTCTCTCTAAATAAGAGGCCTGTGAATTTGAAGTTGAAGGCTGGGACACCAATTTCGTAGTATCGAATTGATTTCCAAGAAATAATCAACAAGCTTATAACTATAAAGATCATTCTTGATAATGAGATTCAAGCTCTATTTCTGTCGAGTTAGTTACCAACTAGCTAGAAAATGTTGGTGGTTACTATTAGCAACTCAGCTCCTAAAGGTGTGCTCTCTTTATATGTAATTAAAGAGAGTATGTTTAATGAAGAAATCATAAGAAAGGAGATTGGAGGTGGCAATGTATAGGCTTTTGTGATAGAAAGCAAGGAGAGGAACAAAAGTAGAGGTCCCAAAGGTCGTGGCAAGTTTAAGAACCATTCAAAGTCTAAATGTGATAAAGAGGTGAAGATATGTCACTATTATGATAAGTCAGGACACATTAAGAGATTCTATTATAAGTGAAAAAGAGATCAGAAAAACAAGATCATCATAATTATGGTGATGATAAGAGTATAGCTACAACTGCTTCAAACACAGATGATAAGGTGTCTCTAGTTTGTCTAACTAGTGAATGCTTTCATATCAACAATGTTGGTTCTGAATGATTGAATGAAATTAGAACATCTTATCATTATGTTCCAAAAAGGATTACTTCTCAATCTACAAGAGCGAAGATTTTGGAAGTGTAAAGATAGGAAGCCAATGTTCCACCAAGATAAAAGGTATAGGTGATATCCGAGTTCAAACAAACTTCAAATGCTTACTGACCTTGAGAGATGTATGTAACATCCTCGATCTAAGGCTAAATATATTATCAGCAAATGTGTTATATCAAGAAGGGTTTCAGCACACTTTCGATGATAGGAAGTATAAGCTATCCAAATACACAATGACAGTTTCCTAAGGAGAGTTATGTTGCTCCATGTAAAAGACACACCTAAAGGTGTATGGTGGTGGAGAAGTATAAATAGCCAAAGAGGAATCTTCAACAAATATGTGGCATCGACGATTGGGACATACGAGTGAGAAGTGATTAAAGTTATTAGCTGAAAAATCCCCTATCCCAGTTAAGAACTCACAACCACTTAATCCTTGCAATCATTGCCTAGCTGGAAAATAGCTTAGAGTGTCTTTCAAGAGAAGATCTACAAGGAAGTCGAAGTTATTAAACTTGGTGCATTCATATATCTGTGATCCTATAAGGAGGAGTCACTAGGGGGTAACATATATTTTGTTACATTCATTAATGATGCTTCAAGGAAGACTTGGGTGTACACGTTAAAGTCTATGAGTCAAGTGTTTAAAATTTCAAGAAGTTTCATGTTATGGTAGAAAGGGAAGTTGAGAGGAAGTTGAAGTGCCTGTGAATAGATAATAAAGGGGAGTATACTTCTAAGGTGTTTGAAGAATATTGTACATCGCATGGCATTAGACATAAGAAAATTGAACCAGGGACTCCACATCATAATGAGGTTATTAAGAGGATAAACAAAACCATTATGGAGAAGGTTCGTTGCATGCTTAGGATGTCTATATTGCTAAAGACATTTTGGGGAGAAGTTGTCCAAACTACAATCTACCTGATTAATCGATCTCCCCCCATTCTAATAGATTTTGAGATTCTTAAGAGAGCACAGACTGGCAAGGATTCCACATGTTATAACTTGAGAGATTTTGTCCATAAGGTATTCAGACACATACCCAAGGATTAAAGAAAGAAACTTGACTCAAAGTCAACACCTTGCGCCTTTGTTGGATATAGTGGTGATCAGTTTGGTTTCATACTTTATGACCTATAGAAGAAAAAGGTGTCCAGGAGCTGGGATATGGTGTTCCAAGAGCATGAGAGAGGTGTTGATTTTTTGACCAGAGATAAATCATCACACAATAGCTCATCAAATGACAAAGTTAGCTCTTTACCAATTCCTTTGATTATTGAGTAGTCTACAATTAAAGAAGATGACATATGTGACCAGATGCACATTGATGGTGATCAAATACAATATGATAATAATGAGCTACACAAACCACATCCAGACAAACCGAAGATGAATCCATTAAGGATAATGAATAAGGGGAGCAATTGGATCTAACGACTAATGAAACATAACTTTAATGGTCAACAAGGGAGAAAATGCCTTTTACAAGATATCCAAGTTCTATGTACCTATTACTTACCACTAAGGGGGAGCCTAAGAATGTGCAAGAGGTTGTAACTTGTTAAGACAAAGATCTCTGGCTCGTAGTTATAAAGGAAGAGATGGATTCTTTAAAGAAGAATAATACATACAAGCTTCTAAAGCTTCCAAAAGGCATTGAAGAACAAGTGGGTGTTCAAAATAAAGAGAGATGGTAATAAGACGGTCAAGCACAAGACAAGGTTGCTAGTGAAAGGATTTAGCCAAAAAAGGGTATTAACTTTGATGAAATCTTTTCATCTATAGTCATGACAACCTTAATCTGAACAGTTTTTGGGCTTAGCTGCCTGTTGGATCTTGAACTCGAATAGCTGGATGTTAAAACAATATTCTTATATGGAGATTAAAAAGAGTAGATATACATGGAGCAACCAAAAGGTTTCAAAGCCAAAGGCAAGGAAATTTTAGTCTTCAAGTTGAAGAAAAAAAATTCTAAATGGCTTAAAACAAACTCCAAGGCAATGGTATCGAAAGTTTAATTCCTTTATAAAGGATCATGGTTTCAAGAGAACTTATGTCAATGTTTGCATGTATTTGAAGAAATTCTCAGGTGAGAACTACATCATTCTTTTTCTTTATGTTGATGATATGTTGATGATATGTTGATTGTGGCTCAAGACATTGGTAGAATTAGAAAGTTGATGAAGGAATTGTCCAAATCTTTTGATATGAAAGATTTAGGACTTGCAAAGCATATTTTGGGCATGGAGATAACTTGTGATAGAAAGAATAGGATATTGAAATTTTCTCAAGAGAGATATATTGAATGAGTGCTAGAAAGGTTCAATCTGATGCATGCCAGGCCAGTTAAGCATGATACTGACATCTTGCTTCAAGCTGTGTAAGCATGTATGTCCCTTAACAAAAAAGTAGAAATATGGTATGTCCTCGATTCCATACTCATCTACAGTAGGGTATTTGATGTATGCAATGATGTGCACAAGGTCAGATATTGCTCAAACTATTAGGATGGTGAGCACATTCCTATCAAATCTGGGAAAGTTTACTGGGATTCAGTTAAATGGATTATGAGATACTTGAGAGGCACATCAAAGTGGAGTTTGTATATTGGTAATGGCAAGTCAACTTTAGGAGGTTTTACAGATGTAGATATGGTTGGAGATCTTGATGGAAGAAAATCTACTTTAGGTTTTCTATTCAAGTTTCTATGGGGGCATCTTGTAGTAATCCAAGCTATAAAAGTATGTGATTTTATCTATGATTAAAGCAAGATATATAGCTATAGTGGAAGCTTGTAAGGAGATGCTCTAGCTGAAAAGCTTTTTTTTCAAGAGTTAGATGTAAAACAAAAAGATTATGTAGTAATTTGTGATAGTTAAAGTGCTATTGACTTAAGTAAGAATGCTATGTGTCATTCATTTACAAATAACATAGATTTCATATACAATTGGTTGAGATCTATATAGAAGAGAAACAATTAATGTTGAAGAAGATTCATATGGATTTGAATGGTGCTGATATGTTGACTAAAATGGTTCCTAAAAACAAGCATTAATTTTATAATAAGCTTGTCTTGATGTATCTCAAGTAGATGAACAAAAATAATGTGTCTTTCCCTTATTTGGGTTGGAGGGGGAGATTTTTGTATATCCAACCCTATTTTGAGACTTTTGGTGGTAGTAGATGGCTTTATGATTTGTAAGAATGACAAACAAGTGAAGACATGATGGAAGAATCTCTTTTAGGTAGATACATGATCTTGTAGAGTGCTACACACCCATGTCTTGACTTACACGACCATATGGATCAACCATGTAAGTTTTTGTAAACGTATGGAGGAAGCATGAAGAGGTGAAGACATACACGGTCTTGTACACATTCGTGTACGTGCTTGCATAAAGATACACAACCCTGTGTGGAGTTCATGTAATTCTCTATAATCGTGTATGTTTGCGACTAAGGCAGTGCTGGAAAGATAAATGGTTACTTAAATTGGTGTGTAAGTTACAGAAAATTTTATTTCATGAAATTAAAGAGAAAAGATGTAGGTTTTTGTAGAGAGTGTGACCACAATGTCCAAAAGTGAAGAAAACACAAAGAGAGGGTAAAGAGGTTGTATTCTCATCCTTGTTTGATTGTTTTGGGTATTAGTTTGAATAATTGTTGATTGTGATATCAACTTTGGTTTCAATACTGAAATTTTATGAGACAACTTGTTGTCTTGGGGGTGATTGATCAACTTTTCTTGTAAATCCTTATTGAGTTTAATGGATTTATTTGTTGGTTTGCCTCGTAGTTTTTTCCCTCTACACTAGAGGATTTTTCACATTAAATCTTGGCATTTGTTTCATCGTTTAGTTTCTTGTTTTCATATTTTTCTACTGCTGCAATTTGAAGATTTCTTTCTTGTCGTTAATATTTTGTTGATTTTTTAGAGAGTTGTGCATTTTTCTCCCAACAGTACTTGAATAAGCCAAATTTATATGTTAAAATCGAAAAAGATGATAAGGTAATTATTGTATATTTAAATGTAGATGATTTAATTTATATTAATGAGGGATATAAATCATGAAGATCAATGAGGTGTAGATGATTTAATTTACATTATTAGTAATGCTACTTTGATGAGGAATTTCGAAAAAAATGAAGATGAGTTTGAGATGACTGATGTAGGATTAACGAGCTATTATTTTTGTTAGAAATTACTCAAATGATGCTGAAAATTTTCTCACACGAAAATTATATCAAAGATCTACTTGTGAAGTTTTAGATACAAGATTGTAATCTTGTGAGAACTCCACTCAACACTAATTAAGAGTTCAACTTACAAGATGGGATTGAAAATGTCCATGGTTAAATACAAGAAGTAAACTATGATACATATGTCCATGACATATGTATCATAGTTTACTTCTTGTATTTAACCAGCAACAAACATGATACGAAGTAGTCAGTTAGTTCATTGTCATGATTCATACAAAATTCAAGTTAGATCCATTATAATGAAGCTAAAAAGGTATTTAGGAACTTGAAAAAGACCAACTCTTATAAGATTTGGCACTTTAATCTCAACAATGTTGAGTTTTTCTAACTTCTTTTTATAGCGATTGCAAATTCATTTGATGAACCAAAAATTAAAGCGCATCTGACTATCTTTTCAACCTCGATTCAGGTGCTATTTGTTGACACTTAAAAAAAGTAAACACCTATAGTTTATCCTCATTAGAAGTTGAATACAGGACTATTATTTTAACAACGTACTAAATAACTTGGTTACATCGTATGCTTATTGATATGAAGCAAAAGCCAGCATTTGGAACAACTATCTGTACTTAATGAAACTAATCAACAATTGTTTTGAAAAAAGAATCCAATATGCCATCGTCATCTAATATATATTGAAACTCGACATTAGTTTATAAGAAAATCAATTGTGGAGTATAAGGATAACGTGTTACAATATTAGCCCTTAAGGGGTGTGGCTAGATGGTTGAGAGCGGGGCTTGGCTTCAGTTAGATCCCAGGTTCGATTCCTTACTAGCCCCTCTTGTAAGAGCCTAGGGCAGCCGGGGTTTTACCTATGGGTGGAGAACTAGTGAAGGGTGTAGCCGCTTGGCCCTCTGAGAGGTGAGCCCGCTTGACCCTCCTATGGGGTTTCCACGAATCCAAAAAAAAATTTGTTACAATATTAATAATAAGAAATATATTTAGAAAGGATTTGAGTAAATATGCTGGGAGTTGTAAATTTCAGTATTATGAAAGAGTTGCTAAAGAATAATGAAAAATTTTAATAAAATTGTTTATTACTTGATCAGTTTACAATAAAATTGAAGTCCTAGCCTTTAACCTGACTTATAGGAAATTGCAGTGATTATGTTTTTAGAGTAAATATTCAGTTGTCTTTAACGTGTGTTTACTTATGGTTTGTTGCTTAATGAAGTCGCGTTCTTTTCAGTTCTATATCTGAAAATTTATATTTGTTTTTACCTCTGTATTTTGCTGCTTACCGAGAAGTTTAAAAGATTCTGTGTCTTATCACTGTTCAATAGTCCATTTGGCTCGTCGCCAATGTGGTACCGTTTATGCTTCGTGACTGGTGTTGGAGTTTACAAAAATGTCAGGGATGGGTTGTGTTTTTCTGTCAAAAAATGGCCCTGGAGTGACATTACAGCTGTGTATATGGTCGCTTTAGTTTAGGGATTCGATCATGCTCTGAAGGCGGTCTTCACCGTGGAAATTATGAACCAAGCTGATGGTGAAATATGATAAGAGATAGACTATCGGATAGGTAACTGCATGTCCATACAAATCCAAAAACCTGTCCTCATCACTCTAATAGTATTCGGTGAGTCTCATCTCTTGTTGTACACTACAAACTACAAAGTAATAACCTTTGTTATAATAACCATTTTTGTTTTCCATTTTTTAACATATATATGGTCCAAGTAGGTAGCCGGCAAAGAATTAGAGTTTGGTAGGGATCCTTTCTACTTTCTAGTACTCTACGTCTCCATTTGTTTCACTCTCTTTGAATTAACCCCATTCTGCAGAGAATTGCTTAAGAACAAGCTGTGATCTTAAGCAATCCATCACTTACACTTCAACAACTCTTTCTACCGTATGTGGCCTCCATAAACGTAAAAAAATAAAACAAGGAGAGAAAGAGAAATCCATGCATTTCGAAATGGAGGTAGCAAAACCGCGTACTATCAGACATTTCAGTCATGAACATACGCTGGAACTCGCTTGCTCTCCATCTGCCAGAGCAAACATTACCTGCAATGGCTGTAACATCAGAATTTTCCCTAGTAAGGAGTTGTATACATGCAAAACCTGCTCATTTTCTCTACACTGGCTGTGTTCAAGCATGCCTAAAAAAACTCAACACCCTTCGCATCCAAATCACCATCTAACCCTTATGGACCCTCATTCCTCGCCCAACAAGAAGTTGAAGTGCAGAGCTTGCCACCAGAGCATTGTTGGCTTCTACTATAGTTGTGCCAAATGTTCCGTTTACTATCATGTCCTATGTACAGCCCTACCTCTTTCCGTTGTCATGCCTTCTCATCCTCACAAACTCAAAATGGAATTCACTCCGCCTTACAACTTCAGCTGTGATGTATGCCATAAACCTAGTCACAAAGGCTGGCTTTATAGGTGCCGATTCTGCGAGTTCAATACACACATTTCTTGTGCCATTTCAAACCAGAAAGCACAACCTGTTCCACAATCTGATACGTTGAAAAAGTATGCGGAACCATCTCCAGAGGCGATAGCAGAAATCAGCAGAAAGATAGATAATGGACATGAGATTAATGAGCTAATGCAATTACTTGTGAGGAAATTTACAAGCGAGACGGAAGGAAAATCTGACCAACAAATCGTTCGTTCTAGAGTTAGCAGACATGAAGAAAAATTGTTCGGTACAAAGGGAGAATTGTCATTGACAATGATTTCTGAAGACCTGACAATCCCGAGTTACCAATTCAGCGACTTCTGCTTCTCTATAGATATACGCAAGCCTTATTCAGATCCGGATAATAATGGATCGCAGCAGACATTGAAGGAAGCTAGCTATCAGGATCAGATGATAAAAATTGTTCCTCAAGTTGAAGCAAAGATTAAATATGGCAATTTAGCAGTCGCTAATAGTAAGGCTGTGACAAATACCCAAACATCGAATCAACGACTTGAACCACCCAATAAGTCAGGATCAAAGTCCAACCCTAAAGCTCCTGAGAAGAGATTAAACCAAGCATCTTTACCGGGTAGAAAACATAAAAAGACTCCAAATAGGCCCGGTGGCAAGCCAAGCGCTAAAGAGCAGAAGTCGGATTCAGATTCTGTAAGTGCTTGAGATTCCATTTTGGGCTAGTTTATGGAAGATTTGGTAGACTGACTCGAGACATTTATGTCAATTTCTGTTGCTGCAGATGACAGTGACTTGCTCGTTCTGGAGGATGCTTCTTACGCGTTGCTACCAGAAATGTGCTAAAGATGTCAGGAAAGGTGGCCTATGAAACTTGTGCGTATTAATTTTTCTTCTAGCCAAAATGGAAAGAAAGTTAAGTCCTTTTCTCTGTATAATTAAGCAGCAAAATTTCTATATTGTAGATTATAACATTAACGTGGGTGGGTTATGAATTAGATTCAAACGCCGTATCCCATTAAATGAGATCAACCGCAGTTTTAGTTCTATATTCGCTATGAAACCCCATGCTTCAATTTCAACACTGAATTGATGCTGTTACTTGGAGCAACATCAGCTTTATATGTGTTCTGAAGTACAATTGCTGACACAACGTGTCAGAGTAAATAGAGGCAAGATCTCCAGAACTGCATATGAGCTATGCGAAATGTTGTTGAGGACAATATGCAAAGTCAAAAGGTTTCATATTTTTTTAATTTCTATAAAGAGTATATAAAATCGCAGATGCCCAAAAAATTTGTTGTTCATTTTATCCTCAATACTTCAATTTATTTAGTTTTTATGATTTATATACATCATGAAAATGTCACCGAAGTAGTTTACAACATAAATACAATTTTTTTAATCTACATATAGATGATGTTTTAATAAACTCTGAAAAAAAGGCAACATATAACTTATCATAATTAATATAATTTCATTATTCAGCAAAATTAGTTATAGTTAAAATAGAACGCTTTGTATATCTTGAGTAGAATAAATCATTTTCAAATAAAAATCTTAACATATACAATGTTTCTTGTAAATAAATAGATTGATTATAGTGTATTTAATTGAAAGTTTTTATTTATATTTTTAGATGTTGGGGAAAGAGGCTTTTATTCTTTAATCTATCTACTTTTTTTTCTTTCCAAATTCTATCCTTAATCTAATTCCAAATTTTTTTATGTTGGTTTAATTCATGTTCATGGCTCATTTTCTTTAGGCATTTATTATGTTGATCTATCTTCTTAATTATCCTACCATTTTTTTTTCTAATTATATGTCATTCTTTGTAAAACCTAATCCCTAGATTCCCTACCCTCTTATTTACTTCAATTTTTTTCTTTTGAGGAGGTAAAAATGGGTTGATTAATAAAAGAGAATTTTATGCAACTTCAACCATGAAATTTGATTTATAATTTGACCTACTAGATCACTTGACTTAGAAAATCTTACTGATAAGGAACTAAACCAAACCTTTAGGACACGAATGCAATGCTAGCTATATTTATATTTATCAATTCTAGAACTACAAATACATCTTTATGTTGAGTTTAGGGTAAGTATGTATCCTCTTGATAAGCAATTCTTTAATTGTTAGCAGTTATATCACTAAATTTGAAGTGGATCTTCTGAGCTAGCAACTGTAATGTAATTGTGCTTATCAAATCCTTCAAGAAGTTCATTCTTGTCATTGTCTCATTGAGAAACAATCTCTTATTTCTTTCTCCTGGTAAAGCACAAATTACATTACCAAAGGAGAATTTGTATATTGTCATATCTCCTTCTTATAGATTATGATTTTAGAATTACCAATCAATCAAACCTTGCCAATTTTTTGCTAAAGCATAAAGATTGCAAAACAGTTGAACTTTGTGCCAAATGTAAGAAGATAAATTGTATTAAAAGAATAAGTATTACATAGATTCAGGCTCTTGATTACACTATATATAGAGATCATCTAAATTTTATATTCCCTTTATCTTATCTCATGTGCTTAACCTCCCCCTAAAGGTTAGCCATAGGATGCTTACTTCATTCTTTATCTTGTTTACCTTCCTCTTTAATGTATCCTTATGTTGTTCTCTTTGAACTCTCCTAATTCAGTTATTTGTTTTATCATTGACTCTTTTAATTAAAAGTTGTATAATACTAACATATAATTCTCTTTAAAAACACATTTCAAGCTCGTTATTACCAATAATTGAAGATTGATCATCTTTATTTAGAATGAAAAATAAACTTAATCCTACCCAATTTATTCTCAACCTTAATATCTACTTTAATTGCTCCCTTATAGTTAAGAAGAAACCTTTTTTTTTTGGTCTTTGGAGATAATGAATTGGAGGAACTATCTTTATCATTCTTCTTCTAACCAACTCTAGTGAGAAAATGTATATAAAACCCTATACAATTTTCTTAGAAAGGAATGTTAATAAAACACAACCTTATTGGTTATTTCCTTAATAATTGAGTATTTTTATCATTTGGTTAAGAGCTAAAACTTATTGAGTCAATTTTAACTTAAGTCAATCTTGATGACTAAGAAAGACTTCTATAATTTCACTTTCAATATAGATGCAAATATAAGATGCAAGCTGAAGCAATTTCCTTAGCTATTGGAAGTATGCCAATCTTTTTGAAAACTTAATTAGTTTAATCATAAATTGAGTGTCTCAAGCTCCTATTTCAGTCTCTTTACATTTCTTTTTTTTAATGTTTCCCTTTAGCTGGGTTTTTTTTTGTAATTTTTTGGTTATTTTCTCATACGTAGCCTTTTATTGTCTAGATGTAAATCTCTTTTATGCTTTGTACAATTTTATTGTGATTTATTTACGTTTCTTCCATATTTGGTTTTGTAATGCACTCCTTTAAAGGTTTGGATCTAGTATATAGAGCATCCTCTTCTAGGCTAAATAAATATTTTGGTGAAATTATTATAGTAGCAGTTGACATTGATTTACTAAGTTCTTGTAACTTGGGTATTTTGATAGGTCTTAAATTAATTTGTTTATGTTTATATATTATATTTTGATATTCTTTTAGGATTTTCTATCATATAATTGAAGACTTGTTTCTGTAGTATAAGACATGTATCCATTTAGAGTTTCTATCCTTTGTTATCTCTAGATGTACCATAGTGAATGTATGCCACAAAATAAGCGCCAAAAAATTATTATATTGTATCATAAGATGATTCCATTTTTATACTGCTTTGTTACTATAATGAAAAACTTCTTTTATTAAAGAAAAGGAAAATTTCCAAGACTCTTATATAGGCTAAGTTTTACAACATACCTTTTAACTCTTAAGTTTTGAAACCTAGGAGGTTTAAGTTACATTGCTAGTAAAAATAAAAACCTTGATTTATATAAATTCTATGTTCGTCTTATGTACTAAAGCAAACCAGTTATAACATATTATGGGTTAAGATAATCATAAACAAAAAGATATATGCAAACTTTTAATCTAATAGTATATATTTATACTTCAGAGAAATTAATAGTGAATATTATGATAACTTAATTCCTTATAGACGTCTTATTAAGCCCATAATCTTAATCAACATTAAACTGCTTTAAATACTCACAAGAATTTTAATAAAATGATATTGTCCCTAATAATAAAGTTAATGCACATAAAGTAGGATATAATAGTAAATTCCAAGCTTACTTTGAACTTCCTACACTTCTTTTTAAAATTGTTCCAAATTATATTTTAAACATTGTTTCTATAGAAAAAAGAATCATGAAACTAAAAGTTGTTCGTTGTTTTCCTTTATAATTAAATGCCCTCAACTTTGATCATTCAACAACAAATAATAACCCTCGTTGACATTCCTTAACCCAAAAGTTAAAAAAGAAGGGAATGCATGAACTATTTTTCAATATAGGTCATTAATTATACAACTAAGAAACTATGTGATAGTTAAAAAGACACATAAGTAATTTTACATCTTATAAAGGTTGTAGCTATACGTGCAGTAAAACTTCTATAAATGAATATTGTTGGGACCAGAAAAATTATTATCTTATACGAAGTTATTAATTTATCGATAAATGAATAT
>JANKOE010000002.1:23586470-23596999 GCA_026284465.1 Erythroxylum citrifolium | reverse complement strand
AAAGATAGATACAAAATTTGTTTACCTATTTTGATTCAAAGGATGTAGATAATATACTAAATGTATTTAGTATTTGAGATATCTAATACTTATGAAGTATTAAAAATATCTATTATTCTATGTATAAGTTAATATTTGAGTTCAAGGTTATATGATATTAACTTTAGAACTAAATAGAACTCTATAAAAACTAGAATTAGCATTTCAATTCAAAACTCATTATAATTTTTTCTCTCTCAGTCAGATGTAGAGATTAGTGATACCGGTCTCAAAGATCCATGATTTCCTTGCCACTATACCTCCATCTAATTCATTCATCTAAAGCAAAGGACCAACACCATTACAATGAACTAATCCATCTAAGAGATGAGTCTGTAGATCAAAAGTAACATGCTCTAAACTCTTACTCTAGTGGTTGTTTGGTTATATGATCAGATGATGCTTTCTTTTGGAGACAAAATTGTCACTCCAACCTAAATCACAAAACCAAAGATTGAAACAAGATTAAAAAATTAATGCAACAACTCTAGGCCTCACATCAGATATAAAAGAATTAGCAGTAATATTAAAAGAAATTACCACTCCAAAATATTCTCCAAATGATAGGTTGTTTGATAGCAAAAACAAACAACTCATCAAAGAACGAAGAGCAATAGTAGAACATAAGATGGCCAAACAAACCACAAATCTCCATCAACTCTTAGTGAGAGATCAACAAAAGAAGCACCAATTTCAAGAAACAATGAAGATTTAAACTCAAACAAGCATTACAGATAAACAAACCCCTTACATGGCTCACTTTCTGCATCTATAGGTTACCTATAGTAGCCACCCAAGGAAAGTCACAATAGCTACCCAAGGAGAGTCAACAAGGCTCAATTTTTGCATTTATGGGTTACATGCATCTATGGAGACGGTGAAATATGGTGAAGAGAAGATGATGAAGAGAAGATGGTGAAGAGGTGAGAGACACATCAATTTCTGAATGAAACCTAAAGGCTTTAAGTTTAGGTATATCCATATCATTGAACCGATTGAGAAGATGATGAAGGGGCGAGAGACAAAGAATGAAATATGAAGGCTTTACGTTTAGATATATTTGTATTATTGAAACTGTTAAACTAGTTTGATGAAAACCAACCGGTTCTCTTATAAATTGGTCAATTTTCATATTGATAGGTTATTAACTAAAATCGAATGGGATATGACCTTAAAGAACTCTTTTCATGCCAAACAAAAGTTAAAGTTTCTTGACGAAACCTTGAACAAATTGACCCAAAATGATGATGATTTTATAGACTGGTACAACAAAAACTCTATGCTTATTGGTTGGATAATGAATTCCATTAAACCGGGTCTTCGCTCAATCTTGGCTTATCTTGATTCGACCAAGGATTTGTAAAAGAACAATTTTACACACCTTATGTAATGAGAGTACACAAGTTGAAAGAAGCCATATGAAATTGTAAGCAAAAAGGGCAGACTGTGACGGGGTATTTTGGATGAATCAAAGCTCTTTGGGATGAATTTGTACGGTATCGTAATGTGCCCATATGCAAATATGGTTGGTGCATATGTGATTTGGCCAAGCAATTCATGGAAACTATTGAAATCGAAAAAACCCATGAATTTCTGATAGGTTTAGATGATGATCTATATAGAAACATTCACCCAAACATCCTCAACATGGATCCATTTCCTTCTCTTAACAAAGCTTATCAGATGGTGATCAAGCAACAACAACACAAAAATATCACTCAAGCAAAGAATGAATGAGGTGATGCTATGGCATTTTCTATCTCGAGCGCACGCTAAAAGAATCAAATGCAACAAGGAGATTTTAGGCCCTTTTGCACTCACTGTAATATGGAGGGGTACAAAGTGTCCAATTGTTTTGCACTCACTGAAAAATATATGGATTGGTGGTCTACTAATGGCAAGGGATGAGGGCGTAAAGCAGGCTAAGGGGGAGGATGTGCTGATGTGGCAAGCTGAGCACACCAGGTACTGTTGAGAATGCGGCCTATTCAGGTGAAACTGCCAGTACCTCAGGCTCTACAGTTGTTGTAACTGAGGTAGTACAACCTCCATTTTTGATTATAAAGGAATGGAGTTCAGTCCTCACTATACTTGTTTCCAGTAAACAAACAAGTACCACTAAAAAATTGACTAGTAAGGAAAATCGTAATAATTGGTTGCTTAATAGTGGAGCCTTATATCATATGACTAGAAATCGGTCTTATTTAACTGATTTGATTGAATTACCTAGGTCCCGTATCAATTTTCCAAATGAAATGCTTGCGTTTGCCACCTATGAAGGCATTGCCCATATTGAAGGATTGATTTTAGAACTTGTGCAGTATGTCCCACAATTGGAGTGCAATTTGATACCTATTGCTCGATTGAGAGATACCTTGAGATGTCATGTCATATTCACTAACCAGCTTTATGTGATGTAGGACCACACTTCGAGGATGTTGATTGGAGTGGGTAAGAGATGTGGTGGGGTCTATTACTTATGTGGTACATTAAAGGCTCAATCACATCGAGTGAAGACAATAGACTCCGCTGACTTATGGCATCATCGTATAGAGCATCCCTCCTATAAAATAGTTCGTTTCCTACCTAATGCTTCCAGTAGTAGTTTTCCTAGTTATCAAAATAAGCCTTGTGATGCATGTTTTCGACCTAAACAAACACAAGATGTTTTTGGTATTAGTATTAGTCATGCTTTGGAACCTTTTGAATTGCTATATTGTGATGTTTAGGGTGCTTATAGTGTTGCCTTTTCCTGTGGAGCTCATTATTTTTACCTATAATTGATGATTTATCACATGTGTGGATTTATTTAATGGCTGAAAAGAGTGAAGTGACCACTATTTTCAAACAATTTTGTGTCATAGCCCACACACCATTTCATAAATTTGTCAAAATTGTGCATAGTGACAATAAGACTGAGTTTAAACCCTTAAAATCATACTTTAAGGAGAATGGAACTTTTTTCAAAATTCTTGCACTGTCACACCTCAACAAAATGGTCGGGTTGAAAGAAAACGTCACATTCTTGAAATTGCACATGCCTTACGCTTTCATGCTAATCTGCCTACTGAGTTTTAGGGGAGTGTACTTTGGTAGGAGGATATTTGATTAACAGAAATCTGACTATACTCAATAACGGAAAAAGTCCTTATGAAATGTTGTTTGGTAAAACCCCATCTTATAATCATATACGAGTTTTCAGGTGTCTATGCTATGCACATTACAAGTCTAGGGACAAAAACAAAATTGAAGTTCCAAATAAGAAGTGTGTGTTCATGAGGTACCCTCATGGCAAAAAGGGTTGGAAAGTTACGATCTTAAAATTAGGCAGCATTTTGTCTCTCGTGACGTCAAATTTGTTGAAAATAGCTTTCCTTTTTATATCAATGATGCTCAACCCACAACCCCCTCTTCTTCTGTTGATGATATATCTTTGATTGCTTTGCATCATACTTTTAATGATGAATGGAATTTTGATGCTTGTGAGTCTGATTCAACTCCAAATTCCAACCCTTGAGGGGGAGTGATATTCTAGCTCCTGTTGAAAGTAGACAACCTTTTATAGATGATATAAGCACTAATATGAATGATGCTTCTGGGTTGAATATAGGTGAAACATTGGGTCATGGTCATCGCACTAAGAAAGCCTTTGTTCTTTTGTGTGATTATGTTTGTAATAACATGGTTCAACAATTAAACCCCCCACTCTCTTCTCCTCCTTCAATGTCCCATACCTTATCCCATTGCTTATTCTGTGAATGATGATAATTTTTTCCCCAACATCCAGCCTTTTTGGCAGCAATTTCTATAAAGATGGAGCCTACTAGTTACTGTGATGTTGTGCGTGACCCTCGATGATGTGAGGCCATACATCACGAGATTGACGCTCTTAAATAGAACAGTACCTGGACAATTGAGGATTTTCCCCCTGACAAAACTGTTATTGCGTGTAAGTGGGTTTATCATGTCAAATATAATTATGATGGCTCTACTGAATGTCATAAGGCTCGTTTGGTTGTTTTGGGAAGACATTGATTATGTTGAGACTTTTGCTCCTGTTACCAAGATGGTTATTGTTCGTAAACTTCTTGTTGTTGCGGCTGTTAAAAATTGGGAACTGCATCAAATGGATGTTCACAATGCCTTCTTACAAGGTGATCCTGATGAAGAAGTGTATATAAGGTTATCGTACGAGTTTGTTGCTTCCTCTCATGAAAAGTTTGTCATATTTAGAAATCTTTATATGATCTTCGTCAAGCACCTCATAATTGGTTTGCAAAGTTTGCTACTTCTCTTCATGACTATGGTTTCTTTCAAACTTATGTTGACTACTTTCTTTTTACCATGCATCGAGGAGGTGATAGCTTGTGTTTCCTAGTATATGTTGATGATTTAGTCATTGCAGGCAATAATCCTGATGTTGTTCATGGTCTTAAAGCCTACCTCAACCTTTGTTTCTATATGAAGATCTTGAAAATTGAAATATTTTCTTGGCATCAAAGTTATGTGGAATTGTGATGGAAATTTTCTCTATCAACATAAATATGCTCTTGATATTGTTATTGAAGCAAGACTTCTAGGTGCCAAACCTGCTAGTTTTTCGATTCAGCAAAGTCATTGATTGGCTCTTGCCTCTGGTTTGCTAATGGCTCTTGCCTCTAGTCCGCGAATGACTGGCCTAGCACCATATCATCGATTGGTTGGTCGATTAATCTATTTAACCATCACACGGCCTGAGTTTAGCTACTATGTATATATCTTGGCTTAATTCATGCAAAGTCCATGCGTTGATCATTGGGAAGTAGCTCTACATAATCTACGTTATCTTAAAAGCAAACCTAGACAAGGTATTCTCCTATGAGCTAACAGTGACTTCTAGTCGTACGGTTATTGTGACTTTGATTAGGTCAGCTGTCCACTGAGTCGATAGTCCTTGACTGACTACTTTGTCCTACTTTATCATTCACCTATTTACTGGAAAACTAAGAAACAACAAATTGTCTCACACTCCTCAGGTGAAGCTGAACTCACCTGGCTTAAGGCCTTACTTCTAGCTCTTAGGGTCGCCCATTCACGGCCCATGCGCTTGTTATTTGAAAACAAAGCAGCTCCCTATATTGCCTCTAATTCAGTATTTCATGAACATATAAATTGAATTTGATTGTCAATTTGTTGGTGAAAAATTGAAAGCAGGTGAGATCGCTACCTCTCATGTTCGTTCCTTGGAGCAACTAGTGGATATCTTCACAAAAGCATTGGGTTATCAATAGTTCATATATCTCACTCGCAAGTTGGGCGTTTGCAATTTACATGCTCCAACTTGAGGGGGAGTATAGGGAGATATTGATATTTTGTAAATATTTGTACTATTCAATATATTTGATAATATGACTAAGAGATACTATTGGTTTTTATTTAGGAATTAGTTTCCTACTTTCGTAGTTTAGCTAAACTGAAACTCTTCTTTGTACTGTATATATTCTTAGCTATTATGACAATGAAAGCAAGGGTTTTCACACTAAGAATTTCTCAAGGAAAATTATAAAAAAATAAACTTTATTTAATTTTATAATATCAGTCTAAACTTTAAAAAATGGTGATAAAATCTTTTAATTTTTAATTTTATGTAAAAACCTATATTGTTAATCCCATAATTAATTATGTTAGATTCTTGCCATAGATTGTTGTGTTAATGAATCTATTAAACTCGTGGTTGACACAACCTATTAATATTTATCTTTAGTATTGTCTTCTCATCTTTTGGTTTTTTATCGAATTTCATTACCTTACGTTTCTTCTCCCTATTATAGTAAGCAATAACCTAAGAAGACCAATCTTCTCTTCTTTTTTGTTGAAGCTTATTAGCAACCCCAAAAAACCCTAAGAGGTAGTAGATCTCGAGCTGCTCTCAGATAGCATTCAGATCCCAATGTTCACATGATCTCAATGGCTGATGGTGTATTAGTAAGGCTGGTGAGTGTTGTCACCTACAACCAAATATAAAAAGAAATCAACTTCCTGCAACACAAATTAATATAGTAGTGGAAAGTAGGGATCATTCTCACGACGAATTCAGACGTTAGTAGTTACGCAATAAAAGGGGGTTTGAAATTGTGAATTAAACAAAATTTAATTGGAATACAAAATTGAAAGATAACTAATAGCAAAACAATGAAATTTTAACAATCAATAGGAATAAATCTTGGTTTTTGAACTCCTTCATTTTTTAACTTGCATTGATCATCGACATTAAAAATAATCAATTTATTAGTTAAGCTTTCGTCATGGTAAATTTCTTTACCAATTTTCTCTTATGTTTAGTTTAACTAAAACATGTATTCGAATTAACCCTTATTAATCAATAACCTAGATACGATCTCAAATTTAATTAATTAATAGCTTTATGAATCAAGAAAATTGACAAACTAGACAATATAAATACAATGTATATTTAGCCTAGACAACTATTTTTCCTAGAATCATGTCCCTAACGTAGTAAAAAAAAATCCTAATAGTTACTTGTGATTAAAAGAATTGAACATCAACCTGTTTGATCTAGCAATCGATTGAATAAAATCACAAAACAGTGGCCCACCTAACTGTAAAATCAAACAATCAAATAATAACTAAAAAAATAATTAATACTTGACTAATAAATCAATTAAAATAAAGAACAAAAGTCTCACAACATTCAGAGTTCAATATCTAGGATTCCGTAAATCAAGAAATAAGAGTTTAGATACCTAACATCACAATTTTTCCTAACTATTTAGGATTGTCCACATTTGGGGCATTCTTGATTTTCTTCTTTGTTTCCTGTCCAGCCGTCGTCCTTGTTACTTGATTTTTCTCTTCTTCTGCTAGACGTTGTTCTTCTCTATAGACGTGTTCTTTTGCTTTTTTTTTCTTGAGCCGCTACCTCTCTCTCTTCTGTTCTACACTATTGTTGTGTTGATGTGACAAATAAACTTCGTTGGTCTACTGTCAATATTCTCTTCTATTTTTTTAAAAAACGTTGTTTAATGTGTTGAACACACTGCTGTTGACTGTTACAGAGGTATCACTGCACAAGGCCATATCTAGTTAGGTTCAATGCCTGGTTTAGCTCTTTTTGTCCCAAAATGTTCGTTGTTCTTTCTATTTGGTTCCAAAATATACCTTAACATAAAACAAGATTGATTTCCATTAAGTATAACTTCAAATCTCAAAAAACAAAGAAAATTAACACACAAAAAGATAGGAAATAAAGACACTAACAAACTCCCCCACACTTAATCTTTTGCCCTCCCTCGACCAAATTAAACATGACCATCAAATTCTATCAATTCGTTTTCAAAGAAACCAAACGCATGTAATCATCCAAACTTTGGCCAATTGAATGTCAAGCTACTACACACATCATGATTAGTTTTCATGAGTGCACATAAACAAACTTAACATATAATACTGTCATTCAAAGATAACTATAAACTCCCAATGGATTTGCCTCACAGGATTCACTCATTTCACTCAAGTATTTATAGGTTAGTGTTTTGCTCAAAACTCCCTATAGGAAATCACACTACTATAGGCTTGCAAATACACCAATTATCTTCTACAGTGATTACATGCTAAAATAAATCAAAAGGGCTTTATTTAAGGTTGTAATGGGGCTAAAGTTAAGGTGAGTCAAAAGGGGTTTGAGGGTTTCTTCACAAGTAGTCATAAAGCACTAAGTATACAAAGGACAACAAAATGTATTTATGAGAATTGCATGTAAATAAGTAACTATTTTAATTATTACTACTATACTTAATTCTTTTCTTTTTCTTTCTTTTTTTAATTACTAAGGAAACAGTGAACAATAACAACAGCTAAATACAATGTGCTCTATGAGTAGAAGTATCAGTAAACTCGTCTCAGAAAAAATATATAGCCAAAAGTCCCAAAACTAGCTAACTTAGCACTTTATTAAACTTGTGAATAGGTAAGGCTAATAGGATTTGATGTTTTAGAATGAGTTGTTTTCTTTAAGAAATAAAAGGGGTACAGGCTCAAAGGGTTTTGCAAGGGGAAATAAGATAGGTGGGTCATTTAAGTCAAGGTTATACTTATCATAATCAATAGACCATTCTGACCACAATGCATATGGATCAAATTCAGGCACATAATCACAACAACCATTTAAAAATGAATCACTTTTAGCCACAGATTCTGTGACAAATTTCATTGTTGCACAAAATGAAGCAACAGAAAATGAATCACATTGATTCATAAGTCTACACTCGATCATACTAGGTGCGAACAAGCTGAAATTTGAATAATCTAATTTGAAAAGAAAAGTGGCATAAAATTCCTTAGTCAATTCCACATATGCAAGGTATCGAACATTAATGTAATGTATTCAACCCATGTTATCCGCATAATGTTTAATTTTAGAACGAATATTCAAAGTCTCCAAAGTTTCATCATGTATAAATTTACAAGGATTTATATGCCTATCATAATCAATTTCAAAACAATCCTTATCAAATTTTCAATCAAATGAGTTGAATGTATCAACCGTCAATTGTAGCCTACTATGAAAACAACATTTTTACCTTTTTGGTTCGGCTGTATGTTGTAGAGAGAATCTCGTCACTGTTTGTGTCCATATTATATTCTTCTACCACTATTTCTGCTTCTTCTTATTCTTGGTCTTATGTTTCGACTGCTTTTAGTTGTGGCTAGACCTCATTTGTGTCGGAGGAATCGGATTCTTCAGGAGCTCGAGGTGGTTGTGTATCTATCGATAATGGGGGAGAATCTGAAATAGAAAGTGGCGATGGACTGTCTTTAACATGGATGGGGTCGGCTGGAGAACGATGTTGCTACAATTGTTAGGTGAGTCGTAGTGAATTGAGACAACTTGAGCATCTGGGTGGCATTTTTGTTAGACGCTAGGCTATATAGGATGGGGTTTTCTGAGTTAATAGCATTTGGTGAGTAGTAGATAGGCTTGTATGGAGTGGTGGTACTAGTGGAATGGCTAGTGGTGGGAGTGTCTGGGAAGTTGGCATTGGTGGGTAGTGGATAGGCTTCAGAGGACTTGGTGTGTGTCTTGGAAGTGTTTTTGGGACAATTTGTCAAACAGTTGGTGGGTGGGTGTTGAGAGTAGAGCTTTAGTTAGGTGCGTCTGGTAAGTGGAAGTGGGAATGGAGGGGGCTTTGGCTGCTGGTGAGTGGTCTGTTGATTTGGAGAGGAGGCTTGGGTGCTTGGATGCGATGGTGGAGTGCATTGGTTGGAGAGTGATATGGGAAGTTGGCATTGGTGGGTAGTGTTTAGGCTTCAGAGGACTCGGTGTGTGCCTTGGAAGTGTTTTTAGGACAATTTGTTAAACAGTTGGTGGGCGGGTGCTGAGAGTAAAGCTTTAGTTAGGTGCGTCTAGTAAGTGGAAGTGGGAATGGAAGGGGCTTTCGCTACTGGTGAGTGGTCTGTTGATTTGGAGAGGGGGTGTTTGGATGGCGATGGTGGAATGCATTAGCTGGAGAGTGATCTGGGAAGTTGGCGTTGGTAGGTGGTTTGGCGTGAATAGTAACATGGACCACAAATTAAATTATCAAATCATGGAATAGTAGAGAATGCCGTAGTGTGAAATAGAGCTTGCAAAAGAGAAATAGAGAGGGGTCTTCCGTTGAAATAGCGCCTATCGCTATTTTTTTTAACAAAATAAATCAAATAGAAAAAATAACAAGTTAACTTTCTTTTGAGAAAATTAAGATAAATAAAAAATGAAACAACTTTAATTAAAATAAATCTTAAGGTGCCTCTCAAGAATGCTTCTTTAACGTCATATTAGCTAGATGGAAAATTTATTGACTTACTCAGAGTAAACTGACTTAGCCAGTTCAATTTCTTCCTTAGTTTCAACCTGTAAATTCTCATAATACGGTTTTAATCGGTGTCCATTAACTTTAAACACTTTAAAAGTGTCTAAACTCTGAATTTCAGCTGCAACATGTGAGAAAACATTAGTAATAACAAATTGACCTATCCAACGAGATCGTAATTTACCAAAAAGAGCTTTAATTTATAGTGATAAAGAAGGACCTTTTGACCTATGGAAAATTCTTTTCTAGTTAAGAGTTTGTTGTGAAAGGTCTTAGTCTTTTCTTTATAAATTTTAGCACTCTCATAAGCATCATTATGTATCTCTTCCAACTTTTGCAGTTGTAATTTTCGATTAATTCCAACCTCAATTAAAACCAAATTACATTGTTTGACAGCCTAGTAAGCCTTATGTTCTAATTTTAAAGGCAAATGATAAGGTTTTTTTAATATTAACCTATATGGCGACATACTAATAGAAGTTTTATATGTTGTCCTGTATGCCCATAGTGCGTCATCTAAATACAAACTCCAATATGTCCTGTTAAGATTAACCAGTTTCTTTAAAATTGATTTGATTTCCCTGTTAGAAAGCCTCAACAATTCGGTTACAAAAATGAGTTCCACGGACATTGATTATTGCT
>JANKOE010000002.1:23503223-23516570 GCA_026284465.1 Erythroxylum citrifolium | reverse complement strand
AGCTAAATGGCCGCATTGTTCATTCTTATGGCCGCATTGTTTCATTCTTTATTCTTTCACCAAAATCAATAAAACGATTAGGGTGCCCCTTTATTACTTGAAACGATTTCCAAGAATTTCTTGTAATTTCAATTATCCAATTATTTTTTCTACTATTGTTATTATATGATCATTATGGCTAAGTTTATTGTTACTTTGAAAAATTTTCAAAGTAACAATTTAAATGTGGAAAAATGGATGTTTATTTTTAGAGTTCACATAAATTTTTTTAGAAATTTTAAACCATTTTTGCTAATGAAAACATAAAGCCAATAAGATTAGCAAGACTTTTACATAAACGTTACTTGCAATAAAGTGAAACAACCCATAAATGTATAATATAGGAAAAGATATCTAAATGAGATCTTGACACTCGATGTCTTGTTAATTTTGACGATAGCACCTAAAAAAGAAGAAAAATTTTGGTTAAATTAATTCAATATAATTACATAATTGTTTACATTTTACAAAAATATTATATTATTTTAGGGTTGAGTTTTATTAATACACAATTTAATTATAATTTTATCTATATTTTTCATGCTTACAAATAACTATAATTTACTTTAAAACAATCTTATCCACTGAATTTTTTTAAAACCTTATTTCAAAAACTTTTTAAATGTTTTTTTTGTATTTTTCACTAGAATTATGGTTGGTGTTTTGCACAATTTTTTTTATAAAAATTGATAAAATTAATTATAATTTGTAAAGAGATACAATATTTTATTATATATATATATACACCTTTATTTAAATACCATTAATTATTATAAAAATTTATATCAAACTAGTAAATATAGTATCATGGCAAATAATTTTCAATTTTATAATATTTCATAATATTTATAATTGTACATGAATACAATAGAGAAACTTAAAATACTAAGTTTAAAATAATTATATATACCCAAGCTCGAGGCACAACCAAATTTTAATTAAATTAGAGTTTAACTATATTAGTTTTTAGTTTAAATTTTAAAAATGACTATATCATTTTTTTTAATTTTGAGATAAATCAAACATAACAGTGTACACTTAGCTCGAAGCTTAAAAGTAAAAACAAAAAACAAAAAAAAGGCTGAAGTTCACTCAAAAAGTTTAAACCAAGTCGACCCGCTGATTTCGGGTTCAATTCCGAAGCATAGTTCTTAGAGCCGGAGGGGAATTTTCATCGTCCGTAAATAAGCTCATTCAGTTACTTATAACATGAACCCAATTTGCCTTTCGCAATTTATATATAAATATCTTATACGTCCATAAAGAAATGAATAAATTATTTCCTATAGGTTGGAGATGCAGTCGACCAGTGTTGTTTCCTTCCACACGAACAACAACAGCATTAACAAGGACTTTCCCCTCTCGTTTTCATCCCCTTTCTATACCTCTTTTCCTTTCATTTGCCATTTCGCAATCAAACCCTTCTCGTTCTGCTCTCCTAATAACTACAATACTCGCTCCAAACTCACTCCTTCACTCATTGTTCTTTCTCCCACTCGTAGCTCTTGCAACTGCAAGGACCAACCCCATTACTTGACAAAAGCGTCCTCACACTCACGCTCACGCCCATGTTATTGCCATTCAATTTCCGATCTTTCCCACTTCTTCTTTGATAGTCTTCATCTTGACTCTTACCCAGGTATTCGGAATCAGCAAGAACGCCAGGACAGACGAGTACAGTTCAAGACTGGTAGAGGACTTTTCACAAACATGTGGTGGGTTGATTTGAAGGCTGCAGTGGGCCAGCGAATTAACGTAGAAGGCATTGTTTCTTCCGCATCTGTGTTCGTCAAAGACCGTCATTTGGCCCTACCTCATGTTTCAGTGCCTGACATAAGCTACATAGACTGGGCAGAGCTGCGTAAAAGAGGCTTCAGAGGAGTGGTTTTTGACAAGGATAATACAATCACCGTCCCTTACTCTTTGAAGTTATGGGGTCCTCTAGAATCCTCCATAGAGCGCTGTAAATCAGTTTTTGAGAATGAAGTTGCGGTTTTCAGCAATTCTTCCGGTAATCTGTTTGGCGTCAGCGTGCGAGATGTTATCTTACTTTTGCTTTTGATTTTGGTTTTGTAAAATGTTCGGTATACTTTTTTCATGTAATGATTTAGGGCTTTATGAGTATGACTATGATGGTTCAAAGGCCAGAGCACTTGAGAAGGCAATTGGGATCAAAGTCTTGAGACATAGTAAGTCCTTCATAAGACGTTATAACAAAATTTTGAATTTCTATGTTTTATATCGCAGAAAAGAATTGCTACTTTGTTCTTCATCGGAACTTCGATTCTCTTATGCATGTTTAATTTGCATAATTAATATACGTGACACTAGATATTGCACTGGGTTAGGTTAATGTTGATATGGGTATCACGGATACATTATAGGGGTCAAGAAACCGGCTGGAACGGCTGAAGAAATGGAGAAACATTTTGGCTGTAAATCCTGGCAACTTGTCATAGTATGTACAAATTTCATGAAGTTCAACAGCTATTGGCTTGGCCTTCGAGTTCAATCTTTGTTGGTATCTTAATTGTGGCAGGTGGGTGATCGCCCTTTTACTGATATCGTTTATGGAAATAGAAATGGTCTTTTGACTATTCTAACAGAGCCCTTAAGTCTTGCCGAGGAGCCATTCGTTGTTAGGCAGGTTTGTAATTTCCCATTTAACACAATGAATCTGATGCCTTTGATATTCCAGATGAGAAAACACATAACAAAATATGACAAAGATAGGTTTGCAGTATGCATTATTCGCAGTTTCAACTCATGCATATTAATCCTAGCATCAACAGAAAGCCCTGAATGACATTCCGTCTCAAATATATCCAGTACTGAAATCCTTTATGTCTTAAATTTACTTAGATTACAGTCTATAAACCTAGTTCTCCTTTTAATTACCCGAAATGTTTTTGAGCTCTCATGTCATTGTCTATAGGCTGCTAGGATTTTGCTATAGTGCTCATATTCTAGTTTTGCGCCTCAACAATGATCATAATTTATTCAAAGGCAAAAACAATCCTCAACGTACGAGATACCTGTGATGCATTTGAGAATTTGGGAACAAAAAGAAAAGTTTTTGTTCTAGCATATAAGTTAGAATAAAGGATACCTGAGATGCACCTATGGCTTTGGTACTTAAAAAGAAAGAAATTTTTTGTTTTCACATAGAAGTTTGAATAATAGATTTCAATGTTAATCTCACACTTGACAGATGTGAACATTGAAAGATGTGACCTTTCTCAGGATCTTCCAAGAAAGTTGAATAAATGAAATTTTACCCGTGTTTCAGAACAAATCAAATTCTAGCCAAATGAAAATGGACCTTTTTTTTTTCTTCCTGGACTTTGGTTATTGATCATTGTACTGTTTTCGCCTTTTGTTGCAACAAACTATGAAAAATATGATGGTAGCGCCGGAAACTAGATAAATTTTTTGGAAATTGCCATGGCGTCCTTGCTCCATCAGGGGAGTTTATATATATGTTGCATTGCCATACTGAGGAAAGACAAGAATGAAAACTGAATAATAAAAATTGTTATCTTGCTGCAACGAATGTGGGGAATGCAATTGGTCTTAAGATTTGTCTTCCATTCTAAGAATTGTCGCAGTATGTTGTTAGGCTCTTTTGGGTTAAAACTCAAAACAGGAAAGCATATGAAATAAATCAACAAAGTGGAAAAGGGAAAAGGTGCAGGCCGTTTTGAGCTTTTCGCTCAAGTACTTATGTGGGGAAATTGTTGACAGGTAAGGAAACTAGAGATGTTTCTGATAAATCGTTGGCTTAGGAGAGGACTGAAGCCAGCTGATCACAGTCTACTTCCAGATGTCACAAGCTCTGTAAAAGATCCGCAACAATTTGACAAAATCTAATGACGTTTGATAGGATATTTTGGTATTTTGCAACACATTGTAATGGAAGTGAGTAGAAAACATAAAAGTGCTGGAGATTACATGACTTAAAGGTCAAATTGTAAATACAGTTTGATGGGTATTCTATTCCATTACTATTTTCATGTCCAGGCTCCAGCCAAACAACATAAAGTACGTTATACTTCTCATTAAATTGCACCAACTACTATAAAGATGTACTCATAGTTACTATTTTAGTTTCTTGGATATTGTGTAGTCTATATTAACTTCTTTCTTTAGGTGTTCATATTTCCTTCTTTTTGTATTACATATTTATGTTATTTGATTATCTCTACCCTATGTTGTTTTTGTTTTCTAAGTTTGGTGTTTAGTTTCAATGAGAACCATAGTTACATCCGACAAGTATGGGTATCAATTAGTTTCACGTGGTAGGATGTGGCACTCCAATAACTAGTGTGGATACAGGCTAATGTCAATATATTGAAGGTTTAAATAAATTGGGATTTGTGGTTTGATCCTTTTTCAATTGTGGTATTATCACTTATTTCTTATAGTCTTTAATTATATTGTTAGTTTTTATTATCCAGAAAATGACTTAATATTAGAGTTTTTTTAAATATTAATATGACTGTTTTAGAATTATGAATGGGCACAAAATTAACATAATATGATAAAATAATTTATATAATAATTATGAATAGACAAAAAAAAATTAACAAAATATGATAAAATAATTTATATAATAACTAAAAATATTATGAGAAAAATATATGCTAATTTTAAAAGTAGAAGAATTAAAATAAAAAATTAAATTTAATACTACAATGTAATTAACTTTATGTTGAATACATTGCCAGAAATATTGGATTTCCCATTGCATACATTGCGAGTAGTATTGGATTCCTTGTATTACATCCATGCTAGTTGCAATGACTTGTAGTTTTCAAAAGATCTTCATGTTTTTTATCTTTCAACATTTATTACTCTTAAAAAATTGAGGCAAGATTTGGTCTAGAATACATATGAATTATTTTCATTTTATTTCTCGAAAGTAAAATCACTTCAAGTTTATAATATAATTAAAATATAATAAAATATGAATAATAATTTATACTTTATTGTAAAGTTTGATCATTTTCTTATATTTTCTTTCGAAACATTCCTTGAAGGTGTCTTGGTGGTACTTAGTATTTGTAAACGAGATGAGGGTTTGCTTTTATCAGAAAATATGTCAAACCTCTTTTGTGCGTTGGAGTATGGATCGTGTTTGCAAGAAGTATACATAGTAATTTATTTGCATAATGCAAATTGATCATAAGCCTAATTTTTGAGTTTATATCTTTATTTTGTAGGTCCTATGTGATTTCATGACTTGGGCGTCATATGTAAGTAGAACAAATATGGAGACATAGTAACAAGGAAACCACTGATTATTCAAGTAGTATTTTGTGTTGAAGATGAGTCATTTGAAAACTTTATTGTTGGGTTAGTAATGAAACGTACATTGTGGCATTGATGAGTCCTAATTTGTTGCACTCATTGTTGGCTTAGTCATTACCACTTTAGTTTTAGCAGGCTAGCATAAGCATTTCTTCAGCAATTAATGCGATAAATATGTATGTAGTCAGTGGCGAAGCCAGGAATTTGTTTCAGGGGGCAAGGTATATATATATAGTTTTTTTTTAAATCCAATCTACCATGGGCAACAACATTCTTTTAGGGTGGGCAACCTCTATATATATATATTTTTTCTTTTAAAAAAAATTGAGGGTGGGCATTTGCCCACCCTCCCTTCTATGTAGCTTCGCTACTGTATGTAGCTATAACTTGTTCCATGGTATGATAATGTGAGAAACAAAGAGAAGGAGCAAATAAAACCTGTGTACAATGTCAAGAAAATATGTAAGACTTAAAAGAAACTTTAACAACTCTCAAATAAAACTTAAGGACAATAATATAAAACTCTGGCATCAACAATTGTATCATCAATATGTCAATATCGTAAATATCTAAAACTAGATCACATGTTACACATAACAAATGAGCTTGTCAAAATGATTGCATTCATAAATATATATAAATCTAGATCAAGCACTAATACAAAATATATTGAAACTGAGCACCAATTATGTATTATTGAGCAAAGTACAGTTGACAATTTTACAATATAACACTTATAGAACAAAAGAAAACCATGTTCAAAATGTGAATCAAATCATGTCAAAATAATCAAATAAATGATAACTAATAAATATCCAAAACTAATACATAACCAAAAATTGGTATCCAAATTCTCAATCGTCAACAAATTGAGATTTTCTAGGAGTAGATCTTTTGCCCTCAGTTTGATCCTCCTCCTAGTTTGAGTTGTATTGCCAGTTGTATTTTAGGAAGCTTGAGTATTTGTTGCATTAGTATTTACAGGCTCTAGCACTTTACATCAACTTCCACCTATCTATAAAGCATAAAAATTAAAAAGCTAAATATGACCATCTCCTTTATAATTATGTATAATTAGTGTAAATATGTATTTAAATGCCTTACCATAAAATATGTATTCCCACTAGCTTCCCCAAATGTCTCTCCATATCTTTTAGTTGCGTGTATAAACAAAAGGAAAAATAATGTTATATAAGTTAGAGACAAAATAACTTAAAATTAAATGTGAATATTCACTAACCATTCTTTTCTCCCTTTTAAAGATAGAAGATGCAATATTTGAGTATGCTGATATTGATTGTGTGGGTCTTTGAACTGGATGGCTACCAAAATTGAATGAAGGGACTTCAATTTTTGGTGCCCTTCCTCTTTTTTTGCTATATTGTACATATTGAAAAGAAACAAGAAATTAATAATACTTATTTACCAAAACAAGAAATTAATAATACTTTGTGATGAATAAATAGACAAATTTTTCAGCTAAAATGAAGAGAAACAAAAAAGTAATAATAACAACCTTTACAATTTCAGGTTGCCTTGAAAGCTGACTCTTATTTTTGCATCCTCTTGTATTGTGAGTAATTTCATAACAATGATGACATCTCATTGCTACTCTAACTTGCTCAATTTGTTGGAATTTCGTGGTTCTTTATTCTATCCATTTTTCTTATCTTTTTGGGTCCAGACACCTTCTTGATTAATGGAGGTAATATTGGCTAAATATTTTCAGTCTTCGACTAAAATTTTGGACCATTAATGGGTTATATAACATCCTAGTAACTCTTCAAGTAACAATCACGATTGTAACATTGATTGACATAACCATCGATATCCTCCCTCTGATATGATATACAAGCCACATCATGTTTACATGGAATCCATGTTAAATCCTATAGTCTACGTTGACAAGTTCGTGTTTGTAAATCAACAATGAACTTGTCCGCAAAAAGTGACTTCAAATTGCAAATTCTATTTGTCTTGGTCATACAATGCCTTGCTTCCTATTTTGCAACCTCTATTTTCTTTCTTACTCTTGGACATATAACATTAGTGGATTTGAGCATCATGCCTCTTTTTTCATACATCCTAGTCATTAAAAAAACCTGAATGTCTTTTAACATATTGACCAAACATTTTGTACTAGCTTCATAAATGAATCCAATAAATATCTCTGATATATTATTATGAACTATTTCACACTTTAATATTGCACTGAAAAATACCTTAAAAAATGTCTCCAATTTTCTAATTTTGAAATCAACATAAGCTTTCACTAAAATACTCTTCAAATGCTTAATTATCTCATCAAATTCGATTTTCGTTGTGCAATTCATCGCTTGCTAAAATAAACTCCTATATGTGTGGCCTTTATGAACACTTAACCAATTTGCAATGACATATCAAGCATATTTTCTATGTTCATCTTCTAGAAGCAAATTCTTTAATATATCCACTAAACCATGTGACAAAAAATGTAGTATAAATTGAAGAAGATAAATCATATTAAGAAATGAACATCACATGTATGGATATTTAAAGTTTACCTTATGCTAATCACTAACAAAAGTCCATGCATTCCTACTTATGTCTGGATCTTCCGCAAGAATGTTCAAAAAATAATGCTACGATTTGTAATTTTCTCTCTCAACCATACCCCAAGATATAAGAAAAATCTAACTGTTTCCATCACAACCTATTATAGCTAATAAAGCACCTCCAAGGAATGTCTTCAAAAAAAATCTATCTAACCTAATTATTTTCTTGCATCCACCACGAAAACCATACTTCAAAGCACTAAATCCCATATAAAACCTTTTGAACATTGGTTTTTGGACTGTTCATCAAGTTTATCTAGAATAATATACTTTCTATCTTTGGCAACTTATTGTAAATCTTGTCCATAAGACTATAACTTGGAATAATGACCTTCTATAGATCCTTGTTGCATGGTAATAGTTTGTCACTTAGCCCTATAACATTGGGATTTAGTTACCTGTAACGCATATTTTCTTTGGAGATCATCCATCATTTCAGTAATAGGCTAATTTGGGTTCTTCATAAACTTGTGTAAGAATTCATTTGTTTTCCATTTCCTACTAGCTTGCTTGTTCCTTTGCACTTTTATGCAATTAAGCTTGTGTTCCATTATCTTAACAACAAATGTTTTCTTGTTTCCAATCCAGCTTGCATATACCAGAAAAAGACATTGTGGCTCACAAATTGCCTCCATTCTCACACCAAATCTTGCCATTAATGCATCATATCCATTTGTAATTGCATAGTTTCTTATTTCTTCTCTCAACTGCAGCTCATCTTTAAACTTCATTCCAATTTCAAACTTAAAATCTTTCATATTGACTTTTGGATTAAAGAAAATGTATTTCTTCTTTGGAATAGATGCTTCATCATCACTACAAATTGATGATTGAACTTTATCATCACTATCCTCATATTCATTATTTTCACCATGTGAACTTCCTTCTTATCTTTATGTATCTTTGGAATAATCACCTTCTTTATTGCAATCCTTTCCACTATCTTCAACCATATCGACAACATTGTCGTATTTAAACTCGTTATGTACAATCTTGGGACATCTCTTCTCATTTGTTCTTGCAGCAACATATTCTTCATCATCGATTACAAATAACTCATCATCAATTAAATCATCTCCATATCCACTAACCTGCAAAACAATGAAGTCATCATCTTACTCTAATTGAACTAGGAATAACCCCTCATCATCATCATCATCAGAGTCAGATTCTTCACCATCTATTGCAGGATGTTTATAACCATGCTCGTAGTAGATTTCAACATTATGATAATTCAAATCTTCCATATGTTGGAGTATAGCCAACATTTCCTTATCATAGTGTAAACTTAACTCCTTCAAGCTTCTCATCGATTCATTAAGAAATTTGTAAAGCATAGATATTACTGTCCTTTATCTTCAGAAACTCCTTTTAGGACTAGCATGCTAAGTTCATCAACACCCATATCCTTATATCCTTATTCATTTTAATCGTACCCCTAACATATTTATTATCATGTCTTTCTAACACCCCACTATAAAAAATACAAAATTTACCAACATCTACAAAATATTGGGCATTTTAACAATGACATATAACATAACACATAAGAAGATGGTTATAAATGGAAATATGTACAAAATTTAGACTAAATAAAATGAGCTAAAGAAAAGTGTGACTAAGTACAAAATGATACATAGTGTAAGAATAAACTAAGAAGAAAAAATGAAGCAATCTTGATTTTGGACAATTAGAAACACCGAATATAAGTAAATCACATAAACACTTCAATTCCAAAAAAAAATCTAAAGTAGTTCTTCACCTATTCAGGTTAGACAATCTTTGGTTTTACCTAGTAATATTGATTTAAAGTTATCCTAAATTGTCATTTAAACACCTAATTTAATTAAGATATATAAATTGATATATTTCAAGTAGTAAATAAACTAATGAGCCTTTAATAGAAATTTTTTGATTTGTCATCACATTTTAGTCTACATTCTTGAATGTCATATCCAATGTATACTTTATTGTGTGAAATTCATTAAGTTATGCTCTTATTCAATTTACAAAGAGATTAAACAAACGCATGCAACATTTTTAGAGGAAGGTATAGAGTTGTATAAAATGAATAAATATTTCGAGTAATGCATGAAATTAACATTAAACTTGACAATTTTTCCCTCAAATTTTCATTTCATTGCAAATAAAACATTATTTATTTTCATTTCATTGCAAATAAAACATTATGTATCTTCTTAAACCTCATTTAAAATAATTTATGTTATTGAAAACAAACTTAACTTTACAAGTTTCAACTTAATTAGCTAAAATAAATAAAGAAATAAACAACCAATTTGATTATTAAACGAATAAATCCAAATCATAGCATGGAATTAATAGTGCTATTTTGATTACAATATGTCTAAAACCCGCAATTTAGCTAAAAAAAGAGAATTATTCCAACTAATTTAACTAAAGATACAAAGTTACAATTACTGGTATGGAAGGGACAAATAGCTTGCCTGCTGCTATGGACCACTTATTGCAGCTATAAGTTTAGTCGGTGCAAACACAAACACAATAAGGGAAGGTCAGAACTTGATCAAGTTAGAATATTATCATCTCAATCCTAATTCCGTAGCATGGTAGAATATAAGAAAAAATCTTCGCGAAAACATTTTGAATTTCTGCAAAGTTTAAGCACATATAGATGGATAAATCAATTAATAATCCAAATAACCTAAGCACATGCAGATGGATAAATCAATAACTATCTAACCACATGATGTTCCAAATATAATTCATAAGCCAAATACACATGAAGTACTTCCTATTTTCTTGTAATGAATTGAAAATGGAACTTTTTACAAAAAATTAGAAAAGACGACAAAAGGATAAACAAGACACACCTAAAAATCACAATTTCTATAATGCAATAGAGAAGATTGGTGTGATAGATTTGGTAATGCGAAGAGGAGTAAAGAATGGTGTGTGACATATAATGGTATGTGACAGAGAATGGTGTATGACAGAGAAGATTGATGTGACAAGGAAGAAGAGGAAGAAAAGCACTAGTTTTCCGATAGTGGACTGAAAAGAGGAGGAGCAGAGTGTGGTGTGAGAACAAAGAGAAGGGTAACAAATTGAACTACCAAATCAGTTTAGGGATTTAACCCTAAAAGATGTAGTTTCCTTAATTTACTTAATGAAGCTTAATTAGATTAATCAAGTTTGATGTGTATAAGTGCTTAGGGTTGTTGTCTGATGTGGCTTAACATGTCAACAATGTTAATGGAGATACTAACGTTAGGCTAGATTTAAAAAAAATTAAAAGCTTGAATATTTAATTGCCATATTTTAAAGTTTGAGTTATAATTGCAAAATTGAGGAAAATTTAGGATTTGTTTTTTAATTAACCTAAAAAATTCTTCTTACCTTTTTCAAAAACTCTATTATATGAGCAAATAGTACATGTGAAACATTTATAAAATTAAGGATCTATTATTATAATTCTCATATACTAATTTCACATATCATTCTATCTGTCTTCCTATAGATAATGTAACAATGTTCTTTTCCCCTAAATATGCATCCTAAGTAAATGTTATAAAATATTGTCAATATGAAAGTAAGTGGCTACTTTTAACGGTTGCATCCTTTTCTTCATTACTTTCGACAATTGGTCTTTTAATATCAATTTCTTTACTTGGTGCATGTGGGGATCTTAGTAATTTTCTTTTAAAATTAATTATTAGAGCATCATGGATGTTTCTCATTTAACATTTATAGAGGTTACACGAATTATTGGTATTCATTTGATGCCATTTAATATTGAGCTATCAGGAAAATAAATTAATATGTTTTAGGTACCAAAAGAAACATGGGTCTTAATATTAGTTCTTGAACATTTTCTAATCTATATATTTGTAGGTTTACTTGACAAATATTATTTTAAAGAAAAATTTATATAGATATTTCAGTAATCACTATAGAAATAACATTTCACATAAATAAAATTAAAAGCATTAGTGCTATTTGAGAGAGACTTATATGAGTATGACTTATATGTACTTTCCGATCTTAATGGATGATTTTCATGATATAATGCCTTCTTTTGGATATATAGAAGATTATAAAATTCTCCTTGTATGATGAAAGTAGGGGCTAACAAATGATTTAACATGCAATTTGATCTTTTTATGACAATATAACCTATAGTAATTTTAAGAAAATGTCATGCTTCTTTATTTCTTTTAAGGCCTATATTAAATGAGAGCAAGTATTATGCCTTTATAATAAGACCTATATCGATTATGAGTTTGTTTCATATCATTTTAATAATAAACAAAAGGATGTTGCATTTTCTTTTGAGATGACCTTGTATAAAAATTATGTTACTTTTACCTTGAATAACATATCCATTAGGTTTAGAATGTGACTTAAATGTGAATGCATTAACTTTTTTCTTTTGCTTAGAACATGGTGGATGATCGATATGTATCTGATTTTTGTACATATTCAAAAAATGCAACAAACTTATATGATAATGTAGGCATAGGCTCTTCATGTAAATGTTTTTTCCTTTACAAAAATTGTCCTGATATTAGGTAATGCACTTTCATAAATGAAACCAATTCTATGCCTATCATTGGAGCTCTTTTGGGATCCAAGCATGCTACTCAAATTTTCACTTCCTAGAGTGAACTTAGACAATGATTCTCTGAGTATATCGATTTCCTTCTTTAATATCTCATTCTCATACAACTAATCATCAACTTTATCATTAGCAACAATTATAAATTCTATCATGTCATGCATATTGCATTTTAATTTCTCTTTCTCAATTATGCATACATCTTAGAGTTTTTTAACTTCTTTATACTTGGAAGATGCTTTTTCTTCTTTTCATGCTCATGACCTATAAATATTTAATTCTCTCATCATATGAAAAAGTAATATTACAATCCTTATCATAAGAATTTGAAGAGGTTACCTTACCATTATTAACTAGAAAGAACTTACTTGTTACCTTATTTTTAGATTCCTCACTGTCTGAACAACTGCATTTCTTTTCTTATTTTCATCTATACATAGTTACACGTATATATAGAAATAGAGCTAGCTAATTTAGGAAACTAGTATCTGTACATAATTTTCTAATATCTATACATAATCTCCTAATATTTGTACACAATATCAGATCTGATATATGTTATCTGATCTGATTTATTGACTTTTAGCAGTCAACCTAAATATTTCCTAAGATATTATTAACTCCTAAAAGTCAAGCTGAATATTTCCTAAGATATTATTGACTCTTAAAAGTCAATAAATCAGATCAGATAACATGAATATTTCCCAACAATCCCCCTCAAGCTGGCTTATATATGTCTTCCATGCCTAGCTTGGTAACTAGATCATTGAACTGCCTTTTGTGTAATCCCTTTGTGAGAATATCAGC
>JANKOE010000002.1:23491048-23503123 GCA_026284465.1 Erythroxylum citrifolium | reverse complement strand
CTGGATCTTAAATATGCAGAGCTCTCTAATGCAGGTAGGTAGTTTTATAGTCTTCGTGAATCAAAGGATGCATTCATGGAGAAGAAAACAGCAACAACTGGTTCAGTAACCCTGAAATTATACAAGTTTTCTTGTTTGAAACAGGAAGGAGCAGTCCCTATAGTCTATAACACTTTATGGTCTTCCAATGAGGGTCGGGACAATTTTTTTTTTTTTGAAAATTAAAATATTTGATTGGTCATAAAAACCAGGCCCAGTACTGTTTTGAAAAGGGACAGGCCCATGTTTTGCAAGAGGTATACAAACCGGTAACCGCTTCGATTTAGAGCTCGGAAATGAAAATGGGGATCTTCTTTCCAAATCAATGGTAAGAATCTCCGTTGTATGCTCTTTTTGATGTGATAGATGTTTTTCTGCTGACTCTTCTTCTGTGTTGTATATAACAGGTTTTTCCTTTTGATGACCTTGTAACACTTTTTTTCTTTATTTATACTAATTACCCTTTAAAAAAAAAAAGAATCTCCGTTGTAGATACATGAGCATTTTATTATACTTCGTTTAATCTTTTCCACCCTTACTAGGCCTGAAATTCATTCTAAGAGAAGTCGCTAAAGCGAAGGGTTAAACTCAATTCAACTTAGGAAAATTTAGCGAAGAGTTTGTGCTGTTTTCAATGTTTTGGTTGTGTTGGCTGTTGGAAGTTGGTGTTAATACTGGGTCTTACAAGATTGAGATTGTTTTTCTAGTTAAGTACTCACTTGCAGACAGCTATTTTAGCTTTGTGAACAGTTGTATTTCTTTTCTATTATTTATCAGTACACAATTACATGTATATATAGAAATAGAACTAGCTAATTTAGAAAACTAGTATCTGTACATAATCTTCTAATATCTATACATAATCTCCTAATATTTGTACACAATATCATATCTGATACATGTTATCTGATCTGATTTATTGACTTTTAGGAGTCAATAATATCTTAGGAAATATTCAGTTGAATATTTCCCAATAGTCATCCTATGAGGTCTTAAGTGCTTTCTTCTTTTTCTTTAATTGTTTGTCCTTTTTCTTCTTTAAGAACTTCTTGAATTTATTTCTGATGAGTTTTATATATCATCATCATCAAATCTCACTTGTAGACGTCTCATCATATCAAGTTTCTCATCATGGATATTTGAAAGTCCACTTCTCTTCTTATCGGAGCCACTTCCTCTTCATGCAATTCATTTATCCTCATCTCATAGATGAGGTATGATCTAACTAGCTCTTCCATAATGGGGTGTTGAAATCTTTGGGTTTATTTATAACTATTATTCTCATTGGGACATAAACATCACTCTCTATAATTCCTCAAAGATCGACCCCTTTAGATAAAAAAGGTTTCATGTTGGTTTTTCAATATGTGTAATTGTCACCTTCAAAGAAAAAGGGTCTACTGATACATTGACTATCTTGACTAAAAAGTAAATCAAACTGTGCCATAAAGATCTTTGCTCAAATTTCATTAAAATGTAAATGTAATGAATAAGATATGCCTTGATACCAACTGTTAGTCCTTAAATGGCACAAGAGGGGATGAATTGTGTGTATTCAATTTTTATCCTATTTTTAAATTAACGAATAAGTTGCATATTATGAATGATTATAAAAATTTGATATATGATAACTGCAAAGAAATAATAATAACAATTAAAAGAGAGAATGGAAAGAGAGAGAAAAATCAATTTATAGTAGTTCTACTAAATAACTCTTGACTTATATTCCCTTAAGGTCCACCTGGAAACTTATTAACTTATTCCTTTAATTAAATGGATGAAGAGTAACCTTCATCCAATATCTTCTTTGTCAAAGGTTAAGAGTAACTTACAATTGTCTTATTTTGCTACAGGTGAAGAGTAACCTTTTACAAATCCTATTCAGAATCAAGAGGAACCCTTACAAAGTGTATCCCAAGAAATTTTCAATTAGAACTAGTATACAACTCCAAAACTCCTTATCTTCCTTACATCAATGAATATAGGCTCAATATATATTATGAATGCTTATGTGATCCTCTAGTCTCTCAGAACTCTTAAGAACTCCCTATTATGTCAAACTAGTTCCCCCATCTCATATATAGTTTATTTATACTCAAAATAATCTAATTGTCTTTAAAAACAAAAATATTCATTAAAATAGTTAGCAATGGTAATATTGGTTGACCATTTTGCATATTGCTCAATCAATATAGTACATCGGTTAACCATATGGTCACAACTCTTAATGCATGTTCTAAAAAATGACTATGTAACTAATCTATTCAAAATCCTAACATTGGTAGCCCAAATCACCATTCACTTGAAATAAGTTTTTTTTTATATAAAACTTATCAAGTTCTTTCTAATATCAAAACATATGCCTTTGACAAGCACTTGATTTAAACATTTCAAAAGTTCCCAAAAATTTTCTTTAAAAATCAACAAAATTTTATTTTATTATGAAAGGATTTATTTATTATTGCCTTATGAACTTTTACTTCCCTAAATAATTAGGATAAGGCCACAAGAAGAATTATAATTATTTGATTAAGTCTTAGTATGCTTACTCTTCTTTATTCCTGATCCTTCATTTGAATTTTATGTGTACTCCACTTTGCACTTTTTTTTTCATCTTTGATTGCTCATATGTTTCAATTGTCTCCTTTACTTGCTTTACTCTTCCATTGAACTTTATCTTTTACATATTAACTTACTAATATCATTAGGAATAAAAAAATTAATACTAACATATTTTGTTATCATCAAAATTATAGATTAAAGTCTTAGTTAGTCCTATAATTTATTTAGAAAAATTAATGTTTGTTTCAGTTTTTATAAATATCAAAATTTGAATGAAAATAACTATATTTTAATATATTAGCTATTATTACCTAATAATCAATCATAATTGTTGATAGTTTCAACTATTTATGTAGTTAGTCTATCGATAAATGGAAGAACTTGTATATAAATATCTTAAAATATTTATTATCTAATACGAGTCAACTCCCATATTTTAAAATATTTTGTTGGTATAAGCTAGAATTTTAAAAGTAGCATAACAGAAAAAATAATATAAATAAGATGTCTATAAAAATAAGTGATCAGATAACGAATTATATAAATTTAATATTACTTGATTGTTTATTATGAAGTAGTTTCCACAGATGGATTGCAATAGGCTACATGTAAAATAAGTATATATAAATATCAAAGAAGAAGCCAGATTGCTGGTCCTTGTCTTTTCCCAAATATCAAATTGTTGACGTCTATAACGACTTGGGAGAAACTTTTATAGGCATTCCACGGGAAGGGATTGGAAGAGGATCCATGATGATTTGCTCGTCAGGGTAGAGTAGAGACCAGTCGTATCTAGTCACCACATAGTGCACGAAGATTAGGATGTTGAGCTTGGCCATTTGGTACCCTGCGCAAACTCTTGGTCCTCCTCCAAACGGAAGGTACACATATGGCGGAATCGCTTCCTCGAACCTGCCAGGATTGAAACTTAGTGGATCCTTGAAATACTCTTCATCGTAATGTGTGCCATACGTTGTCCATAGCACCTGCAAGCAAACCAGGGGTCATTAGGAAATGAAACTTAAAAACAAATCTATCTTATATACATAGCTGATGATACCTCAAGAAATTAAATTCTATTAGCATGGTTGGATATTGTTGAACATGTGCACTACTAAACTACTACCAGTGAGCTTCTTTTAGAAGATTAAGTTGAATAAGTGTAGATGGAGGGAAATCACAATTAGAAGAGAGTGCACCTTCCATCCTCTCGGAATGGTAAATCCTTCAAATTCAATATCTTCAATTGCTTTCCTGAAGGATCCAAAGATGGGAGGAAAGAGGCGCATGCTCTCACGCGCAACTTGCCAAGTATACTTCATCTTCTTCACATCTTCCAATGTTAGATAATTGTCATCATCCACTCTTTTCTTCTTCTTTATTTCTGCATGTTCTGACCACCACCAAAACAAACAACGTTGTTTATAGTTTAAAGACATGAACACAAAGAATAAAGCATAGCTTTTTACGCATATTCTTCTATTCAGAGTGCATTTTTCTTATTAGACTAAGCCACCTTATATGTATACATATATGATTTTAATAAGTTAAAGTGAGACTTGGAGTACTATTATATACCAGTACCTTCAAGTAAAAGAGCCAGGCACTCTGGGTGTTGAGCTAGCATTTTGAAGGTCATGGCAATGGCGAAACTGGTTGTATCGTGAGCTGCAAACACCAGTAATACCACGTTGTCGACAACCTCCTCTTCGTTAATTTCTCCACGAATCATCCCACCAACCAACCGAGACAGCAACATGCCTTCGTTGCTTCTTTCCAATCCTGCTCTCTCCATCTCCTTCCTCTTCTCCCTCACCACTTCAACTATCGTTTTTGCAATTTCATTCCTCGCTTTCATTGCCCTTGAAAACCTAGACCCAGGACATGAAATGGGAGGTGCAAACACTCCTTCCAGTACTCTCTCGAACGTGTTAAGTGTTTCAGGCTCAGCATTTATACCTAACAAGCACTCAAACACTATGGTGAACGTCAACACTTTGGTTGAACGATAAAGACTCAGCTTGTCTTGGCTGCCATTCCAGTTTTTGTTTAGGTGCAACTCAACTGTCCTGCAAATTTTTGGCACCAAAGACCCGAGCCCTGTATTGCTGAGTGCAGTTGCTATTAGTCCACGAATGCATCTGTGATGATTACCTTGCTTTTCCATGATGGAATTCTTTCCCATCAGCTGGACTGACGAAGTAGGCCATGAGCTTATCACCAACTTGAACTCGTTGGACAAGAAGAATCTGTTTGCATCAGCTCCATTGACAACTATTGTTGGTGAGCCCATTAGCCTTGTTTTGAATATTTTCCCATACCTTGTCGCTCGAGGTTGGACAAATTCCTCGAACAATCGGTTCTTACGTTGAGCTTTGTAGAAGTCTACCGTTTCACCAATCCAAGGTAGACCCATTTCTCCTGGTGGTAGCTTTATATTTCTCCTATTACAACCTCGAGTAATACATATGATCAATAAAATGGTAGAGAGAATTGAAAGTAAACCAATTGAAACACAAGAAATCAAGTAGCTATAGGTTGTTTCAATGACCATTTTGGAAGATAGATTCAGGAGACGGATTTTCGAACAAGGCCTTAAGGTGTAAAACTTTAAGGTTGGTATCCATCACTGAGAATTAATGGTGCTATATATAGGCATGATCATGACTAGTTAGAGAAGGAACATGGATTAAGCAACAGAATTAATAAGTCAAACCGCATTTCATTGGTTTGTGAGGGAGGTCAACGGACCATGAATTGTGATAAACCGTCCCACCATAGGCATGGTAGCAAACATATGTTTTGTCTTATTAATTCTCATATAGTTGCCGACCCAATTGTTGACTTTTGAAGAGGAGAATGAGAGTGAGAGCCAAACTAGGTATTAAGACACAGTGATCCCAAGTACGCTGCATGTGCTCCTAATGTGCACTTGAAGAATTGACAACTTTGTCAATCATTATATATGCGTCTGTAAGTTTATCTGAGGGATTACCAAATCTCTTTTTGGTGTGTTAGGAGTCAATATATAGCTCTTGAAATTCTTTTTTTTTCCCTTAATTAACATATAGTATCCCTGAAGATCTGGTAAGTCCAATAAACAAATTTTTTTAGGGATTATTCTCTTCAATAAATATGTTGAATACAATGGAATCCTTTTCCTATCTCACTTGGTAGCTGATGGCCAACAGGGCTATATAGATAATAAAAATGGACCGTCCCTCATCAACCTTGGAACTCTAAAATTGTAATTGGTGTGTAAGGTGATATGGTACTGCACCGGCTAAATCTTGTTTAGTTACCACTTCTGGTGTGGTGGGGTTTGCTTGATTTACTTCACAGGTATGATGCCTACGCGTTAGATAGCAGATTTTGAGGAGGTGCTCATGTAACCACAAATGGATACGCAGAGATTACTTAAGCTTTTTAACCAATATTTCATTTCATTAATCACTAGTTGTTGAGATTGGAGGCTTGGGGTTGATATCATATCTTACCTGCTCTAATACTCCAATACCTTGTTAATCAATGTGGATTTTCCCTAAAAGACTCTTGGCCATAATCATACGAGGGTTATATGATTTATTTAATAGGTGTTAATCTCGTCATGGATTGTATATTTGTATTGCTGTCGTGGATATAAGTATGTTATTTTTCCTCACATCCTTCCAAACTGACGGTGTATTAAAAAGCTTTTTAAAAATAGTATTTCTATACTACGCACGATAATTTTTTACAGCAGGTGCCAAATTATACTAGCTATAGGCTTTTATATGACAAAGCATAAGTTTGTATTGAATATCAGGAGAACTCCTAAAATTGTGCATTTAAGATAAATAAAACCCTTCACAATTGAAAATAAATAATCAATCCCCTTATATTACTCTAAAATAAAAGATAGTAAATTTTACTACATAAATGTTAAAGCATGTATTAGCTATTAAATTTATTCTTTGACAAAAATCAATCACAAACTTACTCATATAGAAATGAATGCTTATTTAGCTATTAAATTTTAAAATTAATGTGAAATACACATGTGAGTAAATATATTAAGTAATATAAATAAAAGTATTTTTATTTTTATTTTAAATTTCATTCAATTAAAATTATTACGTGACATGATTTGTAATTAAATATGTAAATTAAGGAAGACTTTAAAGAAAAGAATCTAAGAATCGGTTATCATAACGTAACACATGACATTTTCTTTAATGCTATGAAGCATTTTCAATCTCTATAAATAAAAAGAGTTCAACTCATTTTAGGTCTTACCTTTCTCTCTCTCTCTACGAGTGTAAGTGTTGGTCTTTCTGTTCTTGTGCAAGGTGAGGTCTAGGTATTATTTCTACGTTGGTCTCTCTTAGATTTTCGTTTTAGTTCATGGATTCAGGGTTGCAAAGGCTCTCTATTCGGGAGAAAGAAGACAGCGAGTTCGTTGTTTCTCCAGAGAATGTTCAGACGGAAGACTTTGCTGCGGTTCTTAGGGACTCACAAGGTAGGCTTGTGACTGCTATTTCAGGTTTTTTCCCTGCCCTGTTTGACCCAGTTCTTGCCGAAATTATGCCTATAAGAGAAGCTCTTTCTTGGTTAAAAGACCAACAGCTTGCCAAGGTCATTGTGAAGTCGGATTGTTTGGCAGCTATCCAATCAATATTAGCTCATTCGTCAAATTGATCTGATATTGAAATTTTGACCCTTGATTGTTTATCATTCAAGCGACATTTTCTTCACTTGTCCTTTCAATGGACGTGTAGGATTGCCAATAAGGCGGCTCATGCTTTAGTCAGGGTAGCCTTATTACATGCAAACTCACATCACTGGACTGATCGTCTTTCTTGTTTAGTCTCCATTTTAAATTTAGATTGTTCGACTTCTGTTATTGTTGAGGGGGAAAGGCTATTAGGTTGCGGGTATATAGGGTAAACCTGTTGGCTTGGGTTAGTTTTCTTTGTCTTCCCTGCCTTTGTCTGTTTTTTGCGCTAATGTTGATTTTATTAAAAAAAAAACTCATTTTAAGGGGAGAAGATTCAAGTTAAGAAGCATCATCAAACCCTATCGTAACTACGTATGCGTTTAAAGTTTAAGATACTTTGAAACTTTGTAAAGTCTATAAAGAGAAAAATCGAAGCTACAACAAACTTATCAAAACTCACATGAGAACTAGCCAAGTGACCCTCACAAAGACAAGTAGGACTCACGTGCGAAATCAAGCTAAGTGGCATCTGCATACTACTAAGATTCAAGGATCAAATCAGAGGATTCAAGAGTAAATACAACTTCATTATAATCATAACTAAATTGATTTTGTGGCAGATTTTATTTTTTAGTTCAGTCAAACAAGATAAAATTTTGGCACGCCAAATGGGGAGACTTTTTACCTCTAATCTCTTTCATTCTTTTCAAGAGGTTTCGAATTTCAACATCTAAAGATGTCTTTAAATAGTCATATGATAATAAGGATTGTCGAGAAGGTTGTAGAAAGCTTCAACCTCATCTTCAATCATACTTCCCCTCTTGGAGTCAATCACAAATACGAACCTCTAGCAGAGAATATATTACAGTCAAGCCTATGTCGTCTCTTCCAATTAACATTGACACCTAAAACTACTTTGCTAACTCCATTATGGCTCATAATTTTCAATGCTTCATATGCTCTAACAAGAAAAAGTTGAAGGTTATGATTTCAAAGAAACTTCTGTTGAAACTATTGTGGCGCTTGGAGCTCCTCAAGAAGGCCTAGAACTCCCTCAAATTGATTCCTGTGATGCAATGCATATATGATAGCTAGGGCTACCTCTTTAGAACACTGGGTTGTGAATATGACACAGATCTTAGAAGCTCATATGACTTTTAATTAAATAGAAAAGATAATCCGACGACTTATTCCATAAATATGTTACAACAAATGAAGAAAAGGGAGGTTGATGACCTTTAAGCTAGTGACCCATAAGACCAATCACTATAAACACTTAATGAAGACTCAGAAGAGTTGAAGTCATGCAAGAATTTGGCCAAGTTATTGTTGCATAAGGGATCATCTTATATTATAACTCTAAGAGTTTATTAAGTAGGTGGTAAAAGAATATTCTGTTTAATCGTCATACTCATATACTAGCCATCCTCTTGACGTATTAACAATTTGAAGATGTCTTTAAATTACCAACCACCGAAATCTTAACAAATCAATAGGAAGGGGAACGCAAGGCAATAAATTACTCACTTTATCAACACATCCAATAATGTTGGCACAGACGTTAATTTGATGGTGAAACAATTTACTCTTTTGCTAAAAGACATAACTTTTGATTGGCACACAGACCTTAAGTAAGCTCTATTGATGTACAATTGGGAACAATTGAAGCAAGAATTTCCCAACTTTTACAGCACTCAATGTACTATAAGTAAGATAGAATTGACAAATAGCAATAAACAAAAGGATAGACCAATTTTCTTTTACATTAATAAGTTGAGGGATTTGAGACTTAACTACAAAAATTTACTCTCAGAAGCATCTATTCTAGACATGTGTATCCAAAGCATGGATTAGGGACTTCGCTACATCTTACAAGGCATAAGGCCCAAGACTTTTGAAGACTTCGCATCTTATGCGTATGGCATGGAGTTGAATATTGTTGTAGCTAGTCAAAAAACGTTATTGGCTCAAGAGCCTAAGAAAATTAAATAAAAATAAGAAATGCATAAAAAGGGCATTCTCCTTTAAATGAAACTAAACAAGCCATGAAAGTGAACAAGGCACCATTGAAGTTCACTCGTAAAAGTTAAATACCACAAGAAATAACTTTAACTTTCTTTAGTGAAAAAGGAGGAAGAAAGAAGTTGTTAGAGGATAGAAAAGATAAATAGTATCTCTTATTAGAAGTTGAGGTGCCAAGAATCTCCTTAGAGCTTAACTCATTAAATTGCCTTAAACGAAAAGAAAACCAAAGGAGGAAAATAAGGTGAATGACTAGAGGCCCTACAAATATCATTGATTTATTAGTCATTATGCCAAAAGTGCTTTGTTTTTAAGAAAAAAAAACATTGAGTTATAAAGGAATAGAGTAATTTTCTTCAATAATGAAGTTGTAAATTCCAACTTGAAAAATATTGTAGGCAGGGACGGAGCCAGACTCAACTTTAAGAGGGGGCCGAGATTTTTAAAGGTAGGAATTTTTTTTTAAAGGGGGCCACTTATATTTATATAACTTGTCCTTTGTAGTTAAATTGTAGGGTCATTTATGAATTCATCTCATGTGAATTCAATGATGGCATTCAAATCCTTTATTCCTGCAGATTTAATAGAAAGGCTAACTGAGAATAGTAAACTAACATAATTACTCAAATCTTCAAAGTTGGAAGCCTACAAAATGATGGTTTGAAAGAAGGCTAAGATTTTCACTCATAAGAGGTACCATAAGAATAAATTCCTTAACATCAAATTAGTACCTAATAGAATGAGATCGATAAAGAAGACTAAGAAGAATTGTAAAGCTATAATAAGAGATCCAACATCAAATTTAGAGAACAAAGTAGGCAAGTCTAGTCACTTTGAATGTGTTCATGCCAAGGAAATGACATAGTTGAGAATATCATTTTTCCTTGTGTTATTACATTGAAAATGAGGGTGAAAAAAAATAGTAAAGTTAATGTAACATACACAAAGATAGGTATATGACTACAAATGAATAATGAAAATCATTTCCAAAGACTTTGCTTCTTTGATGAAGATTTCCTATTAAGTTCCAAGCTATACAGTTATCTGCTTTTTGTTTGTGAAATAAATTGGGAGGCAAAAATCAATCATATTATGGTCAATGATTGCCCTACAATTAACAATAAGAGTTATGAAAGAATTATCCATATTTGTAAATGAACTTATGCCTAACTAATTGATGATTATGAAAGAATTATCCATATTTGTAAATGAACTTATGCCTAACTAATTGATGATTTGAGGTTTTAACTTAGGGAGGAAAAGGCCACTAAAAATATCCAGCTTGACCTTCTTATCGGAGATTTATGATCAGAAACATTATTCCATTTGATAAATGCAAGAACAACTTATGACATACTTTTAGGATGTACATGGCTGTATGGAAATGGAGTAGTTTCTTTTATGCTTCATCTATGCTTCATATAATATAAAGATGGTAGATTGGGAAAGGGTGATATAGACACTGATCCTTCAACATAGCCAAATCTTACTTTGTTGATGAAAAATTCTACCTCAAAAAAAACAAAATGAAGGAATGCTAAGTTTTCAGCTAAAAGGAAAGGTAATATCATCATAGAATGGCATACACTCAATTCAAAGGATGAATAAATAGTAAAGCGTGAGAAAGGAGAGAATAACACTAGCCTAGAGGTAAAAGAAAACTCGAATTTTGGTTTACTCCTTAAACAGAAGTTAAGGATAAAAGATAAAGAGGAACTAAAGGGTTTAACTCTTAAGTTTAAAAAAAAGTGTGGGAGGAGAAGATTAAGCTTCCATATTAAGCTTAGTTTATGACACAAAAACTACATTATGTCTAAAGATGCAAAATAATTTAAGTTGCCATGTATATGCAAAAAAAAAAAAAAGGATCTGTGTAATCGAAAGAAATCAATAAGGGTGTCAATCTTTGATTGTCTAAGAATACCATCTATATAAAGATCTATATATGAACAAATAGAAAAATAATAGAGTGAAGAAACAAGGTGTGCTTCTACTTAAAAAGAAAATTGTATTTTCATTTATACAAGACTGAGAGTTAAGAATGTTAGGAGGAAAGTGGAACCTAAAAAAGTAGTTAGGGTCAATTTTCCTTCCAAATTAGTATAACGTAAAGTGTCATCTAACATGAAGAGTCAACTTTAAATAAAAAGTGAAGGTGGACACAACTTTAAAAGGAAAGGTCCATATAATCATAATTTAAAATAAATTAACATCTTCATAAGATGAAGATAAATTCTTACAGAAAATGGTGCTTTGCAATCATGTTTTTGTTTAAGATTTTAGTGATAATGATTCAAGAAGAAGAAAGTATTGATGATGCTCATCTTTCCTTAGAAACATTAAATTAGGCAACTATTGATGAATTAAAAGAATATCAATCTTAGTATCACCGAGTAGTCTTATCTAATCTTCATGAATGTGAATTTGTCTAGAAAAGAACAAGAAGCTTACAAAGCCTATTGATAAAGTATAGAGATGCTTTTACTTGTACCTATAAGGAGATGCTAAGACTAGATTCTAAAGTTGCAGCGTATCACATTATTAAGAAAGGAAAAAGGCTCATCAAACAAGCATAAATTTAATTCTAACTAAAGCTAACACCACAAATCAAGGGTGTAAATTAAGAAGCTTATAAAATTGAATTTCATTTGGGAAGTCAAATATCCAACTTAGATCTCATGTTGGACCAATGGTGGTTGACAAAATAAATTTCTTAATGTTTTGATAATAATAAAATGTATAGAATTGGTAAGAAA
>JANKOE010000002.1:23473896-23486364 GCA_026284465.1 Erythroxylum citrifolium | reverse complement strand
TGACTGAGAAACAAGAAACCTTCTATAGAAGTAACTATCCCGTTCTTTATTAGAAAACAAACTTAAATTTCTGTTCAGCTTTTAAGACGTAAGTTCATTTTGTACTTGATCCAGCCTAGAAATTGAGATCACACACCTAATATGAAACACGAAATACTCAAAACTTGTAATTTCCCCAACATCTAACTACAAAGACCCCAAGCGATGCAAACATTAAGCATTTCAAATAAGAAACAGATACTTTTTACTTCAACTTTCCAAAATTTTCCATTCAAATCCATCTCAAAGTTATGGACTTTAAGATGTAGAATTCAAGAGTAACATGGATAGCATAGTAATCAAGCTACCTGAACCGAAATAGACAAAAATAAATATCTCCAGCCCTATATACATTAAGCCTCTAACTTGAAGAAATTCATAAAACTAACCTAAATTGATAAACTACAGCTTCGTTAGATAGTCTTTTGGTTTAAATTTCTCATGAACGAAACAAACAACTACCTCTTGTTTACCCTTACTAAGGGGCTTTTCTAGGACGTTAGAGTATTGCTTGATCTTCCCCACTCCGATCATGGTCCTAGGGAAATTGTTGCCACTTACAAAGCTCGCTCTCTCAACAAAAGGTACGCATGAATCGTCTCTGCAATGAACCGCAGGATGGGTTTGGCCAGATAGGGTTTTACGCAAACCTAACTCGAAACTTCTAAGAAAGAGAGAAAAAGGGTATGAAATTAGAGGAGAGTGTGAAACTTCTAAGCAAGAGTTTTACTTGTTGAGGGTGAGCTGCGTTCGCAATCGCAAGTAGACTCTCGAGTTGAGCAGTCAGGGCATTTCTTGTCATTATTGGCGACGACACACTGACCTGTGCTTCTTGTTGATCTATTCGATTATTCCTTCCTCTTCCCCTTCCCCTTCCCCTTCCCCTTCCGGTTCCCCTTCCGCTTCCGCTTCCTCTTCCTCGCCCCCTTCCCCTTCCTCTTCCCCTTCCCCTGTTAACCAAATTCGCTTATTCAGACATCGACCAAGCTACTCCTAATGTATATATAGGCTCTTATCACTATCTCCAAACTCTAAATCATGAATTGACTTCCCACCGCTTGCTCCTCCGACTGCCTGTTCGTCGTTGCCTGTTTTAGGGATTTTGCGTAAACGAAGAGAAGAAGGGTGGAAAACGAAAAAGGCTAGCTAGTTTAGGGTTATTAGTTGGGGAGTTATTATCGTATAACCAACAGCGATGTTTTATTGATAAAACGTTGCAAAAAATATAACAAATTCGTGACGTTTACCTAAAAGTCGCAAAAAATGTGAACTTTTTGTGACATTTTTTAAACGTTGCGAAATGTCTTTACAATTCGCGACGTTTTATCAATAAAACGTCGCAGATTGTGTTATTTTGTTGTAGTGTGATGTCGTACTATAAGCCAGAGAATAATTTCCTTTCCATCCTTCCATTATGTTTAGTAACTATAGCAATTAACAAATTATAAAAATAAGCCACGAACATAAAATCAAGAAAGAGAGCTCTAAATAAAAAATAAACATAAAAATAAATGAAAATAAAATAAATGCAAAAGAAAACAATAGCTAGATTGACTAAAATTAAGTGTTCCTAATATCTTACTCCCCAACAACAACGCTAAAAACTTGGTAATGTATGTTCGATCTCCTACCTTATAAATCTTTCTAAGAAAGTGCACCAATCATTGCTTTAGTATAAGTTATGGAGTATCAAGTATCAATTATATAAAGACTATGAGCACCAGTATTAACCCTTTTCTATTATCTAACTGTTAAATTATGACAATAGTGATTGATCAAATTCAAATTTAAAGTAATAAACTGAAAATCAACACAATTGACTAACTAGAACAAAGATTAAACCAAGAAACAACTAATAAAAACATGAATACCTGAAAACTGAATCCTTCTAGGACTTCTCCTATATAAGACTTCACGCATTAATTTAACCTAAAGTTCATTGGATAATAAAAATTTCTTAATTACGTTAATTTCTCTCACAAAATTATTAATAACTAATCATAGGTTGATTAATCAAAATATCTTTCCAATTAAAACTATTGGAATTGCACTACCTAATTTATAAATTCTTTTATTAGATTTGACTTTATTATGGAAGAGTTAGATGAGTTGATTTAGTAGATTTCTCCTAATGAAAAAGTTATTTTAGAAGGAGATTTTAATGGCTCCATAGGGGCAACATTGAATGGGTACTCATAGGCTAATAGGAGTTTCATGTACAAAGATTAAAATGACAGTGGAACTGCGTTGTTAGACTTTGTGGTAACGTTTGATTCGATGGTAGCCAACTACTTTTTTTAAAAAAAAGAGGACCACCGGTTGACTTTGAGGAGTAAAACCACGAAGACTTAAAATGACTACTTCCTCGTAAGGTAGAGTGATCCATTTAGTTGCACTGATTGCAAACTCATACCTAATGCATGCTTGACAACTTAGCGTAAATTGCTAGTTATAGATCTTATAATTAAGGGTTGGAAAAAGTAGAAAAGTCATTGGAGATGTACTGAAGTTAGATGGTGAAATCTAAACGGGGATACTACAATACAACTTAGGAATAGAGTAATATCTAGAAAAGGATGAAACCCGGAAGGAGATGCTCACAAATGTAGGAGAAAGTAGCAACACTTTTAAAGCATATAGCTAAAGAGATCTTGAAAGTTTCTAAAAGGCCCAAGGGTAGTATAATGGCATTGTGGTGTTGGAATGAAGATGTATAAAAAAGGTGAATATCAAGAGCGTTGCCTATAAAGCTCTAATGGATAACATCATAGATGTAGAGAGGGTAATTGATAGAGAAAGTTACAATATGGCAAAGAAAGAGGTATAAAAGATAGTCTTAGAAGCCAAAAGTAGAGATTATGAGAAATTATACCAACGATAAGAAAGCAAAAATGGAGAAACAAATATATTTAAGTAGGCAAGAGCTAGGGTATGAAAAGCGAGAGATTTGGATCAAAATCATTATATAAAGGATGAAGTAGGACGGGTGCTCGTGGATGAAAAGTACATCAAGAAAAGATAGTAGTGATACTTCTTTAGCTTTTTCATTGAAGATGGAGAAGATAACATCTTAGGGGATATTAGCACGTCTAAGAAATATCGTAACTTCACTTATTACCAATAAATCACAAGAGAAGAAATTAAAGGGGGACTAAAAGGCGTGAAGAATGGAAGGGCAGTAGGATCTAATGAGCTTCCCATAGAGGTTTGGAAGAGCCTAAGAGAAGAGGGTCTTAGTTGGTTATTTAAGCTTTTTTATTTGATCTTTAAGTCTAACAAAATGTCGAATGAGTGAAGATTGAGTACATTAATCCCTCTGTACAAAACAGAAAGGACATCCAAAGTTGTAATAAATATAGAGGTATCAAACTACTTAGTCACACTATGAAATAATAGAAGAGGGTAATTGAGAAAAAAGTGAGAAAGGATACACCTATCTAGGAGAACCAATTTGTTTTAGTGGTTTACAACAAAAGTTATACATCTTCTCAAAAGATTAATAGAATATTACAGGAAAAGACAACAAAACTTGTATATAGTTTTTATTAACTTAGAGAAGACTTATGATAGGATACTTATGGAAGTTAAGTTAAGGTGTTTAGAAGTTAAGGGACTTCCTATGACATATATACAAGTTATTAAGGATATATATATATGGAGGTGTTAAGATTAAAGTAAGGATGACATGGGGAGAAACAAAGTATTTCTCTATCAATATCGAACCATAACAAGGATTCTCATTGAGCCCCTTCCTACTTATAGTTGTGATGGATTATGATAGGTGTTTAATTGATTATGAATTTATTCCATAATACTTATTGCTATAAATTTGCTTAAGATACTAACTTTGACTCATATGTGATTTTAGGCACAATTCATAAGCAAAGAAGTTAAAATGAGTCGAAAGCAGGATATTTAGGTCATTTTTCAAAGATTAATTTTTACTTGTCTTCATAGAGCAAGAAGAAGAAAATTAAAAGACAACAAATTGAAAACACAAACAAGAAAATTCAAAGTTACTCACGATAAAGAAGTACAAAAGCTGTGCATGGAAATTGCATGTTTTTGCATACAATTATGTGAATTTAATGGCTAGTGAAAAAAAGGTGGCCAAGCAAATGAGCAGCAAGCAAGGAGCTAAACATCATCAAAGAAAAAAGCAGAACGAAGTAAACAAACAACTGGGAAAAGATGAAGCATGAAACGGTAGCATGATAGAAAGCAGCCAAAGGAAGCAACAGATGACCAAACGATAGCGCACAGCCATGTTGAAGCAAAGAAAAACGCAGACGCACGCCAAAATGCAAACAACGCAGAAGTTTCACCCCACCAGGAAACGACGACGTGCAGCAGCAGAGCCAAGGGACTAAAACGTAGCAACCAGAAGGAAAATACGGTAGCAAGTTGGAATGAAGAAAACACTGTCGTTAGGATGGATGAAACATTGTTGTGGGCAGGAGCTAAAAACGCACAGTGGCAAAAGATAAAACTCAAAAGCAACGAGGGTTTGGAAGGTTGGTTTTAAATAAAACCATAGAACAACGTAGGTTTTAAGGGAAAAAAATAATAGTAGCAAAAGAATAAAAGGTGGTCTTCGGCTGGGGGAACATTTTAGGGGCTGACCCAATTATCTCTTCAGGAGCTTCAGGAGAGCATGCAGAGAAGAGGCAAAGCTCTCAACCATGAGAGACCCATACAGGGGTAACTTCCCTACACCAGTTCGAAAACGTCCCAATTAAGCATTCTTTCATTGTTTTTGTTATTTTTTTCTCTCTTTAAAAATTGTTTATGTTAAGTGTATGAATTTGGGTATTATGAAAAGATGATTTTAATGCGTTCATTGGATTGTTTATTTACATACTCATTGCTAGAACTTCGATATAATATGTAATTGTTATATTTGAAATTCATGTGTAGTGACTAACAATTCATAATCATTAGGTATAACATAATATAGGTTAAATAACGCATTGTATGTGGTTGTTACCTTTATTCATCGATTTTACTAATTCGTAATGCTACTACCTAGTTGAATATAAAGATCTTATCCTAGGTTATTCAATAGTTAGGTTTAATTAATAATCATATCTTAATTAAACAATACCTAAGGAAAAAACTTAGGTTAATTATTAACCTACGATTAATAGTTGCTAGGAGAGATTTGAAAACAACAAACTAATAAAATATGTTTACTTAGGATGTAGGCCGAGACTGAACCAAAAAACTAGGTCCCTATTGAATTCCCCACTTTTATCATTTTTACATGTTTTCTTTAAATTGCTTTTGTTAGTTAGTTTAGCTTTATTTTATTTTCTTATTTCCCAAACCAAAACCACTCAAACCTAAGATTTTATTAATTTTATTCAACAACTTTACACACACTCTCTATGAGATCGACCTAGACTCACCATTACTATAGCAGTAGTCTAGTTTATTTTGACTAGCATTATGACACACTGTCATATTAACTAATTAAGAATATCTAAGCAAATTTGACTTGGTATATGTTGTTTACTGATGATATTATTTTAGTAGATGAAATAAAACAGGCTGTCAAAGTCAAGTTAGAACTTTGAAGGGATACGTTAGAGTCAAAACGTTTTAAAGATTGAGTACTTATAATGTAACTCTTTGGGCCATAAGTTGGCATCCAATTTAGAGGTAAATATTGATCCAAAAGTTATTTTACAGAAATATTAATTTAAATCCCTTGGATCCATCATCAAAAAGCAATTACAAGATTGATGAAGACATAGTTCATTGTATCAAATCAAAGTAGCTTAAATTGAGCATTACATTTGGAGTTTATGTGACAAGAAGATATTGCTCAAGCTAAAAGGTAAATTCAACCATTCAAAATTAGGTCAACCATGCTCTATGAGGAAGATTGTTGGCTCACCAAATAGGTGTATAGTCACAAGTTAATGGTGACGGAGATAAGGATGCTATGTTGGATGTGTAACTTTAGAAAAAGAGATAAGGTTAGAAATGTAGTGGTAAAACAAAAATTGAAGGTGGTTAACATTGTTGGTAAATTAAGGGAGACAAGATTTAGATTGTTTGAACATGTTAAAAGGAGACATCTTGATGTCTTAGTGAGAAGATACAAGAAGATTGTACTTTGAGACTGTAAAAGAAAAGGAGGAAGACCTAATAAGAACTATGAGGAGGTGATTAAGAATGATATGACTTTATTAAAACTTACCAAGAACTTGGCTCTCAATACGAAACTTTGGTGAACTAGGTTACAAGCGAAGGATCTTGCCTAGAGAGGTCTTGCTCTTTCTAATATGTCTTTTGTTCAATTGTTTGTTTGTTTGTTTATTTGTTTGGGGAATTACTATTAGGTCTAATATGGAGGTTGATAATTAAGTTAGGGAGTAACAAGCAAGTTTGTCCAAAAAAAATGGTGGTGGTTTGTTAGTTGGTTTAAATGTGTTAGAAGCTCTTTAACATTTTCCTCTGTGCGCTCGTAATAATCAGTTTTTTATTTCTCTATGCTTACCTCGTTGGATTTTGCTTTTGAGGCATGATCGGAAATTGGAATATTTATCTTCCTCTCACGAGAGATGTCTTCTTGAAGAACATTAAAAAGAATGGGTTCCTATGCCTAAGGTCTGCTTCTATCTTTAAAATTCATGTACCGATCTGTTTGGAGACCTTAGTCAAGAAAGAAGAAGACTAAACTACTTCAACTTATAAGCAAGTTGATGATAAACTACCTTATCGATTTTCACCTTCTGCAGAGAGCGAGAAAGACATATTGACAAGTTCTCATTATTTGATATCTTTTCTCTCTTCTTCCACTTGCTACTTTGTGTGATCATATTTTAATTTGTTGGTTTCTTTATGTAATTGATGAATGAAAGTGAAAAAAAAACTCACCAAAGATGAAACCATGCATAATGATAATCTCATAATTTGGTTGGCTTGCATGCATCCAGCCACTTTGTTAATAAATGACTTGGTCTTTTGTCACTAATTAAGAAACCTTTTTTATTATTCAGGACAAGAACAACCATGGAATAGTCATAAACTCTACATAACTCACTTTTAATTTGTTCAAGGAGCAAGGTCAACAATTGTGGCTAAAAAGCGATCCTAAAGTAAAGGAGACTACTCGTGGCTTAGTTGAACATGTTAAGAGTAGACATCTTGATGTCTCAGTGAGAAGACACAAGAAGATTGTACTTAGAGACTATAAAGACACAAGAAGATTGTACTTAGAGACTATAAAAGAAAAAAAAGAAGACCTAAAAAGAACTAGGGGAGGTGATTAAGAATGATATGACTTTATTAAAGCTTACCGAGGACTATATATATATAATTATCTTTTTTTTGACATTATATATAATTATCTTTTAGTTGCTTGTTTGTTTTATTTATTTATTTGTTTTTTCCTTGTTTATTTGTTTATTTATTTATATTCTTTACCTCTTTTATTTGTATATTATTTATTTATTTATTTATTTATTATCCTTTATTTTATTATATTGTTATTGAATTTCTATTCTTAACTTAGCTTGTTTTTATTTTTATGTAATTATTTGTTTATTTTATAATAATTATTATAATTTTATCTTCAAATAGTTTTTTTAAAAAAATTCTTTTTTATATGAGTCTATCGAAAATAACATCTCTATTAGTTAGGAGTAAGGCTACATACTTGTGGACCTTCCCAAACCCCACATCTCAGTGAGATTTTTACTAGAATGTTGTTGTTATCGTATATCTGGGATCACATGTAATTCTTTTCAATTGTGCTAAATCAATTTATACAAATATTTTCCCAATCTCAAATTTATGAAATCAAATATGAATCAACATACCAACATAAATTGATTTAAGAATGGTAAAGAAGACATAATCGAATCTCAATAAAAATGTAAAATAAATTGAACTTAAAAGAAATCATTACAAAATCCACTAGGAGGTTCATCACATCCAAGTGCCATAAATTTTTATTTCCTAATCATGAAAGACATAACACACTACAAGAAAAGTAGGAATTAGCGACGAAAAATTACCGACGGAAAATAAATCGTAGCAAATTCGCGTCGGAAAACTTATTTCCGTTGCTAAAATCAACGCAAAAGAATTCATTTAGCGACGGTTATCATTTCTGTAGCTAAAATTGGAGGGAAACCATCCCGACAAAATTAGCGACGGAATTTAGGGACAGTAAACGTTTTGGTCGGTAATTGCGTAGCACATTAGCAACGGAAACCTCTATTTTCGTCGTAAAAATCGGCATTCGCTAAAATTGGAGGGAAGCCGTCCCGGAAAAATTAGCGACGAAGGTTAGGGACGGTAAAAGGTTCCGTCAGTAATTTTGCCCTCAATTTAGCGACAGAAAACTAATTTCTGTCGCTAAAATCGGAGGGAAATTTAAAATTTAAAGGTGGGAATTAAAGGCGGTATAATATAACTTAAAATTAGCGACGGGCATGTCCATCGCTAATTTCCGTCGGTAAATCACTTTTAAAACCCCCAACCACCCGTCCCCCTCGCCCCCCAACTCTGGTTCTTCCTCCTCCAGCGACTTCCTCTCCCGTCTGGTGAGTTCCTCTTCTTTCTTGCTTTTTTTTTCCTTTGATTTCTTTATTACTCTTTCTTGGTGGGTTTTTGATTGTCATATATAGTATTGATTTATGTGTTGAATACTTTTTGTTGTTAAAGAAGAAACGAGTATTGTTGAAGAAAGTCCATAAGATCCAGTATAGGGAAGCTCTCTGAATACTCTACTGAATCCTGGTTAGTTTGTATCTTCAATCATTCTTTGAGCTCTCCTCATCTCTGTGTTAGTTTATAGGCTTTAGTTTCAATTGCGTTTCAGGGGAATCGGAGCTATAGACGCATTAAGCAAATAGTGAACAGACTAGAGGAGGGGAATCGGAGCTATAGACGCGTTAAGTAAACAGTGAACAGACTAAAGGAGGCCTCCTCTCTTGTACACTCCATCAGTAAAATACCACTTCACCTGGGATGTGATTTTTTTTCTTTTTTTACACAACAGTGGGACCCAAACTCAAGCTGATGTGGCATTTTCTAATCTTAAAAAAAGTGTATTCCACATACTAAAACACACCTTTTTTTCTCCCACTTTGTTTAATCGTAGGCAAAATTTCCAATTCCCTAAATTATTTGTTCCTTAATTCCCTAAATTGTCTATAATCCCTTATTTCATGGAATAACTAGCATGCTCTTCCTTAACTTGCAAATTCAATCACAGCAGCAACAAGCTCTCTTAATTCCTAACTCGCACGTTTAGTCCAGCATGTTGCGCGTTGTGTCTCCTCTCTCATTCCTCTATTAGATTTCTGTGAAACAATATAAGGACAATACATCGAGGTAGATCCATTTTTGGTTTTTAGTTTAGGTTTAGTATATATTGTGGTCTCCTATTCCTTATTGATGATTCTTTTGTCTGGTTTTTAGTTTATGTTTATTATATGTTGTGATCTCTTATTTTCGACCTAAACAAGATTGATTATGTGAGTCTCTATGATTTCCTACAAGCTGCTCATGAGATGTAATTTTTCTTGGTTACTATTTGTGACCCTTGATATTAGAGATGCCTAAGATATTGGTGCTTGTTGAGTTGTGAGTGTCATGCAAGGAATTTGCTTCATGTATGCAAAGTTAGCAATGCAATGTTGGGAGTGTCATTTGGTTGAGTTGCATTTGAATTAGTTATAAGGATTTCTTGCTTACAATGAATGTGTTGGTAAAGATAAAAGTAACAGAGTTATATGAAAAACTTCTCTGACCCTTACCACTATAGCTTTAAAATATTTGATTCCTAGGGACAACACTTTATTTGTGTCCATATATTTAATAGGTTGAATTGGGATTTTTCCTTTAAATCAAGGGATGCATTCTTTGTTGTTCCAAAAAGAATTTCATTTAATCATTAAATTAACAACAACTAACTAAATATTAAACACTAATTTGTAAAGTTAATGATGTCTATATTACATTTATGTTCTTGTTCAGCTTAGGTTAAATTCTACTTTAATTATATAAGAGTCAAGATGTTTTTGCAAATTGGATTTCTGAGAGAGTTAGTTAATTTAACATTTGAAATAAGGATCATTTGTCTTTTAACCATGTTGGGTTTCTTCTCAGTCAGAGTTATTTGAAAAACAAGCACAATTAAGAAGTACACTATAATGAAGAGTTATATTGTCCTTTGGTTTTCCTTTTCTTTTTCTTTCGGCACCTTGATTAATTTGAAGTTTACTTGTAAAACCCCTTTAATTGAACTTGCCTATCTTATGAGCATTATTCACTCTTGAACTTTCAATGTATTCAACATTCAATTATAAAATTTTGTCATTTTAAAGAAAATTACTAATTCAATCCTCAATGTAATATTCATAAAAATTTGCTAATATCTCTAGAATAAAAGGTTAAGTTATGATTATTTTTTAACTTATTGACAATAATGAGAAGTTTGTTTAATCACTCAACATGATTTTGATTAATGAATTTGTATATAACTTAATATGTTTATGTTTGTGAGTAATTTTAGAGGCATGAATTAAAAAAAGTTGGTAACAGATAATTAGTTTATTTTCTTGCAAGTTTATATTTTATAATGATGATAATTGTAATAGTTTGTTAATAAAGAACTTATCACTCTTGATAAGTTAATAAAGAATTTGCTATGGTGTTATTGATTTGGCTATCTTTAAATTCATTTTCCTTTTAATTTGGATAAAATTCTTTCCCCTTCCTTTTGAACAAGTGTATAATGGCCTAATTTGGTAGTACAAGGTTGTTTTATAGTGGAAAGTTCGTAGTAGAACTAGAGTTAAAATATATTGACAGGAAAACAAGTGTTTTTAATAAATTAGACCTTGAATATGTTAGCTATAGGAAAATATGTGAGATGGGAAAGGACTTAGGATATCTTCAAATTCATAATGCCTATTATAATCTACCTAGTTTTAAATTTAGTTAGTCATTGAGATTGATTTAATCAAGTCAAAGTTGTCTAAGGCTCACAAACCTTATAAAAATTTACCAATTGATTGATGTTTATGTAACTCATTTGTTAGACATCTCAATACTTGCAACAAAGACATTTCCTATAACTAGGAAGAGAGGATTGAGATAGCAAGGGTGAAGAGGAAAGTTGTGGTATTAGGGTAGACTATGTTGATGATGAACATGTTGACGAAGTTGGTGAAGCAGTTAGTGGGGTTGGTGAAGCAGTTGGTGAAGAACCGGATGATCATGATAAGGACCGGGATAAGGGTTTTATATAAGTTAACATTTTTAATAACCACTACCCAGTTGAAATTGACTTAACTAATTATAGTTGTTTTATTGATAATGATGAATATCCAAACGGAGAAGAGCCTAGTGAACCATTACAAAGACCAAGTATTAGTATTAGTTATAATCCATCTGATGTGGTACCACATTGGAGATTGGGGGTGGAGTTCGGATTAGCTAAAGAATTTAGAGATTTTGTTATGGATTATTCAGTACGAACATAATACAATGTCAAGTTTTAAAAGAGTGAAAGCCATAGGAATAGAGTTAGGTGCATCAGGGATGCCAATGTGAGTTGTATATTAGTTGTAACAAGAATAAATGTGTTATTAGTGTGCCCTAGGCCAATGGACATATGTGACTTTTTGTTGGACCCCGAACTTTGATTTGACGTCAGAATTATTAAATGAGGAATCAGTAGTGAATGTAGTAAGTTGTGTTATATGTTTTACAATGATAATTGGAGGTTAATGCATGAAATGAGTGTTTTAAGAATGCATGTAGTGTGGGTAACATCTTTATAATTGAAAAAAATTGAGCTTGTTCAATTACTATTCATGTAACTTCTTTGAAATTTCAATTTATGAGACGTTGATGTATTGGGGCTAGAAATGCCCATTAAAGCTTTGAAAGAACCTATATTGTGATATTAATGAAAGACCTTTGAGTTTTATTGTGTTTTCCCAATGCTTGTCAAGTATGACTTTGCATTGATTTGAAAATGTGCTAAAAGTTTTGTATATGAACTTTGTGAATGGACTTTGAGTGATATGGAGTTGATTTCGAAATTGTTCCAAAATTCTGTATTTTGTGGCTTATGGATGATTTAAGAAATGACTTGATGCCTGTCATAAGAATGTGTTTAATGAATTGTGTATGGAGGATTTAAGTATGGATGATGAGTTGATGAGCTTTAAATGTGAACTATCGTTAATGTGTATATATATATATTCGTGAGATGCTATGGAAAAAGAAAGATAGAATGTGTGGTGAATAATAGAATGTTATTGAATATGATGAGCCATATGAATTGAGGTAGATTGTTGGAGGGAATCTCATGGAAGGTTGGAATGTGGTAGTAAAGAGAACAAAATGTGAAAATTTGAAGAATTAAGAAAGTTTGACTTTTTGGGGATGAATAGTTGA
>JANKOE010000002.1:23456876-23467102 GCA_026284465.1 Erythroxylum citrifolium | reverse complement strand
CAGTCAGTATTCTTTTACACTTAGCCTCCTCAGGCTATCTGTAACACTTTCAAACTTGAAAAGTATGTAGAGCTTTTCACAAAAAGTTACCGCTCTAACACTGATTGCACAGTACTCTCTCTCTTGAGTTCAACAGTATACGAATATGAATCTCTCGTGCGTAATGTCTCGTAAAAGTATTTTTTTCAATCGTCCATATCTTCGACTCCGACTCCTTATTTATAGTTGAGTCTTCAACTGCTTCTTAAATAACTGCTTCTTGATTCTTTAAAGAAACGGTTAGTCAGTTGAAATATGTAACTTCCTCAGACTGATACTTTCATCTACTTTTCGCTTTCGTCTGCTTTTAGCTAAGCTTCCGTCTACTTTATGTATCGTCTGATTTTCGTAAAGCTTCCGTCTGCTTTTCTTCCGTCTGTTTTTCGTAAAGCTTCCGTCTGCTTTTCTTCCGTCTGTTTTTCGTAAAGCTTCCGTCTGCTTTTCTTCCAAGCTTCTGTCTGATTTTCTTCTAAGCTTCCGTCTGATTTTCTTCTAAGCTTTCGTCTGCTTTTCTTCCATCTGATTTTCTTCCAAACTTCTGTCTGATTTTTGTTAAGATATATTCCATCTGCTTTTCATTTATCTGTTTCTTTGTTTGTCATCAAAATTATTCAACTTTGTAAAGTTAGTTTTGACTTAACACTAACTTTATAAGTAACCAATAAGAATCTTCAAAGGAAGAAAAGGGCTAAGGCAGGGTGTCCTTATAGGCCCCTATGTTTCATTCATTGCAATGAAGCTTTGTGTAGATTGATCAAGCATAGACTAACCTTAGAACTAAGATTCAAATTCCACAAAAAATGTAAGAGGATTAGGGTAATTGATCTCTCTTTTGCTATTGACTTAATTCTTTCTACAATGGCTCAAGAGAAGTCTATAGGGATCCTAATGAGCACCCTTTATAAATACAAAAATCTTATAAAACTAGAAATCAATCATGGAAAGAGTCAATCACTTCTTTATTTAAATGCTCTAGCCTTAGAATCTATGCTAATTGACATATCTGGTATTAAAGGTCATAATATCCCTTTAATGTACCTTAGTCTCCCTTAGCTTCAATAAGACTTAACTTTAGAGATGTATCCCTTTAGCTTTAATGTTGTCTTTAGACATCAAACTGAAGTAGATAGGTGTCAACCTTCTGGGATCCAAAAGGAATGATCGTTGTAGATTCAGTGATATCATTGCAAGCTGAGGTTGCTAACCATACCATATAATTGAACAGCTTGAAAGCCACCTTATCCTCTCTAATCAAAGCAATTTAATATAGATGTGAGCTATGCAGACAAGAGAGTCATATCATAGCTGATTGCTTCTTAGTGGAAAACAACAATGTACAATAGCATAAATTCATGGGAGCACAATTTGTTTAGGGAGGTAATAATCCTTACTTGAACACATATAATCCTAGGTGCTCGAATTTCCCATAGTCTAATAATGCAGGAAATCAAATGAGAACTTAAGGTCCACCAATATTTCAATAAGACAAGCTTGGTTCATTAGAATAAAAGATGGACAAATTAATCAACGTGTTAAATTCCAAGTTCACGAGCCAAGATGTGACCCAGAAGAGGATGGAAGTGAAATTAAATCAAATAGCAAAGCATTTTGCCTCTTCAATTCAAAATTTGGAGGTTTAAGTAGGCCAGTTAGCCAATGCATTGTTTACACAAAGTATGGGGAGCCTTCTAAGCAATACAGAAGCAAATCCAAGGGAGCAACCTAAGGCTACCACACTTAGGAGTGGAAAAGAGCTAGAAGAATTAACAGAAAATAGGTTGAACCCCACCTTGTAGAAGACCAATGAGGAATTAAGTGCTTAAGGAATTACAAGAACTAATCATGGGTACATAGAGTTTTGGCAATAATTGTTAGAGTTAAGAATACCCCCGAAAGTACCATGGTATTGAAAAATAAAGTGATCCAATTTTGTTTGGATCAATTAGTGGCCATGATCATGGATGATATCTGGAATGTATTCGAAGAGTTGAAAAGAATATTTTGATTACTTAAGAAAATTTGTGGTTTCGAATGTATATGAAATTCTGTCTGTGCATTAAAGTGAAAGCTATGCGTAGCATATTTTGTTATTTAATACATATCATATAATGCAAGTTCTGATAAAGGTGTTGTGATTAGAGTAGCCAGTCTAAAAGAGCTTTAAGCTCAGAATTCTACACGTAGAGCTTTGCTCCGTGATTTCTGTTTCTGACTGAGCTTAATGGCCAGTACCTGTATTTGTATCTGAAAGGCACTCGATCACAACAAATAATATCGAATTTGGAGATTTTGTAATACGCAATGATGTTTCACATCAGAATTAAGATGCACTTTGTTGCAGCATACCAAACTTATTTTGTATGCATAGAGACAATTAAAGTCTCATGAGTTAAATGCTAGATACATGATTTGAAATTTGTTGAAGTAGCCATTGCTTTGAAAGCTTGGAGACACTATTGGTGTGGTGAAACATTTTTGGATTTTATATTCAGATAAATAAAGTTTGAGGTACTTATTGAGTTTGAAATAATTTTTGTACGAGACCGCAAAAATGGATAGAAGTATTGAAGTACTATGGGTGTACAAATGAATACTAACTTGGGAAAACTAGTGTACATACCTGATGCTTAAGAAAAAAAAATCGGTAAAGGAATAGCACAAATTCAGATATTGTGGTTACTAAATCTAGAGCAATGAAGAGCATAGAATATTGAGTTGACTTTTGAGCAAACCAAAGTACTATTAGGTAACGAATGTAAAATCAATTTCGCATCAATAGATGGGCAAAGCCCAAATGAAGGATTTTGAGTTGATGAATCTTATTGAGGAAATTGAAAGTTGGTAATGAATCTAAAGTTTCAATTCGAACGGGGAAAAGAGTACTGTGTGATTGTAATATGATATTTGTGTGCACAATAAAGATGATTGAGTAAAAGATTGTCAGAGATAGCACAAATAATAGCCTATGCTATACACCCTGGTAGGAATACGATGAAATAATGTCGATGGCTATGGATGTAAAAACAAGTGATCACATGTAATTGTTGCCGATAGTCTTAACTGTTAGAGATATGCTTCAAGTTTATGTTTTGGAGTTCATAGAAATATGAGGTCAACGCTTAGTTTTAATTGACTTGAAGCATAACAATCAATATCACAGTGATATCATTCGAAGCTCATATGAGGTGTTATACGACCACCTTTATATTTGGGTTAACAAGGCCTAAAAAATAGTTTAAGGCTAGAAGTGACAGGAGATATTGATGATAAGTGAAATTGATGTGTATTAGAAATTCAGTAAATCGAGAAAAACGAATGAATTAGGTGGATCAACACCGAAGATTGGAATAAAGTGAAATAGACACGAGTTAAGTGTATTAACACTAAAGAGATTTGAAATATCAAGCAAGAGATGAATTGCTTTTGACAGCATCACCTTGTTAAGGTGTGCTCAGGTTAGGAAAAGGGTGAGTTAAGCCCGATATAAAATTATCCATATGAAAGTTTTGTGAGAGAAGGACCATTAACATGAGTTTGTAACACCGACAAGATGTCTTATATACATTAAGTATGATATGTGAGTGTGATAAGAAATAGTGATATGATCTGACCTAGATGTAATGTCAGCACTAAAGTGAAAATTTTGAATTATCTGAAATATATTGAGGAGACAAACAGGATTGTGTGGTATCTGAATAAGTAATTGGAAAGTCGATTGATTCCATTAACCATAGTGAAGTAAAAGAAATTATTCGAGTGATAGTGCCAAATGGGAAATGGTAGAGCATATGATGAAAACATACCCTAACCTGTTTGATCAACCAGGTAAGAATTTCAAGGACGAAATTTCTTTAAGGAGGGGAGAATTGTAACATCCCGTTACCCTTTATGAGACTTGAATTGTGTATTATAAGAAATTATTGAGAAATTAGAAAGTACAATTCGTGCTTATACTAAATTTGACATGCATAGTTTTGCACATTAATATGATTGTATATGCCTTCATGACATTTTTCGGGTATAATTGAGTTATTAATGTGATTAAAATGTGTTTTGTCAATTTTGGTATTATTTAGGATATTTTGGAATTTTTAGTGAATTTTGTGAAAAATCATTATTTTTGGGCCAATTATGGTGTGACACGTGGCATTCTATAATTGGGACAAATGGCAATAATAGACAAATGACAAATGGTTAATTAGTTGTGACAAATGGCTTGAAAGAGTGACGACATGTGTAAGGCATGCAAGTATACACGGGTATGATGTTGAGTTAGGATTGATGCATTGTGAGTGACCTTCTCGGTGAAAAAAGCACTTAGCATTCGAATATCAACTGTGAGACTCTCAGTGTTTTTAATCTGTTCTCGTTGCTGGAATTCATATCCGAATCAAGTAAGTTATGTTTAAGTTGGGTTTTGTTGTTGTAAATGATGTTTTTCAGTGGAAATGAATGCATGCATGTGAGGTTAGAGAAGTTTGGTTTCGGTGTTGAATAGAGTAGATGATTGATTTGAGAGTAGGAATTGTTAAAATGGTGTTGAATGAACTCTAGATTGGAAGATATGTTGTTCGTGTATGAAGTGTTAACAGAGTTGAGTTTGAATGAGTTCGGGTTTCAGGGAAAAGTTTAAACGATACAGTGTTAGGAAATGAGAGCTATTCGATTATGCTATGTTTTTGGCGTTAGAGAGTAATCTTGAATTTTGATCTTATGTGAATAATTTGAACTGAATTAGGAGTTAAGTGAAGTGAAGTTTTAGAGATTGTTTTGGGTATAGAAGTGCATGATGGTAGGAAGAGAAGGTGAAAATCGGGGAAGACGAGTTTTAGTAACCAGACGTCGCGGCTCATGCCTTTTTGTACGCCGTGATGTGCGACGCACCCTTGAGCTCGTCGCGGCAACCGTTGCAAAAATTTTTCGAGAAAAACTGATTTCTAGACTGTTGGTCACGGCCTCCAGTTTTGTTCTAGCCGCGGCGAGGTCCCTCCCTTGACAGGTCGAACATACATTAGTATTTTGACCATAAATTTCTCTGTAGTTATCCAAATTGGGTGATTTTTGATTTGGCGTAAACTAGAGACATAGAGCTACAAATTTTATGAAGAAATGGAGTTTTAATTCTATCCATAAGATTTTCAATTTTTGGTTGGAAGTTGAGGTAAGAATTCTATTGAAGCTTAAGAACAGTCTAAACTATTTTGCATATATTGTTTTGTATACTGAACCAAATTGAATGAGTTTGGTGGCATTAGAAAGTTAAGAAGTGGGAGAACAACTTTACAAAAGAAAGTTTTGTCTAATTTGGTCATTTACCTTATCAGATTTAGTATGGAAAGTTGACCCATATGTGTATTAGAGGAAAAATCTAAAGTGGTCAATGAAGTTATGAAATTGTTTGACATTGTTTTGTTCAATCCAATTGTAAATATACATGGTATTAATGAGGACTTTGATATCTGAATGATTTGTGGATAAGGATCGTAATAGAGTACCCTGGAATTGTCATTGAAAATGCATTGTGCATACATTCTATACATTGATGTGCATAAAAGAACACTTGTACATTTGTGCAAAAATGTGATATTTGCAAATGTGTTTTGTATGATATAGAGGAGCTTATCGGATGTCACTCAGACATTGCCGAACCATCCAGGCAATAGCTTATTGGAACATTCCAGAGCTCAATTCGATACCGAGCCCGGTACGGTATTCATAACATTGCTTTTAAGTCTTTATAAGACAATAAAGTGAAATTTTTTTATGCAAAAATTTGTAACAATGATAGCAACAATTTATTCTTTTTGTTACCAATATTATTTAAGGTCAAATCAAACTCTTGTCATTACGTAGGCAACATCCATATATACATTAAAAGAAATATATAGATATTAATGTACGTCTTGATTGCGTACTTATTATCAAATGTAAACGACAAAAAAAATTTGCATTTATATATAATATATAGTCCATAAGGACTTGTAAAATTCAACCCTTTAACCTAATCAAAATATAAAAGCAAAAAATCACCAGCTAAAATATCCATCTACAATATCGTCCTCCATTATATATGGAATATAAATATTCTAAATACTAAACAAAACCAATATGTATGGGCAATCTAAAATTCTTTCCAAAGTACCTTATTGTCCACTCCTAATCAACACCATCCTAAGAAAAAATAAACAAGAAGTAGATTAGAATTGTAAAACTAAGATGCAAGAAAATTTATTTTCTTTGAAAAAACTTGTCAACCACAATGTAAAACTGTGCAGCAAATAGAGTTTATTATAGTAGAGCCAAGTTATCCAAGAACTAGATTTGTTGAGATAGTATAATGAACTAAGCAGCTTACTTGCCATAATTTTACCCAATTTTTTTATAGTTGTTGCGTCAAGTATACTTATTCTCACAAACTTTAGAATCAATGCCATCATATTTTCTTCACTCCATTTTCCTCAAGTTAAAGTGCACATCGCAATGAAAAGCTATATAATTTTCAATTGTTGATTTCTCAATTTAATAATATGTTAGCTTTCCATGCACTTGACCTCTCCTCCATAACTTAAAAGATATCTCCAAAGTTTCGTAATTATACTAAAAATAGTTACCTGTTGATGTTTATATGCTGAGCCAAATTTTTAGACAGTATAATAAGCAAACTAGTTACATGTCTAAAGTACCTGAGAAGAAATAGCAAAACAAAAAGGATGGAAAATATGGTTAAGTTTCATATTTTCTCCATCATTCTGAGGGTGAAAAATGTTATATTTTACATATAACTAAACTCGAAATTTAAATATTGAATCAATGTACCATTAACATACACAAGTTAAAATAACACTTATGATTGCTCATCACCAAACTTTCACCGTTTTGACTCATACCATTGCCTTCCCCTACAAACAAAGAGGATAGTAAAAAAGAATCATCTCTTATAGCCTTTCTTCTTTATGCTTATGATAAGCACAATTCCAATAACCTTAATATCTTAAAGAGTAGGTCGAAGTAAGAACATATTAAATCTTGGGACACTATAGAGCTATAAAAGCAAACCAGGCATAATTCAAAACATGAACCTAACTCATAACTCACAAATAGAACATAAATAGTTTATATTATATGCACAAAACAAAAATCAAAGGAGCAATGAGGTCTGAAGATAAATTTCCTGCAAACTAGTAAGAATAAGAGATGACAAGTTAGGAATTTTGTGTTATGTTGAATTCTCTCCACATCCATATGAATAAGGAATAAATGTCTACAAAACTACACAGGAAAATTAGTTTATAGAAGTTCAATGAGTTAGAAAACTCGGTAGCGAAATTTAAGTTAGGAGTACAACAATCATATATTGAAAATGATAAGCGACAACCATTTGGCTAGAGAACCACTATCTCACGTTGTTCACATTCACTAATAGAAAGCTTGAATTTTTTGCCTAGTTCTAACTTCTAACCACAATTTAATTTTCCAAACACTACCCATTGCAATCTACGCCCTGATACTTGTTCTAGAACCCACAATCCTGTTGTTTTGATCCACACAAGCAAACTCTTATCTAAAGTGCCTTTGTCTATAACAAGCTTAAACTACCTTTCTAGTTTTATTTCAAGAACGCCATCAACCTGTTTGCAAAACAAAGGTGGCAACTCCACAATATCAAACAATTAGAATTGCAAGATATAACAAGATTGAAACAAAAACTTATCTTAAATTTTCTACAACCAAGGTTGCAGTAAACATTTTTGTCATTATATGTTATGATTGCAATAAACTTATACTTAAACAAAACATATAAAATCTCAACACATATCTCAATATGGTATAAATTCAAATACAAGAGAAACTTCACAAAATTGAAGAATGTTTCTGTACATGATGAAATTAAATCACAATTTAGCTTTACAAAATTGAAGTGACATTGTAAAGAGCAATATATATGTGATAGGGCAATGCTCAATTTCACCAAAATTTTTTGATACTATGAATACTTGCCCATTACATGGTGAAATAAAAAAAACAAGCCAGTTCACAATCAAAGAGCTCAATACTTGAACAAGACAATGCCCAATTTCACCAAAAATTCATGGTTAAATAGACAATGGGCTTTGTAAATGAAAATCTCAAGATATAGTAAACAATATTTATTGGGAAATGATCAAGAAGGGAAGAAGAAAAGAAGCTAATGATTAGCTGACTTCCCTTATTCTCCTATACAATGTGGGTGATTTCGTATAATGCATAAAATAAAGCATGAGCAAAACTATGCTAAATACATACACATAAATAAGCTCAAGAAGGGAAGCAGAAAAGCAACTATTAAGTAATAACTTTACCTTATGCTTCTATGGTCTGGGCATTGATGACAGAGCATGATTTATAGTAGGATCAAGGACATAATAAAACATGAGTTGACATTCCTATGAATAACAAATCCAAACTATTAACACTATCTGAAGAGTTTATAATTATTCTTTTTCCTATCACAAATTCTTGAGCCACAATTCAATTTCCCTATTCTGATTCAACCTAAATTAAGCCCCTAATTAGACAATTAAGGAATCCTAAGAAAAGAGATTTAGCCTAACTTGTTAATTTTACACTTTAAGCTTGAATTTTTCACCTAGTTCTAACTTCTAACCACAATTTAATTTTCCAAACACTACCCATTGTAATATATGCCCTAATACCCATTGTAGAATCCACAATCTCATTGTTTTGATCAACCATCTCCATGAGCTAGCCAATGATGAGAGGCATCGACTAGATCTGCTTGACCTCTTCTTAGGCGTGAAGAAGTTCTCACATGAGATTCTTCTATTCGCCTTTGATATACTCTTCTTGGATGTCAATGAACTCGAGCTGCCATTGGATTGACTTGAGGTGGCTACAAAAATCCTCCTCGTTGGTGGTGAACAAGTCGGTAAGGTCGGTTTTTTTGTCGAAATCGACGATGGTGAGGCAGTGGAGACTGAAGTGCAACGAGGGAGCTAGGAGAGTGGAGACTGACTGGGAGAGAAGACGTGGTGAGTGAAGAACAAAAGAACTGATGTGTGGAAATTAAATGAAAGAAAAACGACGTCATTTTGTTCCCTTGATTGAAGTAAAGCTACGTCGTTTTGATTAAGTAAAACAACATTGCACTATCCAATTCTTATCTAAATAAAACGACATCGTTTTGATTAAATAAAACAACATTACACTTTCTAATTGTTAACCAAGTAAAAAGACATCATTTTGCTTAAAAACAAAATAATGTCATTTTGTCATTTGATGTTGTTGGGCCTTGGGCCTTGAGAACCAGTCGGGCAGGCATATTAGTGGGCTCTATTGTTTATGTTTTATTTGTTTCACTTGAAAACATATATGTGTAATATGATGTTAATTAGATTTCGCTTACATGATATAATATAATATAGGACTAGAGCAACATTTTCAAATGTTGCATATATAAGATTTTATTGCAACGTTTTTTTAAATTTTGTTGTCTTTTCTTATATGTAGCAACCACTACAAGAAAATGCATTAAATAGGGACAGAATATCAAGGACGAAAGTAATTCCATCTGTAATCACCGACGGAGGAAATATTATGTCGGAAAAAGAAGACGGGAAGGGCTGTTCACTGACGGAGTATATTCCGTCGATGAGAGTCGTCTGAAAGCATTAAAAAAACAAGCGAAAACGACGTCGTTTTGAATTTAACCACAACGACTCCGTTTTGGAATTCATTTTAAGCCCCCGAAAACTCTTCCCCTCCCATTCTCCCGCGCTTCTCTGACTCTCCTCTTCTCCTTTGTCCGTCGGCTGGAAGTCTGCCTAGTGCCACCGATTATCGCCATCGCTACCACCGTCTACGCCAGGCATCGTCGTTGACGTGAAGGTCGCCGGCTTCCCCTGCTCCGGTGGTAACATTCGAAGGTACTTTGCACGTTTCTTCCTCTTCTGTTTTGACAATCGGTGGAGTTGAATTGAGGTTAATTTGGATGTTGTTGTTTGATTAAAAATTAGTTTGGTGAGTGTTATTGAATGGGTATGTTGTTTCTTGTAGATTAAAGGGAAGAATGTGGGAAATATTGTTAAATTGGGGATGATAAAATGTGTGCATACCATGTGTTTGACAAAATGCCTATAGGTGTTTTTGTTGAATTGTTGTTGAAGTTTAAGTAATATTGGTGTTGTTTT
>JANKOE010000002.1:23417809-23441236 GCA_026284465.1 Erythroxylum citrifolium | reverse complement strand
GATTAGGGCACCTTATTACTCAGGCAGTACATCAAGGTCATTGGAAACCAATTCGGTTAAGCTCATCGAGACCTCCCTTATCCCATTTATTTTTCGCTAAGGACCTAGTCCTTTTTGGCGAAGCAACAGAGGCGCAAACGCAAGTAATCACAAGGACCCTGGAAACTACGTCAGGGCAAAGCATTAACTTTACTAAAATCTGAATATTTTTCTCCAAGAATGTTACTAACAATACTGCGCGTCGTCTTAGCCATGCGCTACAGGTTACCAAAACAAACAATCTTGGAAAACATTTAGGAGTCCCTTTAATCCATGAGCGTACCACACGTGATACCTATCAGTACATTTTAGATAAGGCACAACAAAAGCTGAATGGTTGGAAATCTAGGATGTTATTTTTAACAGGTTGAGTTACACTAACACAATTCGTAATCTCGTGCCTGCCTATCTTCACGATGCAAACGATACGCCTTCCTCGTCACCTATGTAACGATTTGGAAAAATTAATGCGGGACTTCATTTGGGGATCACAGGAAGGACAAAAGAAAATTCACCTTGTCAATTAGGATGAAGTGTGTAAACCCAAGAAAGCGGGGGGTGAGGGGGGGCTGGGACTTAAGCGCATTCGATTGATGAACGACACTCTCCTTACAAAACTTGGATGGGGCTTACTTACTAGACCCCAAGCACTGTGGGTCAAGACTCTGAGGGCTAAGTACCGGGTAGATACTCATCATATCCCGTAGACTTTAGCAAGGAATTGAGCTTGGGTTACTTGGCGAGGGATTTCAGCGATGTGGAATCTTATACGCCAAGGCGCTAAATGGCAAATAGGAAATGGACGATGCATCCTTTTCTGGCTTGACAACTGGATAGACGATTGGGGCCCTCTCTATTTAGTGGCTCACACCGAAATCCCTGAGAGCATTCTTAATGATACAATTTCTGATTTTAAGGACAAGAGTGGCAACTGGCATTAGCAGTTATTCTAACATTATCTCCCCGCTACAATTTGTATGAATATCGCGTCCACCAATACTCACATAAACGACCGTGAGGAAGATAAATTGATCTGGGGACAAACTACACATTAGAGATTCACCGTAGCGTCTGATTACGATTTTATTGAGAATATAAACATAGACGTCTTCAACAAGTCTTGGGAGGAAATATGGAAGTGGGAAGGACCATAGCACATCAAGTCTTTTCACTAGCTGGTGGCTAAGCGGAAATTGTTAACCAACAAGCAACGTGTGGCCCGTCATCTGACTATGGAGAATGGTTGTATTTTCTGTTGACAGGAGGAATCGACCCTACACGCTTTACGGGACTGTACTTAGAAAAAATCTTTCTGGAACAAATTTCCTCATCACATGGTTGGTGGGGACTTCTTCAGTCAGGAGGAAGGAACCTGGCTCAGGTCCAATCTTAGTCATCACATGCAACTAAATTAGACCGCGTGGACGTCGCCTGATGGTTTCTTTGGAAATGGCAAAAAAAACAACATTTTTGAGCCGGGTTTTGTTTGGCTAATTGGCGGCACTAAAATTGTTATGGATTATACTACTTAGATCATTCGAGTCAGTAATATGGAAAACCGGATCTTTCAGTTTCAGGGGCTACCTTTAGGTACTTTAATAGGCTGGACTAAACCCATAGAAGGATGGATCAAGATTAATACGGATGGAGCGGTGAAAACGGGATGCAATATTGCATCAGCAGGAGGTGTTATAAGGAACTGTCAGGGGCACTGGTGTGTAGGCTTCTTACAGAATATAGTAGTCGGCGATCCTCTAATTGCCAAACTCTGGGGTGTGTATTCAGGTCTCATGCTGGCGTGGGAATGGGGCTATAGGCGCGTGATAGTTGAAATAGACTCGTTAGAAGTCATTAATATTCTATCACCATCTCTGAGTGATTTGACTGAGAATTCTTTTTTGGTGACATGTATGGGAGGTGCAACTTAAGCATACACATCGAGAAGGGAATCAATGTGCTGATCAATTGGCTCATTTAACCTCTTTAGCAAAGTCGGTCCTGCATACCCTTCAGGAGCCTCCAATGAGCATTTTGGATGCACTATAGCGAGACATGAATGGAACTCTGTACAGTAGAACCCTTCGTAGGGGTCTAGGCTTTGCGAGATAATCGTTTTTTTTTCTTTCCCTTGTTTAAAAAAAAAGAATACAAGAAAGGAAGAAAATTAAGGCTTTTATGACATTTTTAGGGGTAGAATATAATACCAAGAAACATTTTTAGTATTTCACCAGGTATAGTAAATTAATGTTACAGGTTTAAGGACGAATAGAAACAACTTAGAAGGGGTCGTAGGTCTAATTCAAACATTCTGAACAGTGCAGCAGGTCTGATTACAACCATTACTGTACAGACTACCAGATTTGCATCAAGCTCTCAAAATTTTGCTTTACCCATCTTTTCACTTTTGTTATCCAAGGTTTGACATTATGGCGGTTCAATAAGACAATAATGATCAAAATCATTCCCATGAAAACAATAGAACTACTAACTATATTAGCAAATAAACCACCATCAAGTTTACCACAGCAAGGTCGCAGTTGGTAAAGCACGGTTTGCTTCAAAGTCACAACAACAGAACACATTAAGAAGCTAATGCTGATAGAGTTTTAGAGTACAGAAGTATTGCTCACCCTATTGACAACACCTGTATTTATGAGGCGACAACAAAATTCAAATAGCATTGGTTAAGTTTCTCAAGGAAAAAGTTAATGCATCAATGCAAATCTAGCATTTATATTCATGCTTACACATACCTATACCACCATACTCAGTATCTCTTTCTAATCAGGTTTATGAATGTTGTTTAGTGTAGAAGTAAAGCTGAGTGCAAATAGACCAGCTAAGTCTAGATCCAAAATATCAGATTACCAGCATCAAAAAGGATGTTATTTTCTTCTAAATGCAGAAGTTCAAGACAATTAAGCATAAAGAGCACAGAAGGTTTTGCCTTGAAGCGCCAACGCATAGATCTTTTCATGTTCTTTGTTTTATTTGCTGTACTTATAACTAAATTCCTAATTTCTACACAAAGTTTGAACTTTACACAATATTTTTTTTTAAAAAAAAAGACTTGTTATTGATACATACGACTCCAAGTCATATAAGTGTTCAAATTTTGCTGGTGTTACTCTCTCGATCAATCTGCAATCAAAACCATACCTTTCTACATCAAAACCAACACCGAAAATAAACAGTGCTTCCCTTTGAGAAAAGTAGATAACCAAGATTAAAGGGATGAGAAAAAAGTCAACAAAATAGAGCCCAAAAAATTCAGCCCATCCTAGTTTTTTAAATCTTTAATCTGAACATAATCAGACATGCCAAATTCACAATGATGGAAATCAAACATAAGAAGTTTCCATTAACCAATAGCATCAACGTAGTTCAGAGTTAGAATGCATCGACTATGAACTACATTTTTACAGAATAGAACCAAACCCAGTTCGGAGAACTTCACAATCAGCAACTAAAACGAAACGAGGGGGGGAAAAAAAGACTGAAATGAGGTTGAAAACAGATATAGACAGGACTGTTTAACTTACCGGGAACAGTTGATGAAACAAACAGGCGAGAAAGGTGAAGACGAAGAAATGTAACCGAAAGTGAACACCGCGCTTGATAGCTAGTAGCACTAGCATTCACGGGTTAAAAACGCTCCATTTTTGTGGATTGAGATGTAATGGGTCGTTCATTGGGCCTTGGCCTATTTTCCATGTTTACAGTTACAAGATTTCAATTCGAAGTCTTCCTTTCCTTTCCTTTGGCATGGAACATGCGCATTTAATCGACCTTCTCTCTCTTTCAAGCTCGTGAATCTACAGAAAACGCTCAACATTTATAACTTGCCTACAAGTCAAACTCATATTAACTAAACCTTTTTTTATAATTATTTTTATTAATTATTAAAAGCTGCCTAATTTATTAAAAACATATTAAAATTAATTAATTAATTTTTATTTAAAACTCTTTTTTAATTAAACTTCAAATTCTTCGATAGATAATTACGATATCTTTCATTCATATTTTAAATTCTTCAAATTTATTCAATCTTTAACGGATTATTTCAAATTCTTTAATAGATAAAGATATTTTCTTTTAATCATATTTTAAATTTGATTAAAGTTTTTAAATCTTAAATTTTTTTACATATAACAATAATTAAAGTGATGTGAAAACAAATAAAAATATAATTAGTGGTACAAGTTATATATTATATGTGCACAGTTTGCTTGAAACTGCATATGGATCTATACGTGTATAAAAGCATAACCACTAAAGAAAAGTAGGTAGCAACCCTTTGATCAATGGTGACGTATAGTAATCACTAATAACTAACAAAACAGCAACATAGAAAAATATAAGTGAATGAATTAAAGAGTGATGGGGGTTGTTGCCGTGGAAGCGGATCTATAAATATCACAGTCCAACTACCTCCCCCACACAACACAATCCCCCTTCCTCTTTACCCTTTCCCTTTTCTTGCTCTCTGTCTGTCAGCCTCTTTACCTTTGTCTGAGTTCACAGCTAGCAACTTGATTTTCATTTTTCATTTTATTAGTTTAAATTTCTAAAGCTTCTCAACATTCATTTGCTGCAAATAGTCCAACATTTGTAACTTCAAGTAAGTTACTTTTCTGTTTTTAAAATATGAGTTTCTTAGTTTGTTAAATTGTTGCACTAATTTCAATGCTTTCTCATGCTCATTCATTGTGGGTCTCTTTAGATATGGCTCCACATTAATCTAAGCTTTGCCAAGTTAGATCTGGAATACTAGGTATGTGCATCTTTTCCTTGTGGGATAGTGGTTTGATAGTCTATGTAGACTGGTGCAAAGGCTATCGCGTGATTTTGGTCGCTCTCTGCCCGCTTTTCTTACAAGTTCTTGTCTTTTTGTTTGGTTCTGCTTTCGATGGATTTGTCGATTGTGTGTTCGAAATTGCTACATGATGGTGCATTGCTTTTTTTTTAAATGTTTATGACTCTAGGTTTCTGATTTAGCTTTATTTATCTTGTTGCTTCTGATTTATTCTTTATGCGGGAATGTAATGCCGAGCAAGATATGCAGTTGATCAAGATATGTAGTTGATCTCTGTATCTTACTTGCTACGTCTGCTAAGTTTTCTTCAAGGAGACGGTCTCGTTCTGTTTCACAATCAGTTGTTCCTTCCGTATTTTTGGAGATTCTTAGTTTTCTCGACTAGACAGATTTTCCTTGTTCTTTCTTGCCCAATGCTTTTGTTTTGATTTTTGTGTTCATCATCAGCTGAAACTGTTGTTTTCCCCTGTTGCTTCACTGGAGAATTGAAAGGCTGCTAAGATGGACACTCCATACAAACCAAAAAACATCCTCATTACTGGAGCAGCTGGCTTCATCGCGTCCCATGTGTGCAACAGACTTATCCGAAACTATCCCGACTACAAAATTATTGTCCTTGACAAGCTTGATTACTGTTCAAATCTCAAGAACCTCCTCCCTTCACGATCGTGTCCCAACTTCAAGTTCATCAAGGGAGACATTGCGAGTGCTGACCTTGTCAATTTCATACTCCTCACGGAGTCCATTGATACGATCATGCACTTTGCAGCTCAGACCCACGTGGACAACTCATTCGGAAACAGTTTTGAGTTCACTAAAAACAACATTTATGGCACTCACGTTCTTCTCGAGGCCTGCAAAGTCACTGGACAAATCAAGAGATTCATCCATGTGAGCACAGACGAGGTTTATGGAGAGACAGAAGAAGATGCTGTTGTGGGAAACCATGAGGCTTCCCAGCTGCTGCCAACAAATCCATATTCTGCCACAAAAGCTGGCGCAGAGATGCTTGTTATGGCATATGGGCGATCATATGGTTTGCCGGTGATAACTACCAGGGGAAACAATGTTTATGGGCCCAACCAATTCCCAGAAAAGTTAATTCCGAAATTCATTCTCTTGGCAATGAGGGGAAAGACTCTTCCAATCCATGGTGATGGATCAAATGTGAGGAGTTATCTCTATTGTGAGGATGTTGCTGAGGCATTTGAAGTTGTTCTTCACAAAGGTGAAATTGGCCATGTTTACAATATTGGGACAAAGAAAGAAAGGAGAGTAATTGATGTGGCAAAAGATATTTGCAAACTTTTTGGTTTGAACCCGGACACTCAAATTAAGTTTGTTGATAATAGGCCTTTCAATGACCAGAGATACTACTTGGATGATCAGAAGCTGAAGAGCTTGGGTTGGTCTGAAAGGACCACATGGGAGGAGGGTCTGAGGAAAACCATGGAATGGTATGTTGGCAATCCTGATTGGTGGGGGGACGTTTCCGGGGCACTTGTCCCTCATCCGAGAATGCTCATGGTGCCTGGAATTGAAAGAAAATTGGATGGGTCAGATGTAAATGATTCTTCTTCATTACTAACGGAAGCTAATAACACCCAGAACGGAATGGTAATACACACATCAAAGAATACTCCCTCTGAGCATAAGCACTCTCTGAAATTCTTGATTTATGGTAGAACAGGTTGGATAGGAGGGTTTCTTGGGAAGCTTTGCGAGAAGCAGGGTATACCATATGAATATGGAAAGGGACGTCTGGAGAACCGATCACTGCTTTTAGCAGATATTCAGAATGTTAAGCCAACTCATGTTTTCAATGCTGCTGGAGTGACTGGTAGACCCAATGTTGATTGGTGTGAATCTCATAAAACAGAGACTATTAGAGCTAATGTTGCTGGCACATTGACTTTGGCTGATGTCTGCAGAGAGCATAACCTACTGCTTATTAACTATGCAACTGGTTGCATTTTTGAGTATGATGATGCACATCCATTAGGGTCAGGCATAGGGTTCAAGGAGGAAGAGAGAGCCAATTTCACCGGTTCTTTCTATTCCAAGACCAAAGCCATGGTAACTTCTTTGAAATTCCTTTTTCTGTTTCATTTTATGAGTTGAGGAGAAAAACGAAGGTTTTAAATGCTTCACAAATTGTTAGTTAGTTGCATAGGTAATAAAACTTTCCATCTTTATGCCAGGTTGAAGAGCTTTTGAGGGAGTATGATAATGTTTGCACCCTCAGAGTCCGGATGCCAATATCATCTGATCTCACCAATCCACGTAATTTCATCACAAAGATTTCAAAGTATAACAAAGTGGTTAACATCCCAAACAGCATGACTATCTTGGATGAGCTTCTTCCCATTTCAATTGAGATGGCCAAAAGAAATTTGAGGGGCATATGGAACTTCACAAACCCGGGTGTTGTAAGTCACAATGAGATTCTGGAGATGTACAGGGATTATATTAACCCCAGCTTCAAGTGGGTTAATTTTACTCTGGAGGAACAAGCCAAGGTTATTGTTGCTCCTCGCAGCAATAATGAGTTGGATGCATCTAAGTTGAAGAAGGAGTTCCCTGAGCTGTTATCAATTAAAGATTCACTGATTAAGCACGTCTTTGAACCCAACAAGAAAACTTAGATGGACATACATGCGACGATCCTCAACTGATCTGGTGGCTGGTGTATTTTTATTTACTAAATCATAGTGTTTCATATTGCTTTGATTCCTCTCTGCAGCTTGCTTTCACTCATACTATCTTTTGTACTTGAGTTAATAAAGGCATTTGTCAAGTCTTGGATGATAAAAATGTTCAGTTAAAAGTTTTGTGCTCAGACCAAATATCTTGATAGATACTGTTGAGAAAGGAAACATGGAGAAGAAGACAAAGAGTGAAACTCAAGCATATGCATGTGCTGCTCTTAAAATTTAGTAGGGCATAATTTAGCTTTCTTTCTTGTTGGCGCAAAAACAGCTTTAAGGAGAAGCTTAGGTGAGGCAGATTCAATTATTAGCATTTAACATGTCCCCCCTCTTGTGTAGTTTGCAAGTGACATTGAACCACACAAAGTCATGCCATTGTCAGGTTCTATATGTAAAATCCGATCAGAACAATTTGAGGGGTACAGTACAATGCCATTTGACGGAGTTCTAGGGTTTGGCTTTTAATTTTCAACTTACATAGATAAATTATTTGCTAATAAATCTAAAATTAATGATAATCCATCTGAATCTTAATTTAAAATTTTAGACTCAAGTAATTAAAAAAAGTTCAATCTCAATAATTATTATTAACAAATTCACTTCTAAAAACCTAAAATATTTTCAAATATTAAAAGTTTCATGAACTCAAAGTTAGAAGATTCTATTCGGACATGGCAATCTGCCCAGGCCGAAGTCAACGAGCTAGATTCTAATTGATCGAGCAATGGGTCAAATTACGAGTCGAAATTCTTGACTTGATCGGATCATAGGCAGCGTTATTTTTTAAATTTTTATTAAAAATAAGAAATCGAGGAAGGACCGAGCCTGTCCTAATTTTATTGAAATCCTAACTAGTTCTAAAGAAATGTAAATGATACAAAATTTTGAATATGATTTATATTTGACAAAGTATATCCTTGTATTTCAAACTTTATTAAAAATAATATCTTGTAATATTATTAAAAGATCTTTTATTAAATTTATGTTTAATTATTTTATTATAATCTGATATTAAAGTCAAATTAGAACATAAGTTTTATCAGATATTTGAAGCATACACAAGTACAGAAAAAGTTCAAGTTTTAGATCAATGTTATTTAGAGTTTTGACATTTGGGTACAGGTCAGAGCAGGTAAACATACCTTGTGTCGGTGATAAAAGACGAACAAGACAAGGGCAAATCCGTAATCGAACTATTAACTGGAGATAGAAGGGCAACCCCCGTTCTAGAGCGTCTGGGGTCGTTATCAGTATTCTTGCAATTCCCGCGGCTTTGAACGCGCCTTTTGTTTGGGCTTTTTCTCCAATCTCCACTTCCTTTGTCTCCTTCTCTCTCCTCCAATTTCTTATCTTCTCTCTGTCTTTATTTTATAGTTAATCAAATAATACTTTTTAATTAACTTTATATTTTTAATTGTTTATTAAAAAATCTATCAACATTAGGTTATCCAATATTATTAATTAGATATAATATAAAGATAAAGAAATAGCCGAGAATATTATATAAATATGCAAAAGATTAACTCTCACTCTCACTCACCTGACGACTACACACAAAATTCCAAACTCGTGACCTTCGTCCCAAACAACATAGATCATTTCCTCATCCCCTCACATGTATGTGAACTACCCTCTTAATTGTTTATATGCATAAAATAATGAAGTTGTACGTATCGAGTACCGGAATTAAGAGAGTCTTGGTTTCCAACTTCCCCACCGGTAAGGCCGATGCAGGAGGAGGAGGAGGAAGAAGAAGCAGTAGACGGATAACTAGTCGGACGGTGGCGTTTGGGATAATTTTGCTCGTTCTTTTTCTTAGAATTGCCATATTGCTTCTTCAATCTTCCACTCTCGGTACTCTTCTCTTTCCGCTTCTAATTAAGATGTTTGTGTTTTGCTTGACTATGATGATGCCCTGCGTTAATTAAACACAAAAAAGATTCATCTTTCAACTCTCTGAACACGCTTCAGTACTGGTCCTGATTTGTTTTACAGATCATCCGTTTTTCTGTTTCTGATTCATACATGTGCAGATTGTTTGGGATGGAGGTTTCTGGGTGGGGGCGATTCATCTCTGGTAACTCACCCACTCTTACATTTTACTTTTTTTTTTCTTTAATTCTTTGACTGAAAAAATCATCGCATGTTTTTTAAAAACTCGACTTTTAAAATTTTATTTTTCTTAACCAAAGGTTCATGTTAAATCAAGAGTAAAGCTTTTTAAGATTTACCAAGGTCTCGAGGTTAATAATGCATAGTAACTGAAATCACGTTGCAGCTTTTTGGGATCATATAAACATAGTTTGTTGGTAGGACCCTGCCCTGGGCCTTTAGCCCCTTTTATTTCTATTTATTCCACTTATTAAAATTGTACGTAACTTTTAGTTGTCTTTCACATGATCGAGTCATGAATGGCAGTCACCAATTATTTTCGTTTCCACGTGGCGACACGTGTTGCAATAGGACTAGAATTATTCTTCTGTCCACTTGATTTGGAAATAGAAATTTAAGAAATCATCGAAATTTAGGCCACACTTATTTTCACAATTCAAGCTACCTACCACCTTCCCGGATGTCTGACTCAGAAAAGAGGATTAATTTTTTAGTTATTAGACTCCAATACGCCAATTATCTCACATCAAATTTTCTGTTGGAATTACGGTATTTTAATTTTATTTTATTAATTTTTATTCATATATTTATATAAAATTTACGTAAATATATAAATAAAATTTAATAAAAATGCTATAATATCCGTTCCTCAATTATCCACCCCTCGCTCCGTCTAGAAGTGAATAAGGAATCAGCTCTGTTTTCCTTGCGAGGGGAAAGGTACCCTGGCAACAGCTTACGACAGTTGATCATATCACACGTCAACATGGTTTATGTGGCTCATTCTCAATGCCTGCAAATGGGAATTTGAAAAAGCCCCCAAAAATAACGGGGTTGAGGCGTTCTTTGTCATTGCTAACATTAGAAAATAAATAAAAAGTTTCTACCTGAAAATAAGCAAATAAGAAAAGATTTTGGATGGTGATAACATTTTATTTAGATACGATTTCATTTGTAATTAATATTTCATGTTTATATAATACCTGAATGCTCACAACAACTAATTAGAACAATATTAACCTCAAATGGCAGCATTTTCTAGCATTAATGTGCTAATTAATTAGAACAAGGGCTTTAATACGTCTTATATATGTTCATGTCAGTCAAGTTGAGCTTAATATTTTGGTTTTCCCGAAATAGAATTGATCTGATGTGATATTACAAATTGTTGGTACATGTACCATGGCAACATGAAGAGGCTGAAAGATGAACTGACAAGAGCTCTGCTGGAAGCAAAGGAAGGTGGCTTTAATGAGGTTCCAATAGAATCATTCAACCAACTTGTCAAGGAAACCACTTCGAGACGACGAGACCTGAAGGCTTTTGCTTTCGGGGTCAAAGCCATGGTATGTGCGTACCTGCTAATTACTCACCGCTTTAAATTATTTCTTTCCCACATCCTGCACACCCTTTGTCTCCTGTGCCTCATGGCCCACAAAACATCTATCTGTGGCTTCTTAGTAGGCGCGTCTACAGGTTGATGTGTAGTCCAAAACTTTCGTGCTCCAGCCTGTTACTTAAGATTATTGTGTTCTTGGTGTCTGGTTTGTTCTCAACTAGGTAATGAAACAAGCCATATGCCAATAAATATTGTCTCTCTGTCACCATGATCTGCTACCAAAAAAAACTTACTTTCCTTAAATAATGGAGCACAATTGATTGGACAACCGCAATAAATGTTTTACAATTCTGATGGGGTTCTAGTGATAGGATTTCTGCATTTACATCTTCCTTGCTGATTTCTGTAGTATACCTACTGCTCAGGGAATACGTGAATTAATGCAGCAGTGTAGTTCTAGTGATAAAAAATTAGCTGGCTATATCTCACATAAAAATTCAGTTCATTTTCAAATTCAACTATCATGGCTTAACTTTGGTTTGTCCAAAACATGTTAATAATGAATGAGGCTGGTAAAGTGCTGAGGGTTATACTAACTTCTGTTTGAATCCTAGTGAATTCTAGCCATCTTGTGATGCGCTCATGCCCACAACCATGTCAAATGAGAAGGGGGAGTTTTTTTTGGGATACATAAAAGCTTTTTTGTTTTGTTTCACCAGGATACACATACGAGGTTAGAATGGTTGATGGTATGGCTGTAGTGTATATAACGTTATCAGTATTTTTCATGACACTTTACTAATAGTCTCTTCTTTTAACCAATAACCACCATTAATTGGGCATCTTCATAAGACCAAACTGATTCTTCATTTTCTTCGGCCCATGATAGAAATGTGTGAGGACGCATTTTTATTGCCTGGCTGGAATTGCTACCATCGGTACCATCCTTGATGCTTATACCTTTTTTTTCCCGTCACTGCTAAGCTAATTCATTCGGATCTCAAATTCTTGAATCTTGATCGTGTGGTAAAAAAAATTGTTTCCAATTACAATTTTGTCTCTCAACGAACCGTTCAATTTAGCAAAAAAAAAAAATAGTTTTCTTGGAATTTTAGGCATGTTCAGTTTTGACTAAAGACTTCACCCTATGATTGGAAATAATTTAAGAGAAAAAAATGCAGGATCTGAACGTGAGGGAGTTAATGGGACTTCTAAGCTGAGACCTAATATACAGATTCTTATTGCTTGCTATCCTCTTATAACAAACATATTAATTATGAAATGGCTTTTTGAATACAAAGAATGTCGTATGTTGATTATTTTATATTCTATAGGATTATTTGCAAAATCACGGGTTTTACTTTACTAAAAGTTAGTTCTCCAACCTTGTCAATTTGTTGATATTCATCTACGTACATATAGAACTACAAATGGACAGGCCTCTCTTTCTAATAAGTATATTCATCATCAGCACAGCAAGTTGTCCACTTGCTTTGCTACTGTCTTTCTGTACAGGAGGTCACTTGTACGAGCCATGTTTTCCATAGACTCACAAAGTTGATCCTCTTGTCTCAACAGGATTAATGGTAGACTTTTGCATCTGTTTAAGTGGCTTCCTGGTATTCTACTTGAATATATGTTTGTTTAGGCTGAAGTAGAGCTTTCTAGTCCTATTTGTTTGGATTACCTTGTCCTAATGAGCAGCGGAAGACACACTGGTACTTTATGACTATTCATAAAATTTAATGGCATTAGATCCAGCCACTGAGACTGGTATTTATGATTAGCATTTAACAGCGTTAGGCCCGGCAATTATGTATCATGAAAGTCAATGAGGAACTGATAACATGTATTTTTTTAAGCCATTTATGTTCGTTTTGATTGAGAATTCTGTCTTTGCCTTATCTTTGGCTCCAAATTTCTGACAAGTCAAACCAAATTTATTTTTGCGTTCCAATGCAGCTATCTAGGATGGAACGCGAGGTCCAGTCGGCCAGACAACGTGAATCAGTTCATTGGCATTTAGCTTCACATAGTGTACCAAAAACTTTACATTGTCTTTGCCTTAAATTGGCAGAAGAGTATGCTGTAAATGCCCTGGCTAGATGCCATTTGCCCTCCCCTGAATATGTTTCTCGTCTGTCTAATCCATCTTTCCACCATGTAGTTCTCCTAACTGATAATGTTCTTGCCGCGTCCGTGGTCATATCGTCCACAGTACAAAACGTGGAGAATCCTGAAAAGTTTGTGTTTCACATAGTCACTGATAAGAAAACTCACTCCGCAATGCATGCATGGTTTGCAATTCATCCCATCAAGTCAGCTGTTGTGGAAATCAAAGGATTGCATCAATATGATTGGTCCGAGGAAATCAGTGATGGAGTTCAAGATATGGTGATGATTCATCGCCTTATCTGGAACCACCACTGCGACAATTTGAAAGAGGACGACTTCCAGGAAAGAAGACGGCTTAGAAGATGTTTGGAGGTTTTAAATCCTAATAACCTCTCCCTTTTGAATCAACTTCGAATGTATCTCCCAGAGGTACTGCTCAAAAAAGCTAATACAATCTTCTCTGATGGATGGATGATGATATTAACTGCATGAACATTTAATAATGATTGGTATTCTATGACTTTCATGGGCCACAGCTTTTTCCAGATCTCAACAAGATAGTTTTCTTGGACGATGATGTAGTAGTGCAACATGACATATCGTCTTTATGGGAATTGGATCTCAATGAGAAAGTTGTTGGTGCAGTTTTTGATTCCTGGTGTGAAGAAAATTGCTGCTTGGGTACAAGATATAAGGACTATTTGAACTTCTCCCACCCAATTATTTCATCTGCCTGCAATGAAAGCGATTTTGCTTGGATTTATGGCATGAATGTCTTTGATCTTGAAGCATGGAGGAGGGTCAACATCACAAGGAATTACCATAAATGGCTGACTCTTGTAAGTACTTCTGCTTCCTTGTAATTCTTGTAGTTGGATGGTTATGGTTGATTTCACTTTCCATTGCCTTCTCTCTTTCTTTTTCCCCATTTCACGAACTTATAGTGCTGCAACAAAATGGATTCAACGAGTTGAAATATAAATGAAATATTGATAAGCAGAATAAAGGAAGCGAAAGCAAAAGAAATCGGCCGTAAGGGTTTATTCCATGTACAAACATAAAGTTGACGTCTTTTTCATTAGATTTTTATATAGATAAAAGTCTTACACTAAATTAGGAATTAGATATACACAAATCAAATGTGAGTGAGTGGCATCTCATGATTTAGTTTGAAATATTTATCCTAGTGATAGATAATTACCTGATTAACTATGAGCAAAAATGTCAAGAAGTCTACAAAATTAGTTTCGATAATTACCTGATTGGTGTTGGCATATGAGACAAAGATTGTAGTTTTCGTTGTCGAACATTTGTACGTGTGATCAATTAAAATGCTTCCACAAATGACTATAACCTAGCACTCTGCATGAGGACAAACATTATAGGATTTCACTAAATACGTACACCAACACACAAGTCATTAAGTTCACACAAAATTCATTTTCTTTGTTCCATGTCACCATATTTACTACTTGACTTCTTTGCAGAACCTTAATTCAGGGTTAGAATTATGGCAACCAGGGGTGCTTCCTCCAGCCCTACTTACTTTCAAAGGGTATGTGCATCCTATGGATCCTTCATGGCATGCGGCTGGACTAGGTCACAGACACCGAGAATACCGGAGAGAGATATTGACTGCTGCTGTCTTGCATTTTAGTGGTCCAGCAAAGCCATGGCTTGACATTGCATCACGAGAGGTACGAAGCTTGTGGAATAGGAACCTGAACATTTCAAACAAGTTCATAAGAAAATGTGGATATGTTGGCTGAAAAGATCTCACTCTTTCATAAGAAAATGTGGATATGTTGGTTGAAAAGATCTCACTCTGACGCATTTGTTTTGACACATCGCAAGAGGGGCATTGTATGAAGCCAGAGGGAAGAAGAGTTTGCCTTCAGTCTCTGCTCACAATAAAGCTCTCTACTGTAGTTATTGTCCATAATACGTAGTAGTTGAAGGTACCACGCATGAGTAGCGGAGTAGGTACAAATAGTCAGGAACAGAATCTTCAACTTGGACAAAACAAGTTAGTGATGCATTGAGCTTATAATACTGATGTAAAAAGCTCATAGCTAGTTTTGGAAATAGTTCTCTCAAAAATGATGTGGCTCTTTACTTTTACTAAGTATCATAATTAGTATAGTAGGAATATATATTTTTACAGGTAATACATTAGTACCAATAAAAATTGGAATAAAAGTTCAATGCAAAGCGGTCTACTTTTTGAGTACCAGAAAATGAATGCAACGAGGGAGAAAGGCTGATAGCAAGAACACGGGAACTATATCAGCTAGGCTTGCTTATTAAATTTCTCTGGAGAAACTCTTAATCCTTGTCACAAATTCTATTAGTTAGCTAAGCTGGGACTCAAATTCTGTGTCATTTCGCTCACCATAGTTGCTTCTCTTATCTTTCTAATCAACCTTTGGATAATGAATTCTCCACTCATTTAAACATCCTAAACATTCTCTGATCTCTCTCCATCCATATCATATAAATTAGAATTCTAAATGCCATCTTAAACATATTAAATCTTCTTTTTAAGATCTCTTAATCTTTAGAGGTAAATCAATTATCCTTTATCACTATATGTAACAATGCATATTACAGAGGGGATAATATTTGGTTCCATAATTTATAGCAGAATTTATAACTAAAAAAAAGTGATTCATGCACTTTATTCCATCTTTACAAAGCACACATATAGGATCAACTTGACAAGTTTTTAGGCTATCCTTTGTACCCTATCTACATTTACTAGCTAGCTATAGGATGAAAGGAGTGTAAGAGTTCATGTTATGATTCCAGGCTAGTTCATGCCATGAGACCTTGTCCCGCCTTTCTAAAAAGTATATCCTTACATGATTGATTTGTAAATTTTAGAGAGTTATGGTTTAGCCAACTTAAGGTGTCTTCCTTTCTTCAGTTAGGAGAATAGTTTGGGAGGTTATCCTTGACTCTAGTAAAATCCCTTAATGCATGAATTAGCTAGCTCCATCTATCTTTAGCTATGATGATAATAAGTCATTTAAATTGCATATATTTTGGACTTAATTTTTGTCGATGTGTTGAAATTATTATCCGAAATTGATGGAATCGCTCTATAATTGTTTACAGATGGTTTTCAACATTCTAAGGACGAAAAAGGATGAAAAAGAGGCAAAAGAAACAAAGAAATCCGAAATCTCCAATTTGGCCAAAATTCAGAGATTAGGCGTGGGCACGCCTAAGGATGGAATCTGGAGTCTGCAGAAATTCCAGAATTTGATTCCAATTAAAACACAATCTTTCAAGATCCTCTTGCCCTCTTTCCAAGAAGTCTCCCGCCGAAAATAGAAGTACACCTAATCTAGACAAAATCAAGGGAAGATAATGAAGAGATTAACATCAAGAAGGAGAGGGGGATGATTGCCGCACATATATATATAGACATATTAGGTTTAAAGGAGGCAGTAGGCTATCGTAGGTTTAGGTTAGGTTTAGAATAGGGTTTTAGGATCTTTTTGGCTGTCGCTCCTTGTTTTCTTGCTTTTACATTCTGCACAATTCCAAGTAGTATTTTCGTTTATTCTATCAATGACCATGGATGGAGACATATTGTTTTGTTATTTCTTTTGATTTCAATTCAAGTATGAGTAGCTAAATTTTCTTATCTTGGTTTAGGGGATCCACGTTACATGTCATGATGGTGAGATTTTTTGGATATTTTTCATGTTGTTAGTGAACATTGGATATTTTTAGATTTGTCTTTTCAATTGAATTCGTTGGTTTCTAGGGGCGCAACTAGAGATTAATTGGTTCAATTGCTAGGTTAATGGGATCTGACGTTCAATTTCGGTAATCATAAGTAGCAATTAGGATTAACCTCTTTGCGTTAGAGTCAGAAAATTTTAAGAAAATATCCGCTTAATTGATTGCATGTCGTACATATTTATCACTTGTCATTGGTTCTTGATTCTTAATGCTATTATTCAATTTTACCTATGATAGTATCTAGGTTATTGTTTAATAAGATTGCTAGAATACATATTTCTAGTGTTACACTTAAAAGAAGTTTCCCCCAATGAATGTTTATTAACAATTGCAATTTTATGTCAAGGATCCATAATAGCATGGTAATATCGGTGACCCGAAACCAAGGTATTTTTTCTATTGAATTTTCATATTTAATTATTGCTTTCGATTTGAGATTTTTCCTTTGATTTTCTGATATTGCAGTGACAAAACCCCCCTCTCTATTTTCGTTATTTGTCCCGTTTGAACTAGCTAACCTTTACCGTTAAAGATTTCTCGTGGGAATGATATCCGCTTACCGCTACTACATTAATTTGTTTTAACGAAAGTGCTTTCTTTTATATTTGGTTGCAGGCGACAACATCACTAGTTTTGCAAGCTTTAGTATTAAATTTCCTAGATTTGTCCACTAGCCATTAAATTTTATCTTGTTCATTCTCCTGACATCTGGGCATCTCATCCGATATGAACTTGGCACTTCTGCTATTTTGATAGGGCTATATCCATTAATTATTTCTTATTAGCTTTCTCACTTTGGTTTTCAGATTCACCACTAGGTTCAGTGGTTGTATCTCTTCCACTTATATAGGGGTCCTTTGTAATGCCAGTTGTCAAACCGAAAAATGTGTTATCTCCATTCCCAATCTTGTGGAGCACTAGATTTTGCATCCATTACCTTGTCCCTAGAATCTCCTTTAAAGTTCCTAACATATCTTGCCTATGCTTTAGTATCCAAATGTTGTTACTCTTCATGAATACTTTATTTATCCATTTCACCCATAGATCCTCCTTTTTGTTACACAGCCACACAAGTTTCTTGCTCTACTTACTTTGTTAATCATCCTTTGAAAATAAATTCCCAGTCCCCTGGTTCTTGGGTCTATAAATTTTGCTCCAGGCTATCTTTGCTTTGCTCTTACCTTGGCTAGAGTCATTCCACAAGAATTCCCTAAGCCTCCTATCTATTTTCTTGAAGGTATTCTTTGAGAGGAATAAATGGTTGATCTATTAGTTTGTAAGGATTTTTAGGATTGTCTAAATTAGTTGAAGCCCACCACCATAGCTAAAAAACCTATTGTTCCATTGATGAATTCTTCCATGAAGAGGAACACTGATGTGAAGAGGAGTAGTGATATTGCTCGATAAAATTCTCATCAAACCTATGTATATAAGTAATAGCAATATGATTATAGTTCCTACAATTTGAAATACAATATAAAAATTTTGATTAGGAAAAGAGTTATGAGACTGAGAATGAAAACCATGTCTGCCCCTAGCACTAAGACCTCATCCTCTTTAGGCATAATTGAAACCATATTAAGTATTATTGTACAATAGGCAAGGAAGATTGTTGTCCTTTAAAAAGTAGCTCATGTGCTACTAATTGACCATGTAACTCATTAAAAGAAATCAAAGTAGTCCATTGTTGTAAACTGCCAATGATAATATTATATTATTCTCCAAGTTTGCAAAAATAATATCATTAAACTCTGTACGGAAATCTGTTTTATAACTTGAGCCAAGGAATGTGCAATGGCTTTTTCCTAATGAATATATTCTAATATCGATTTATCTTCTTTCGAAAGATTCTGAAGTTCAAAATGGAATTAAGTATGTAGGGCATGACTATCAACACTATATATAGTAGCAAGTGCAAGCCAAACTTCTTAAGAAGATAGCAGCTAGTTAAATATGGACAAATTTCTTCAAAAATGGAGGAAAATAATGAAGAGAATAAAATATGATGTTTAGTAAACCGAACAGTGTAAAAATGGAGGTGGTTTCAAGATTTATTTTAAAGGAGGTGGTTCCATTCCACGAAAAATTCCATAGAGAGTAAAAATGGAGCAGAAGTGTGAATTGAAGTTTCCATAAGGTATAACTTTTTAAAGTAAGTTTGATAGAAAACGATTGATTAAGTTGAGATGGTATTGTTGATGAAGAACCAAAGGAGGCAGATGAAAGAATGAGTGATGGAAGGAGGACAAGAACGTAGGCAATCAAACCGAAAGGGGAATATTGGGCGACTCTGATATCAAATTAGAGCATTGAGAAAATATTGTATTTTATTTAATTTGTTTCAATATACAATATGTGATATATACAACAATATCAACGGAATATTTGACGACAAAACAAACTACAGTTCATATATTTATGTAATAACCTGAAATCTGATCCTTAACTGTTAACAACAAGGATAGATGAAGTGATCGATGGGGCCAAAATCTACTTCTAAATTTGGAATGATAAATTGGGCATTCAAGTGGCAATACAAAATTTACTTAACTGATCATATTTTTAAAATAATTCGATTAACAAGTAGTCAAATCAACATTTTTAGTATGACTTTTCTCTCGCAATAGGGCGAGTACAGTCTAGTTGTGATGGTGACAGACACTCCATAAGGACATTACCATTATCAAATCTTCTGGACCCAGAGATGTTCCTTAGTTCATGCCTCCTCTCTTGATTTGCCTTCCATTTTCATGATCTATACCTATGTACCTAGTAAATGTCAAACTTGAATCTATCGTATACATTATGCATGTGGCAGTTTGTTCGACAGAGTAAGAATGAATGATTAGATAAATAGAATAGACTGTTACTAAGCAATGACAAACAATGTCAGGCTCAGGAAGGTGGTATTTAATTCTTGTATTCGGAGCAGGACACTAGTTCCAAGAGTATTCGGATTGCTCCACTGAAACTCTTCATCGTCTCATATTTAAAGAGGGAGAAGAAATAAAGGTTGTAGTAGTATTCATAAATGTTAAAGATACTTCACACGCTTGTGGATGTACACGTGACTTACATCTTACGGTGATGATCATTGTGTTATGTTTGGGTTCCCTCCTATGTGGTAAAAACCCAAAAATTTGTTGAGGCCACTTTCTTTTGAGCCCATTAGGGCTAATTTTTGTCTTACTATTTAACCAAATTTTAGCTGCCGAGAGAGAGAGAAGAGAGAGAGTTAGTTTTCTTTCAACCTATACAAAAGGGAAAAAATTTCACCCTGACCCATTTTACATTTCTGGTAATTGGGAAGTTGTTCACCGTCGGATCGGTCTCATTTTCGGTATACAGTTTGAAGACATATTGTTCTTTATTCTGAGCGGTGGAGATCTGGTTTGGAGGTCTGGAGGTTGAGTTTTTGGTTCCAAACCCAGACTGGTCTCAAGGTGTTTCCAATAGTAACAAGCTTCAACATTTTCTCAATTTGGTCTATCATTCTTTGTCCGATCGGGCTTAATTTTGGTGAGTATGTTCCTTACTCATTATTCTTTATTTTGAACGGTGGAGATTGGATTTGGACGGCTGGAACTTTTCCAGAATGTTTTGGAACATAAGCCTTTTGTTGTGTTGTTTTAGAACAGAAGCCTTTTGTTGTGATTGCTCTCTAAGTGTAGTTCTCTACTTTGATTTGTGGTTATATGATATTGAGCCTTTGATTTTGGATTATTGTGGCTGTTGATCTCTGTAAGATAGTATTTGTGATAGTGGATTTCATTTGCTTGGACCAAGAGAGGTCCCTTGGTTTTTATCCTTCACACCGAATGAGTTTTTGTCACGTTAAATAATTATTGTGTTTTGTGATTTGTTTTTTATTTGTGCATTATTGAGGCAACTTGTGATCACTTAGTGCAATTTTTTTGCTCATTATTACTCCTAATAGATTCATTCAAGTGGGGAAAGATTTATTGATTGATTGTTGCGTGTGTTATACCCGCTTCCTTCCCAACACAGTGGTATCAGAGCCTAGTTAATTTGTTAATTGGGTCTATTCTTGCTTGTTTGAATGATGGAGGTAAATATGAGTAAAATGATTTGTTTGGATAGCACAAACTGTCACACTTAGAAAGGAAAGATGAAAGATCTTTTATTTTTAAAGAAGTTGCATTTACCTGTATTTGCTACTAATAAGCCTGAGTCTAAGTATGATGAACAATGAGAGTTTGAGCATCAACAAATATGTAGCTTTATTAGAAAATGTGTTGAGGATAATGTATTGAATCATATTGTCAATAATACACATGCCAAGAAGTTGTGGGAGAATCTTGAATCTTTGTATGCTTCTAAAATTGGCAACAACAAGTTATTCTTGCTTAAACAAGCCATATGCTTGCAGTACAAAGAAGGGAGCTCAGTTCTTGACTATGTGAATGAATTTCAGGGTATCTTTGATTGGTTGTCTAGCATGGGTATGAAATTTGATGAGGACATTGTGGGACTTTGGTTGTTCAATACACTCCCTGATTCTTGGGAGAACTTTAAAGTTTCTTTGACAAATTCTGCTCCTGATGGTGTTGTAACCATACAGTATGTGAAGAGTGGTATTATGAATGAAGAAGTAAGAAGGAGAACTCAGGACACTTCCACATCACAGTCAGATATTTTGGTTACTGAAAGCAAGGGGAGAAGTAAAAGAAAAAGTCAAGATCATAGTAATAGAGGCAAGAGTAAGAGTAAATCAAAGTCGAGGTATAAAAAACCTTAAATGCAATTATTGTGTTAAACTGGGGCACATCAAAAAGTACTGTTTTAAGTGAAAGAGAGAGAACAAGGGTGACAAAGGCAAGCAAGAAAACAAGGGAAATTATGATAACAATAATCAGGTTGTTGTTGCTACTTCAGTTGATTTAGCAATTGTTCATGATGGAGATATGATTAATGCTACTAACAATGATATTCTTTGGGTACTTGATAGTGGTACTGCACACCATGTTGCTTTAAGGAGAGAACTCTTCACATCCCATACTCCTGGTGATTCTGGCATTTTACGGATGGGTAATGAAACTATATCCAAAGTAGTGGGCATTGGCACTGTGACTGTGGAGACCAATCTTGGAGTGAAGTTGGTGCTTAAGAATGTTAAACATGTACCAAATGTAAGGTTGAATTTGATCTCTTGTGAAAATTTGTATCATGATGGATATGGCACAAATTTGTTTAAGCAAGGCACGGTTTATAAAGGGTCCTTGGTTATGGCTAAAGGGTTTAGAGTTTCAGGCTTGTATTGGTTACAAACTACAATCCCTACAAATCTTGTGAATGTAGTTGAGAGTGATGGCTCTTCAGATTTATGGCACAAGAGGTTAGGTCACATCAGTGAGAAGGGACTGAATATTCTAGCTAAGAAGAATTTGCTTTCTGGCTTGAAAGGTGGAGAGTTAGACACTTGTGTTCATTGCTTGGCTGGAAAACAGAAAAGGGTATCCTTTAAACATCATCCTCCTTCCAGGAAGGGGGAGTTGCTTCAGTTGATACACTCAGATATGTGTGGTCCTTTGAAGGAAAAGTCATTTGGTGGTGCATAATATTTTGTGACTTTTATTGATGACCACTCAAGGAAGCTTTGGGTTCGGGTTTTGAAGATGAAAGATCAAGTACTTGTTGCATTTAAAGAATTTCATGCTTATGCTGAGAGAGAAACAAGCAAGAAGCTGAAATGTGTTTGCACTAATAACAGAGGAGAACACTGTGGGCCTTTTGATTCATATTGTAGAGAGCATAGTATTAGACACCAAAAGACACCTCCTAAGATTCACAGCTGAATGGCTTGGCAGAAAGGATGAATAGAACTTTGATGGAGAGAGTTAGAAGTGTACTTTCAGATGCCAAATTACCTAATTCTTTTTGGGGTGAGGCATTGTATACAGTTACACATGTTATCAATCTAACTCTTACTATTGCTTTGCAAAATGATGTTCCTGATAGATTCTGGTATGGTAGAAAGCCTTCATATGACCACTTGCGGGTATTTGGTTGCAAATGTTTTGTTCATGTTCCTAAAGATGAAAGAACCAAGCTAGATTCTAAGACAAGACAACGTATCTTCATTAGCTACGGTCAAGATGAGTTTGGCTACCGATGTTATGACCCTGTTAAGAAGAAACTTGTCAGAAGTTGTGATGTAGTCTTTATAGAAGATCAGACTATTGAAGATATTAGCAAAGTGGAAAAATTAAAGCCTCAGATTCAAGGTTTGGTTGATTTAGATCCAGTTCCTTCAGCTCAGGAGGTTGAAAATCAGGTTGATCTTCAGGATAATACTCAAGATACAGATGAGGTTGATATTCCTGTAAATGATGCAACTGATGATCAATATGAGGCATTTGGTGAGGAACAAGAATTTCCACTCAGGAGGTCTACTAGAGATCGCATACCATCTACTAGGTATTCATCTAGTGAGTATGTGCTGTTGACAGATGCAGAGGAGCCTGAATGCTACCAAGAAGCTATTAAGAGTGAGGAAAAGGTGAAATGGGTTGCAGCTATGAAAG
>JANKOE010000002.1:23400191-23417709 GCA_026284465.1 Erythroxylum citrifolium | reverse complement strand
CATCAAGAAGGAGAGGGGGATGATTGCCGCATATATATATACATGTTAGGGTTAGAAGACATCATCGTAGGTTTAGGGTAGATTTTGGGGGCTGCTGCACTTTTCTATTTTCTGGTTTTCTTGTTTTTACGTTTCTGCATAATTCAATTAGGATTTTCGTGTTTTTCATGAAAGAATCAGGGATGGAGACTTATTACTTTGTTATTTTCTTTGTTTTCAATTCAATTATGAGTAGCTAATTTTCTTATCTTGGTTAAGAAAATCCATGTTATATGTTATTATAGTGAGATGTTTCGGATGCTTTTCGTGTTGTTAATAAACATTGAATATCTTCATATCGGTCTTTTCCATTGAATTCGTTAGTTTCTAGGTGCGTAACTAGAGATTAATTGATTCAATTGCTAGATTAACGGAATATGACGTTCAGTTTCGCTAGTTTAGTTTCGCTAATCGCAAGTAGTAATTAGGATTAACTTCTCTACGTTAGAGTCGAAAATCCTAAGAAGATATTCGCTTAATTGATTACATGTCGTACATGTATTTCACTTGCTCATTGGTTCTTGATTCTTAATGATATTATTCAATTATACCTATGATCGTATCTAAGTTATTATTTAATAAGATTGCTAGAATACATGTTTCTAGTCATTACACTTAAGAGAAACTTTCCCCCAATGAATGTTTATTAATGATTGCAATTTTATGTCGAGGATCCATAGTAGCGTGATAGTATCGGTGACCCGAAACCAAGGTATTTTCTTATTGATTTTTCAGATTTAATTATTGCTTTTGATTTGTGTTTTTTCCTTTGATTTTCTATTATTGTCGTAATTAAACAAAACCCCCCTTTTTATTTTCATTATTTGTGCCGGTTAAACTCGCTAACCTTTACCGTTAAAAATTTCTCGTGGGAATAATATTCGCTTACCGCTGCTACATTAATTTGTTTTAACGGAAGTGGTTTCTTTTATATTTGGTTGCAGGCGATAGCACCACCAGATGATTTCTACCTTAGAGTTCACAAGAATGCTTACATTGAGTGAATCAAACTCTTAAATCTTGTATAAAGGTCCTAAGTTGTGCCAATTTTCAAACCAAAAAGATATACCCTTGTTATTATCAATGTTGTGTTTGAAAACATGGTTTACCAAGTCCGTCATTTGTAATATCTGTCTAAGGGTTCATTAGGTGCTAAGTTTGGGTTTTGCTTTTCAAATATTATCTCCTTTTCATAAATGTGTATGTAGCCATTTTACCTAAAGTAACTCTTTATAAGTGTATAGCTTCCATATCCTCTCTAGAAGGAGCATTTTGTTTATAACATTAATGGAATTTATTCCAAGATCTTGATTCTCTAGATATAAATCAATCCATTTGACCTTTTTCACCCGTTTTTTCTCCTCCAACCTTGACCATTGGAACTTCCTCAACATCCTTTTGATTGACTTAAGTGTCTACTTTAGAATTGCTAGGTGAATCCTCCAATATATATATAGAGATTGCAAAAAATAGAATTGATTAGTTGTAAATTGCCATTATAACAGAGGAACCCATTGCATCAACTACCAAATCTTTATTTATAATATACAATTTGAATAGAATAATATCTTTGTAGTAATTGAGATCTCAAAATACTTTAAAAGGAGTTATTCATATTTGAAGCCTTTGGTAATTTTTAAGAGCTCCTTTGTTGCATTTCACCCAATTGAAATGCAAAAGCTACTTTTAGAAGGATTGTAGCTTAACCCGAAGTAATTCTTTATACATATATAGCTTCTATATCCTCTTTATAAGTATAATTTTGTTTATAACCTTAATGGAATTTATTTCAAGATACCTGTTCTGCAAACATAGATTAGTTCACTTAATCTTGCTACCTTTTTTTTTTCTCCTATAGCTCTGACTGTAGGAACTTCTATATCCTCTTTATAAGTAGAATTCTGTTCATAACCATAATGGAATTTATTCCAAGATACATGTTCTGCAAACATAGATTAGTTTACTTAATCTTGCTACCCTTCTTTTTTCTCCTCTAGCTCTGACTGTAGGAGATTCATCAACATCCTTTCAATTGACTTAACTATCTCCTTTAGAATTTCTAGGTGAATACTCCAATATATATGGAGATTGCTTAAAATAGAATTGGTTAATCATAAATTGCCAATATAAGATAGGAACCCATTGCATCAACTACCAAATCCTTTATGTACAAAGTTAATAAGTAGTTTACAATCTGAATAACATAATCTCTTTATAGTAATTGAGAATAATCTCTTTGTAGTGATTGAGATCTCAAAATACTTAAAAGGGAGTTATTCATATTTGAAGCCATTGGTGATTCCTAAGAGCTCCTCTATTGCATTTCAACTAGCTAAAATGAAAAAATTTGCTTTTGAAAGGATTGTAGCTCAACCTTGTTATGTCCTTGAAGAAATCCGATGATCTGGTGAAAACCTTAACAGATTCCTTAATAGCACCATAAAGTAATAGTAAATCAAAAAGATGCCAATCTTAGTTATAATAATACTTAAACCTGAACTCATTGGTAATATTAAATGCAATTATTTTGGTGAGTGTCTCTATATATAGGGCGAACATATATAGAGATAAAAGGATATCTTTACCTAAGACCATTTGCAGCTTTGAATAGTGTAGTTAGTTCTCCAATGACTAGTTATCCATTGACTAAGGTCGAGTATAAATTAGAAGTAACACATTGTGTTACCCTATTAGTGAATTTAGCAAGAATCCCTACGCTTCTATAGTACTGAATGAGAAATTAAAATTCAGGAAGTGAAAAGCATTGTTGAAATTAATCTTTAGAGCACAGAGTCTTATCTCATTCCTGTCATGGTAACTTTTGAATAATTCTTAGGCAATTAGTATATTTTCACCAATGCTCCTTCTATGGATGAAAACACCCTGACAAGGATTGATGATCTTGAGAATCACCTTTAATCTAGAGGCCAACAACTTAGAAATGACTTTGTAAATTATATTACAACAAGGAATGAGACTATAGTCAAATATGGTAACATGATTTACAATCTTAAGAATCAAATAAATATAATTTTTATTAAGATCCATTTAAAAGAATCTAACATTGAAACCATCAATTCCAAAGGCTTTATTTTGAGTTTAAGCTAAAAAAAGGCCTTTTGATCTCAGTTTTGGAGAACTCCCTATAAAAGGCAACATGATTTGCTAAGATGGATTCTGTTATGAACTTTGTGTCTTCACTTAATAGACTGATCTTATCATCAGTACCCAGCATACTATTGAAATAATTGAGATCTAGGCCTTTCAAATGTTTTTAATCCTTGATTATAAAGCCCTATAGTGTTTTTAAGGAAAAAATTTTGTTAACATTTGTCTTAGTTTAAATAATATTATAGAAAATTTTGTATTCCTATCTCTATCTTTCATTCAAATAATTATTGACTTCTACTCTATCAAATAGTAACGCATCTCTAAAGTTTCAATATATTTTTTAGAGCTATTCCTTCAAGTAGTTTGAGGGTTTCATCTATTGGATTAACTTTTAATTGTTCTTAGACCTTGTTGAGAGAGTTTAGACTTACAGTTTTGTCCATTTCTATAATCGTGCAACTCCTTTTATTCAAATGAATTAATTTTGTTTTTACAACTTTTATCTTCTGCATATATTTATACGTTTTCTCACCTTTCATTTGGGTGTTTCAGATCTTATTATAGCTTTTGTTGAATCTAAGAACCTCTAATAGAAAATTGTTAAACTTGGGGTGCACTCCTTTTCAATAGTTTCTCATTCAAATGAATTTCTATGGGTGTAATATGAACAAAGAGAATTACTAAAGTGAGTAAAACTATAGAGATAACTTATCATCTGGAGGGAGTTGAAGAAGCACTTATCAAACTTTTTTTAATAAAAGCCAACTTTTGAATTGTTTATGGTTTCAAGTAATAGTGTTTGCTACTATGTTTGGGATTAGTTACACTAGCATTATTGATGTATTTAGTGAAATCTTAATTGCCACTTTCCTACTTAGATCTTTACACATAAACCCCTTATGCTAGTACAATTTATTTTGCAATTACTTAAGTATTCCTTCATTAAATTATTCTCACACTGTAATTACTTAAGTATTTCTTTCATTAAGTTATTCTTTCACTTTTGTGTGGTTTGTATTTCACAGTTACTGGTCCCTTTTCTTTTCCAAACAAGATGAATTGTCTAATTTCTATTCTCATGGAAAATGCTCCTAACTTTAGTAGCTCGAATTAGGTTAATATCAGTAAAGACTAAATGTACCACATAATGAGAAGTTTAAAAATATTAGTATCATTAATTTGTTTTCTAATGTTTTTACTACTTGGATTATTTGTAGTTTGTGACAAGTGACAAGTGTCAAAAATGTCATATCAAAAAGAGCATATAATTAATAGTGTGAAAACTGCAAAAAGTGGAAATTTTAACCCAAATATGAATAATAGATTAAAAAAGAAAAAAAAACTAAAAAGTTGTAAGAACTACAAAAGGTGCTAAAGCTTATAGACTTAATATAAAGAAATTTTTTTACAAATATTTCTAACTTTATGTCTTGAAAATGCAATAGATATTGAATGCAACTCTAGGAGTTCTCGCATAAACCTCATCTTAACTAGTATAGGATTATTAGTTTCACTTATATTTTTAATTTTAATTTTAATTTACATAAGAATCCATTTTTACTTTTAATATTAATATATTCATACTTTTATAATTGAAAATAATAAAAAAATAATAGTAAAATATAAATTAATTTTATGAGTTAATTAAGTAACTAGTTTTTCTTAATTTCTTATATAATATTTATTAATGATAAATTCATCATATTTACTAAAATTAGTAATTAACTAAATAAGAAATTTACAAACTTTTATTTATAAACTAATAATTATTTAGTAAAATATATTTTAATTTTAAATCAATGCTAATATCTAGAATTAAATGTTCAAATTTTAAAATATTTTTAGTAAATAAATAATTATTTTTGATAATTTAAAATTTTTGGCACCTTAAGATAATTTAAATTTAAAATGAGTTGTTTTAAACTTTAAGTAATTTTAATATAAAATAAATAGTTAAATTATATTTTTCATAATTTTATTAATAGTTAATTTTAAATAATTAAATAGTATTGACATGTCTCAAATTCAACAAAATAAAATTCTTCTTTTAAAAATATAATTTATATAATGACAAGTAGGATCATATAGATTGAGTTGATTTATAAAGGGATCTTATAAATTATTGAGACCAATTCAATCAATATAATAAGAGAGAAAATTAAATAATACTTAACAATATCAGAGAAAATTAGTTATGATTATTAACAAGCTCTAATAACTTATCTCTTTAGTTTCTTGTTAATTAGAATAGATTTTTAATTAATTTTCTTATTAATAAACAATTCTAAATAAGCTTTTGAGATTTAATTTATTAACAACGTTAAGAAAGAGAAAATTTATCAATTCTAATTAATAAACAAACAAGCTTGATTTATTTAAATTAGATTACATATTCTCAATACATAGAAAAAATTTATCCATAGTTAATTATGTTATTTATCACAAATATTACAACAATCAAACATACACAAATTTGATACTCTTATTGACTTGTAACCATTTTTGACAATTAAATAATCATGCCTTTATCAAATTAATCAAAATAATTATTTCAAGATGTTGCAAAGAATATATAAGTACTCAAGCATAATAAAAAATTAACTAGATTAGTACTTAAGCATATTTAAGTACTCAAGCATAATTAGGCCCTCTTCAAGTGGAACTTGGTTATCGTAAAGGCTATCTCTCTGTCCCTTAAACCCTAGTCTACTTCAATAATCTTGGAGTCTCGTAGCAAATATGGAACATGGACAAGTGGAGGGTATCCATATAAAACATCAAATATGGTTGAACTAGTGGCTAAATCATAGGTGGTATTATACCACCATTATGCTAAGGACACTCCCTTATACCATTTGAAAGGAGTTTCTACCTTAATTAGATTTGTAAAATCTTATTAGCAATCTCTATTTTCCCATATATTTAAGGTTAATAGGGTATAGAATACCTTAAACTGACCCTTTGCGACCTAAATAACTCTTGCTAGAATTAAATCAAGAATGTCGAATCTCAGTCATTTACGATTACATTAGGCATTCCATGTAACTTAAAGATGTGATTACTGAATAATTAGACGGTATTCAAATCCAAATAGGGATGCCTCATAGAATAAATGAACATATTTGGTGAATTTGTCAACCATCACCAAAATCACTATATTTCCTTTACACACTAGAAGGTCCTCGATGAAATCCAGGTTAATTTCTCTCTAGCTTCCTTTAGGGATGGTTAATGGTTAGAGCAGTTCTAATATACTAAGGTATCGTCTTTGTTTCTTTAATAGACCATACAAAACTTAATGTAGTTCTTTACATCTTTGGCCAATCCTTTCCGGTGGAACAAGTTTTATAATTTCTTGGGGTTTTTTTAATACTTCTAAATGTCCAATAGTAGCTTCATCATGCCAAATTTTAATCAATTTATCTCTTAATTTTGAATTAAACTTAATAACTATCCTTCCTTTCCACCTTAATAACCCATTTCTCCGCTCATAAGCCTTTAAATTTACAATTCCCACCTCTAGCTTCATATTTAAGTCCTCCACAGTAACGTCCTTTCCTTAACTCGTTTTAATACCTCTATTAGATTAGAATGCACTAATGATATAGACATTACTAATAACTTAGAGTTGTAAGTATTGATAAGGCGTCATTTGCTAAATTCTCCTTCCCACTTCTATAATGTACTTCAAAGTCATATCTTAATAACTTAGGGAGCCAAGATTGTTGAAAGGGTAAGAGATATTTAAGGCTTTTTGTGATTGGTGTGAACAATAAAAGGCTTCACACTGAGGTAATGATGTCATAATCTATTGGTCTTAATTACAACTAAACACTCCTCCTTATATGTTGACAATCCTTGGTACCTTGTTGCCAAAACCTTAGTAAACAAATGCCATAGGATGTAACTATTGTAGCACTACTCCAATTCCCATTTCACTCACATATGCTTCTATAATGAATGGTTTGGAGAAGTCAAGAAGAGCCAGAATTGGGGTTATAGTGATGGCCCTCTTGAGATTCTCTAAGTTCCTTACTTTTTTACTACCAATTTTAATTTGAAGCATGTAGTTTCTTTAATATTTTTGTTATAAGTGGGCTATTTAACCATACCCTTTTATGAATCTAAAATAATATCTAATGAGGGAAAGAGAATCTATTAGTTATTTGATGTTCTTAGCAGTAGGTCATCCCTAAATACCTCATCATATCTGTTATCACTCTTTTTCTAATAATAAATACTCCAAGTACTTAACTTGTCTTGCCCCAAAAACACTTTTTCTCCCTCTGATAATAATTGATTTGCCTGAATTGTCTACATTGCTATGTTGAGATGCTCTAAATATGACTGAAAAGAATAGCTATGCATAAGTATGCATTAAAAAACCCAAAGATGACTCACTTGAGGAATGGTTTTAAGATGTCATTCATTAAGCATTCAAATGTATATGGTGCACTCATTAATTCCAAGAGTGTGCCAAGAAATTTGTAATGGCCTTTATGATTTTTAAAGGCTTCCTTTAAAATGTCTTTAGGTTATATCATAATTTGATGATAACCTAACCTTAAGTCCAACTTTGAAAACTAAATGGAGCCATGCAACTTATCTAAAAGTTCTTCTATTAGAGGAATTAGGAATTTATCCTTGCTCATATTTTTATTGAGCTCTTTGTAGTCCATACATATATATTATGAGTTATCCATTTTCTTAACTAAGAAAGTTGGTTAAGCAAATACAACAATGATGTGTCTTATGAAGTCTTCATTCATCAACTCATAAATGGAATGCTATATGACATCCTTCTACACTCCATAGTAATGATATGATTGAATTTTAATGGCTTCTATGCCTTCCTTCAAGTGAGTCTAATGATTGTAACATATATTATTTAATTAAATAATATTTCATTGAAATATAAATGGGATCTATAAGTGACAAACTATCCAATCCCTAAGTATATCACCATGTTAACATTATATTAAAGCCATTTACAAAATCACACAAGGCAAGTTCACCAAAGCATTACAAGTGGGTTAGGATTTCTATTTCATGTGTCATGTATACAAGGTAAGCTTATGCCCACCTTAAGTTCAAATGTCATTAGCCTTTATTGTCTCTCAACTGATATCTCATTCCTTATTTATTTTCTTTAAGCTACTTGATTGTTTGCTATGATTTCTCATAGATTTCCTTGTTACAATCCTTAACTTTCTACTGGTCTTTTTGTGTGCCTCAACTTTCTTCTAGTTTGATTACATCAAGGTTTCTACCTTATATCACCGAGAACTAGTAAGTCTTATCATTGCACTTCGCTATGATATGGTACCTACATTTATACTCATTCTGATATAAACACTACCTGCATTTTAATTAGGCAATATATGAAAGATGTAAATGAATGCGTTACCCATAGCCAATTCTCCATGCTTGTACTATATGCTCATTAATATGTTTTGAGTCTTTGGAAAGAATTAATTACTCTCTGATACTAACTAGAGTGAGTTGCAAAACTGTTTCTATACGTGTCTCTTGGTGTTTGAATTATTTGGCATTCCTCTCCTTGTAGATAACTTATAGGCAGGTTCCAAATGCAATTAAGTAGGCAACTAAGTCCCCTATAGGAATGCTATTGTTATTTTGTAACCATAGGAGAGTATCCAAGAAATCTTCTAAGTTAGGGTTCTAATGCATGAGATCTTTAACATGATTGCAAATAGCTTTAGAGTAGCTACACATAAAAATGAATAAGGCATAATTTCCACTATTAATTTGCATAGGACACAAATGTCCTAAATTTGGAGAAAATGTAGCCTATCCAATGTGTTCGTTCTATTCTTAGCTATTGACCACATAAGGAAGGAGATTCTAGGCATAAGATTCCTATTGCACACGAGCTTGTGCCATGCTACTTATTGACCTTTAAGTATTAGTTAGTCTTTACAATCTTTGTTTATGAAATTTTCTTCTGAATAATTGTTGCATACATAACAATCCCTCATCTATGTATTAAGATGGTAATTAGGGATTAAGTGCCTTATTTTATACCTACATACTTTAGCCTAGTTTAGGATTTCCTCTATAACTTGGATAAACTAACGCATTTCTTATTAAGGCTTATTATCTATCCAGTTATCACATTATAGGAAACTTGAGGTGCCATATCCAATCCTACAACTTATATTTAGCTCTAGTGATCTTTTTATCTTTAGCAATTGTGTTATAAACTAGGAGTGAGAAGCTACGCTTGTAAGTGCCCAAATACTTGCAACCTTCAATATTTTATTGTGCATCCACTTCATCAATAATGATTCCTTGTCCGCTAACACTCTATAAAGATAATATCACTAACTTGTTTTAAGGTCTTCATCAAAACCTGAACAGATTTAGCCTTCGCCTTGCAAAAAAAGGAACAAGTCATCCGATTTCTAAAAGTTACAGAAAAACAAATAGTTCAAACAAATTAGAAATAAATTATCAATTTATGCTATCAAAATCTTTATTGAAATCCATTTGAATTGCACAATTTTATGGATATTTTTTCCTAGAGTATCCTTTTATAAATTCTTAGGTGATGGGAATGTTGTCTTCAATCTGCCTTCCTTAGAGAAAATCACCTTGATTATCACTTATAATTGATTAAAGCTCCACTTTAATTCTATTTACCAAGACTTCTGCAATGATCTTGTATATGACATTATTACAAGAAATTGGCCTAAAATCTTCAAAACATGGAGAATTGGGGATCTTTAGAACAGGATAAAGAAATGTTTTGTTGAGTTCTTTGAGTAGTACTCTACTAGTGAAGAACTTCTTAACAACTTATGTCACTATCGATACCATTTATGGCCAAGTTTTATGATAGAAAAATCCATTCAAGCCATCAAGACCATAAGCTTTCTCCTTATTCATCTAGAATATTATTTTTTCTACTTCATAAACATCAACTAGTTCAGTGAGAAGTTGAGCATCCTCTTACCCAATTTGGATATCAATGAAATACTTAAGGTGCTCCACTAAAGAGGATCTAAGGAAGCATGATCCAATCAAATTCTTGAAGAAAACTACTGCCTCATTTAGTAACTCTTCTTACTTAATGAATAGATAATGGTGGGTTATCATTAGCCTAATCAAAGTGCCATTTTATTAGATAATTGAACAAGTTGTTGGATTTTTTCTTCGCCAAGATTAAGTTAAAGAAGTATTTGATTCATCTATCTCTATCCTTTAGCCAAATATTTCTAGACCTTTGTATCAGTACTGATGTATGGTCCTCACCTTTACTTAAGTAGTACTTCAATGCTAGCTTATCTTTCATTAAAATCTCCTTGCTTCCTAAATATTAAAAAGCCTTTGTTAGATCTTTATGAGCTTGTCCTTTGTATTCAAAGCTTTTTGTTTAGTATTGGGGTCCCTATTTACATTCAAATTCTTCATTCTTGCTTGATGCTTTAATTTTTACATATATATAAACTATTGGGATCCTTGTAAATTGATTACCTTCCCTTTTGAAATTTCATCCTAAAATCCCCCATCAAAAGTAAAAAAATTGTTGAATCTAAAAGGATACTTTCTACATACATTTTGGAACATGTCTCTGATCTTAATAGGCATATGATATGAAAATAGTGGCCCCATAAACCTTGCTTTACTTTTAGGGAATTTAGTTAGCCATGCAGGGTTTACTATAGCTCTATCTAACTTCTTCCTAAGAAAGTATCTTAATTCTTATTTATTGCTCTAGGAAAACTATGCCCCTTCTAGTGCAGGTCCTCCAATCCTAGACTTTCCACACACTTTTTGAAGCATTATGTGAAATTCTTTAAGCTAGAATGTTCCTCTGTTTTTGACCTAAATAAGGTTGCATTAAAATCTCCAAAAACTAGCCAAGGTTTACAATAGTTAGCCTAAAATCACTTTAATCTTTCTCAAAGCATCTTTCTCTAAAAATTGAGGTTAACTCCATATATAATGGATACTTAAACCTTACAATTGGCCTATAAAATTGGAAAACTATATAGATTGCTTGATCACAAGCCTCTAATTTCTACACCTTGACAAAATTACTATTATATGTTAGTATAATTAGTTTGGCTCTTTGAATACATCAACATAGTAAGCTAAGATTCCATTAATCTCATTGAAAACATTACATTGATTTTCTTTAATATCAACTTGTTACAGTTGACATTCTATAGGATATGTTAATTGCATTATATAGAATTATCCCTCTAATGAAATTTTCTCCTTGAAACTACCTTAGATCCCTTATTTGGATTGTCATTCAAGGTAACTAGTTTCCCTCCCATTTGAAGTTCATTTTTTTTAAATTGCATAAAATGTCATTCAACCATACTAACCATCGCGTTCCTAGCACAACATCACAACCTCCTAAAGTTATCTCCAAGGAATTAATTGTGAATTTTAGCCCTTGCATAAACAATGTAAAGTTCACGCAATGTTAGTTATAAGTCATTTTTAATCCTCATCCCACTATGATCTGAAGTGGATTAATTTCCTTCATATCACATTTTCTCTTCTTGATCATTGAAACGTCCATAAAATTATGGGTACTTCCATTATATATTAGAATATGGATCAGTTTCTTTTGGTGTACCCCTGAGATCCTCATTTGCTTAAATTCCCACTCTTTTCCATCCCTGTCATTGCTTATAAGGAGACATTAAGGGAAGTTGGTTATGCATACTATTCACCTACCCACTCTTTTTCTATCCCATTAATTATATATGAGGCATTTTCTTCCCTTTTTACTAAATATAAATGAAGATGCTTCTTCTTACATTTGTGGTTTAAAACATATCTCTCATCGTATTAGAAATAAAGTCCATTGGCTTTCTTTTCAGTAAATTCCTTGTTGCTAACAGGTCTTGAAACTTTATTAAACTTAAATTAATTAGGTTGTGTTTGGTTACCTCGTGTAGGAAGTAACCCTTCTATAGAAGGGGACTTGGGAATGACCACATTATGATGACTTTGAGGAGCTAGATTGATTTTCACTCCTCTACTGAAAACTTTCATACTCCCATATTTAAACATAGACATGCTTCCTTTAGCCGTCACCGTTGTTTCTTGTTTCCATGCTAACATATAGGCTTACTAAAGTGAGATAGGATCCAATAACTTCACTATCAACTTAAATTCAGGTTTAAGCCTTTTAAGGAAAATTTCAATTAGGTACTACTCTGGTGGCGATAATATAATACTCTTGAATTGATCCTTCTTATTTCAATCCCGTAAATTCCCCCATTAGACCATAAAAAATCTTCATATTAAAACATTGCTTAAATATGGTAATGAACCTTTTCGATTCTATAGATTCTATTTTGGTTCTATCTTCAGATAGAGTTGGTACCATTCCTATGCCTACTCCTCCAAATGCAAGAATACTATACCCACTTTCAAGATTTTTAGTATGTGATCTAGTATAAAAGAACTACTCACATCGATATAGTTGTAACTTAATATGATCTCCTTTGAATGCTAGGAACTTAATCATACTGAGTCTTATTGGTACCACATATCCGTCCTTTGTTGAGCATGTTGAGTATTTACTCTTATTTGCTTTTGATTGCTGGAGCAAGTTGTCCCTTATGTTATGCTAAACCATTATATAAATTGGGTAAACATTAACTTGAGTTCAAGCATCTCTTTCTCCTGCTTATCAACTATATTCTAGGATTCTATAAGAATTTTCTCATTCCACATTTAAGCCTTCATCAAGCTTTTAACATTTCCTAAATTTTTCGTAACTCTGCTCCATAAGTTCTTTTAACCATTTTTCTTGACTAGGTTCATTTCTTTGTTACCAAATTTCTCAAGAATTTGAATTAAGGAAATAAATCACAATCAATAATAGAAGTAGAAGAACTAGAAAGGAAGAATTCACATAAAAGGAAAAAATCATAATATATTGGCGAAAGAAAAAGAGAGATGGAATAACAAATTATGGGAATATTCATTATCAGAAAGATCCATTGCACACTGTTTTAATATAAAGATAACTAATATAGGATAGACATATGTACAAGTTGTTAGGTCTAGTTGTCACTTAAACATTATATTTGCAAGTATTGACAATACATAATAACAAATTTCGTGGTTGTTGTTTTCATTCTTTTAAATCTCTTGCAATAACTTCTTCATCGTAGTTTTAATCTGCAATAGGACAAGCTAGCTATATAACCTAGTAAAGTTCCTATAGTGAATTCAACCAACTGTGTTAACTCCATATCGAATTTACCTTGTTTTCTTCTTTAAAAGATTATTATCTTTACTGTAAAAATTCTGTAGTGACATCTTTTTTGGGTGAACAAGATTCTTCAATTTCTTTTCCTCCTAACTCTCATTTGTAAACCTCTAAACGTCCACCTTTTACAATGATTTGTAATGAAACGTCCACTTTTTCCAATGATTTGATATGAATTAAGTTAGCTGTCTTTCTCTAAGAAGGCTGAATCCTCTATTTTTTAAAAATCTTTAGACTAAATATTTTAGGCCCTTGATCTTTTCCACCTCTTCTCAAGGTGATCAGGGAACAAAATTTTTTAGTTATACGAATTTAAGTTATTGCAATTTTTTTTGGTAAATTTTCTTTTGTTCCAAGGTTAAATTAATTTTTGATAAAATATTAATATAATATGTTAATAAAATTAATTTTAATTTTAAAATTCATGTCAGCATTTATATAGTATAAGTTGTTCACTGACGTGCCATATTAGTTGGAATAATGGTTCAATAATAGGTAAATGGTATATATTTTAAAATGGTCATAAAGGTATAAGCTTTCTAAAATTTTAAGCTATCAACGTATCAAGGTATAAGCTTTCTAAAATGGTTATAAAGGTATAAGCTATCAAGGTATAATCTTTCTAAAATTTTAAAATGGTTAAAATGAATACCCTTGTCATTTTAATTCATGAACTTAAGAATGTGAGCTTAATATTTATAATAAGGCTAGTTTTAGAATGATCAAAACGTGTTTAGAAATTAATTAAAAATAAATAGAGCAAGACAAATTAATCAACTACTCATTTGGCTCTAAAACTTATAAAAGTTGAAGTTGCACCAGTTCTAAAGCACTTATCATTTGAATCAACCATAAAGACCATGAGACACTCATTTTTGTAAACAAGAATTAACTATTCATACTTGTATGATATCTTGTCTTTTTAGGTTAATTCAATAAATTTATAATAACACAAAATCATTGAAACAAAAATACAAAAAGTGACAGAGAAAAATTAAGAAGTAAGAATCAAAGTATATTAAAGTATATAAATAAATTAAAACAATAAAGCAAGGTTAATTATCAATTTCTTCCACTATACTTAAATTACACATTATCTTTAATGTATGACAGTAAAAGCATACATGCCACAAAAGAGAATAATAGGTAGTATTAAAAACTAAAAAAAGTAGTTCCCTAAAAGATAAGCTTATAAGCATAATTGCAACTACAGACTGGGTAGGCGTGAAGAATGAAGAAGCACAATGGCAATGATTATAGTTGTTAGTAGAGGCTTTTGTTAGATTGAAGAGTGAAAGGAGAAAGGATGAAAGGTGATGACTCAAAGTTTGAAATGATAGAGATCTAAAGAGAAAGATGTTAAATTAAAAAGGAAAATAAAATAGACTAAAATATAATTATTTTTTCAAATTTATGAAGGAAAATAACTTTTAAAAGTAGAAGACATATTTTTATAAAGCATAACACGCCTTATAAACCAAAGCCTTTTAGATAAAACTTCAAATCACAAAGATCAAAGTAATCAAAAAGTATGGTCACAACTTTTATATACCAAAGTCAAATGGAGCAAATATGAAATCACTTAAGGCCTCGTTTGGTTGACACGGATTGTTGATTGGGAAAGTAATCTTTTTCTTAAAATTTAAATTATTACGTTTGGTTCGTTTTTCTGAGTAGTTAGGAAAGTAAAAACTTTCCTAATTTAAAGAAAACAGTAGCACTTTCCCTGGATTCTAAATCCCAACACTCCCCTTGATATTTAGATTACTTTCCTCAGGAATTTAATCTAAAAATTATACTAACCAATTTAACCATTTCTTCTTTTTCTACTCTACGACTTTAAAATATATAAATTTCAAATAAATTTTAATTTAATAATAAAAAATATATAAAAATAAATTTTAGTTTAAAAATAATAATTTTTAAATTATTTATTTTTAAAAATAAAATACTTTATTAATAATATTATATAAAATATTTAAATAAATTTAAATAAAAATATTCTTTAAGTTTTATTTAATTTATAATTATTATTAGTAATAAAAATATTTATTATTATTTTAAAAACAAAATTAAAAATTTACAATAATTATAAAAGTTGAAATAAATAAAATAACTAATTAAAAAACTTTGAAAAAAAGGGGGAAGGAGAGATGAGAGGGAGGGAGGGAAAATTTTTTAAAATTTCCCCTATTTTTAAAAATTTCCAGTATCGGCCAGTATTTAAATTTTGAATATTTTTACTCTTCAGGTTCATATTTTTCCTTATTTAAGGATTTCAATTTTTATTTGATTTGTAGGGATATAATTAGAAACACAAGTCAAAATTAAGTTACATTCTATAAAATATTGTTGCATATCAAACACTATAATAAGAATTCACCTAACTTTCCTATTAGAATTCTTATAAGTATCCAAATATGTGAATATCTTTACTTTCCATAGATTTATTTTCCAAAGAATTATATTATAAATTCACTTTACTTTTCCGTCAACCAAACGGAGCCTTAAATTAGGGCCAATTATAAAGCGTTGGGATGACTTATATACACCAGTCTTTTGGGAAATTTTTTAAATAGATAAGATTACTTTAAAAATATGGCATACTTGAACATTATAAAATTTTACCCTTATTCAAAAATGAAATTTAATTATTTTCAGACCTCTAAATATTGAAGACAAACATAATAATTGTAAGAAAAAATAGAATAAATTTGAATCTTTGAGTTACCTCCCAACAAGTGCCTTTTATATCTAGAACTAGATATAGTGATTCTTAAATTACATAACTTAGACCCTTAAGAGTCACTTCTTCTAAATTGTACACTTGAAATCCTTCATAAGTGCCTTTTATATCTTTAACTAGATATAGTGATTCCTTAAATTGTATAACTTAGACAATCAAGAGCCATTTTTTTTTCAAATTGTACACTTGAAATCCTTCATAAAAACATTTTAGATGATGACCATTTACTTTAAAAATGTTATTGGTGTTGAATTTTGACAGAACTATGAATAAATTTTAGTAATAAAAAAACTAGCCTTTTGAGAACATAACTTCCTAAGAAATAATTCAAGTCTATAATGAAAAAGAAGAACTTTCTGGCAAACACTAACTTTTCTTCTTGAAATCATTTTATCATGAAAAGCTTCCATCTTTTCCTTCCAAATTTGCAAACTCTTATAAGCATTATTGTGAATTTCCTCCAACTCTTGTAATTACAACTTCCCTTATTCTCAAACCTTATCCATTCACATAATACATTATATATCCTTCGAATATAGGTTATATTCTAATCTAATAGGAAGATGACATGGTTTACCAATTATCAAACGATAAGAATACATAACTTTATGGATCTTATAAGTTGTACGATATATAGGTCTATATTACACCAACAAGTTTCACACTCTAATCTTTTTTATTAGGGTTATTTGCCTTCTTTAGTATGATTTATATTTATATATTAGATACCTCAACTTATCCACTTATTTATAAAGATAGGTTGTGAAAATTTGTTGAGTGACATTATATTTCTTGCTCCTGATATACCAAACTTGAAAAAAAAACAAGTGTCTTAATAAAATCTACAACAATTTTAGCATTATCAGTCTAGGTAGCCTTAGCGTCTATCCATTTGGAATCATAATCAACATTAAGAATAAAATAAACATTAACAAAAGTGTGAGATCCCATATTAGGCTTAGTATCGCAATCCTATATTAAAAAGGAGAGGAGAGGTGAAAACCTTTAATAAACTTATTATTCCTAGCTAGTTATTTCCAGACTAATGCTTCATTTAACCTAGAATTAGAATTATTTTTAGGCTGGTTTAAACTTGAGGTGTTTCAAATAGTATAATAAAAAAAGCCTCCATCAGTATAACATTGGACCAAGATGACGAGGATGAGAGTGGCATTGATGATAAGTAGGGGCGAAGCCAGAAATTTTGATCAGTGGGGGCAAATATAAATGTATTCATAAATGTAAAATACATATTTCATTAAACATCTAATCATACAATACAAAGACAAATAATTCAATTAAATACTCGATACTTGTTCTCTACGAGTTTTCATATTCTGAAAATGTTGTATGACTTT
>JANKOE010000002.1:23373787-23388342 GCA_026284465.1 Erythroxylum citrifolium | reverse complement strand
CACTGTTTGAGATGTTGTGTGTGAACTAGTCTGATTTGATTGTACTGTCTTGGGTGGCATCCACATATCCTCCCAGGAGGTATTTGGGTGTTACAAAGGCTTTGGTCACGGTATCTCTATCACTGTCTAGTTGTCTCAGCCTTTTTGCTACATGTGTTCTGGTTATTACTTTTAATTTGTTAGTTTTTACATGTCTCTGTCTTCTACATGTTTGTTAGATTTGATTTGAATGCGATTCTCCTGCCTGTGCATCTGATTGACCAACTGAGCAACTATTTGATTGGCTGGTCAGGTTTTTCTTCTTTTCTTATTATTATTATTATTATTATCTTAATATTTGTATTCCTATTTGTGTTATTATTATTGTTAATGTTATTCTTCTTCTTATTATTATTTTATCTTCTAAACTTGCATCATGTATTTGAAGTTTTTTTAAAATGCTTCATGTCATATTTTACTGTAGATCTATCGGAAACAACCTCTTTACTTTATAAAGATAAGGTTGCGTATTATCAGTTCTCTCTAAATTTTGCATTAATGTGGGATTCAATGACAATGATGATGAAGATGAAACTCAAGCAAGCGACGAAAGAATTTCAAAAGGGGAAAAAGAAATGAAATGATGAAACTAAGCAAGTAATAATGACTCAAAAGCTTAGAACTTAGAGACTAGTCGGAGACAATGATAACTTGAAGATGGATCGGATCGACGGGTAGCATCAAGTCAACTTCATTTGTGTATTGAATTTAGTGATGTTTAATGCACAAACAATTTCACATATCTCTTCTTTATAACATTTCTTATAAAGACATATTTTATTCCTTTTCTCGTAATTAATTATCTCTTAATTAATTTTTTCTTTTGTATTAACTCTTTTTATTAAAATATATTTAAGGCATTAGTTTTTTTTTTGAAAAATCATAGTAATAAATTAGAAAGAATAGATATTTACAAAGCGCACATTACAAGTGCCACTGGAGACACAACGAGCCAAAAGAGCTAAAAGGCACAAACAGGCCAAGAGAAAAATAAAAAACACTCAAAAGTGAGGCATGGAGAGAACAAGATATTGCCAGACAAAAGCTAAAAAAGGGTGCTTCACCAAAACCTATGCGTCGATATCCATGTGAACAGGGACGGATCAATAAATTTTTTTAAGTGGAGGGAAATTTTCACTGGAGGCAAAAAAAAAATTTAGTAGGGGCAAAATTTTAATGAGAACAAATTTTTAATTTTTTTATGATTTAAAAATTTAAAATAATAAATTTTTTATGTAAAATCTTTTGAAGCCAGTGGAGGCAAGTGCCCCCACTTGCCCCCACTGTGGCTCCGTCCCTGCATGTGAAATGCAGACGGTGAGCACGAGCTCAGCCGAAGCTTAAGCAGATAGACAACTGCTCATGTACACCTCGAACACCAAAAAATCAAGGAAGGGTGCCACCACATAGGGAAAAGCAAGCAAGACCGTGGCATAAAGACCCCTCAAGCTGCAACCTGGAAGTACCAGAACAGAGAACCTGCAAAAGAAAAGAGATCCTAACTAGAAAATTACCTCCTCGCAATGTAGAGGCTGAGTAGCTCCCTAACGTAGGAGACAACACTGAAAGACACTCGCTCCTCTGCCTGGGCTTCATTCTTGAAAGTCCGAGCATTGCGTTCAGTCCAAATATGGTAAACGGTAGTGGAAAGCAAAAGAGGGAAGTGAAGGAGGGCAGGAACTCTGGTGTTGGAAACCGTGCTATACCAGGATAGGATAGCTGAAAGAGAAGAAGGGTGGGGAGTGGGCAAATGAAAGCTGGTGAGGCAATTAAAAACAAAGGTAATATTATCTACCCTTAAATCAATTGGTTATAATTATTAATAAATTCTCATAAAATATCTCTCCATATTTTTTTTGTTAATCCAAACAAGCGCTTTTATTAAATTTTTTGTTAACAAACAACCTAAATAAGATCTTAAAATTTAATTTATTAAAATCTTTAAGAAAAAAGGGAACATCAATTCTAATAAATAAACACACAAGCACATCTTACAACAAAGGAGGAGAGACGAGAATTTTGTACATCCTTCTTACAAAAGAAAACCGCCTATGTACATTATTAAGCAAGAATCGATTCCCTAAAGAATCTTCTAAGTATATGAATCTATTTTCCTAATCAAATAACATATCTATATTTCTAAATACAAATATGAAATTAATTTAAATTTGGACTCAAGACTTCCCTTCTGAGAAGGATAAGACAAAATATATCTTTACACATTTTAATTCTTGTTCTTATCTCAAAAGAATTTATGAAATATGAAATTTGATAGAACGTACGTGCCTACATTTTGTTTAATAGTTGTTTCCACCGCGTCTTGATAAAGCATGCTCGTTTCTCATTTGTCGAAGTCTCTCTTCTACTTCTAGATCTTGTTCTAAACTTCCTTTATGATTTGTGACTTGCTAATTAATATTTGAAACTTTTAATTTCAAATTTATCCTAACTAAAATCTTTAATTTAAAACTCAATTAACTCCAATTTATATGAAAATAGAAGGGAATTATTATAAGTTATGTGAGCATTGCACACTTTCTCAAGTTTCTATTTAGCTAATGATAAAATCATTTAATGACAAAATCAAGAAAATATGAAAATAATATTTACTTAATTTATCAAGTATCTATTTAGTTATATATTTAGATTATGCACTTAGTTAACTTTCAAAAAAAACATCTACTTAGTTAATAATAAAATTATTTTATAACAAATATTAAAATAAAATTATTTTTATAGTTTTCATAAATTATGAAGATTAAAAAAGTAAAAGAGAAAATAGAAACAAAAAATTTAATCCAACATGTTTTATTTTAAAAATAAAAATTGAAATAAAATCAAACGAGTCATAATTTAGTCCTTTAAGCGTGACACTAACCAAAAAAAAGTGAGAGACTTATATATCATTTGTTAATATATGATTCAAAATTGCTACCAGAAGGCTTAAATAACTCCTTTTTTAGTTATATTGATGATTTATATGAAAAAGGAATGTTTGGTATTGATGCAAAATGAATAAAGTTTTACTTTGATAGAAGTTGTAATATGAATAACACAAGATCACAAAAGTTGTACATTAGTTACAATAGCAGCATGATAATTGCATGAATCAAGAAGCCTCATAGTTGGATAAGAATAAGAGACATTAATTTAATCCATGTTCTTGGGTAGAATTAGAAAACAGGGTACCAGAAAGGCTTAGTTTAGTTTTTAGCATTTCATTTAAAATTGAAGTACAGGGCTAAAGTTACAGAAAGCACTTTTTTTTTTGGGTGAACTTCATGATGAGCTTTACTATTAAGCTCCAATCCAACAGCAGAAACATGTAGAGAGACAGAGGTAAGAGTTGTGGCCTCCTCAATTTGACATTCAACTGCAGGATCAACGCAAACATGAATTCGAGTAATGTGGTAAAATTGAAGTGAACTTTTACTACTCTTTGGGATTATAAACGTCAAAAAGCTGAAAGAATTTATGAGAGATGAGGTCAGCTGCTCGGAGAAGCTAGGTTGTAATGAACGTTAATATTTCTAGCACCACTTAAGTTTGCGCTACTGCTATTCTATAATGACAACATTACTGCTGCCTAGCTAATGCTAATGATCTACTCGCCATATATATATATATGTAAAGATGTTTTGTCTAATAAACTCTTGCAAAGTAAAGTATAAAAATACGAAAACATTTGATATTATAAAATAACATGGTCTCTTGAAAGTTTTGATGGAAGATGGAGAAGCTTACACAAGTTGAAGAGCTATCTGATCTTGATCAGAATAATGATGATTGGGCTCCAGGAGGGTAACTGGTAGGAAATTACGATCATATGCCCCAGAAGGCATAGATTCATACACAGAGGATGGCATCAAGTTTGTTTGTTGTTGTTGTTCTTGTTGTAATCTCTCAGAATCAGCTATCTGCACCATATTGTTATTTCTTGTTAAGATATTAGTTCTAATTTGCTATATGAAACTCTAATTAATTTGCTTAAATTGCCGTTAGACACTTTACTGAGACAGAGTAAGATACCAAAGACTTATACCTTTGCTCGCAGGTACATATTATCATTTTGCAACTCCAGCTCCTGCAGACAAATAAAATCTCATAACTTCTGGAATTGTATAACTCCATAGCAAATCTTATTTTTACATAATTAGGATAATTTTAGGGTGTATAACATAAATATGCAGTAACTGCTTCATACAGTTGCATATTAGTTGGCTAAAGAATATGAGTCTTGGACATGGCTGAGACGGTGAAAAGAAATAATCAGCTTCACTTTGTAAGCCTACTTCATAAGATATTGGAACGTTCAGGTCTAAAGAGTAAACTAATCATGGAGAGCATTTATTACATAAGTAAGGGATAGAAATTTAAAGAACTTACCCTCTTCTGCATGTACTCGATTTCAGCAAATAACATTTCGTTCTGCAAGAATGAAGAATATTAGTCCACATGGGTCATTAATGATTACTGAAAACACACTATACAATATTAGTTCATATGGGTCATTAATGATTACTGAAAACACACTATACAGTAGCAAATAAAGAAGAATCAACTGAAATCAGAGTTCTAAGTTTTCACCTTCTTCGATCTAATTCTGCTAATGCCTTTCTCCAGTCTGCCCTCCAAGTTCTTAAGTTCCTTGAATGTCAAAGTGCTAAGTGACTCGCCAAGAATATGCCTAGTTACCAAACTTTCTTTGTTAGTCCCAAGTTTCTGATAAATGCACATGCATATAAAGGGGTAAAGTACCAAAGTTAACTTGCCTATTGGAGTTTTGAAGTTCACGTATTTGTCTACGTAGTTTGGAGGCTTCTTGTTGGTAATACTGTTCATGAAATCATTTTAATTGCATACAAGTGTGTGCAGTCCATATAGCAACATCAAATACAACACAAAACAACAATAATGATATGCTTAAGGATGTGTGAGACTCTTGCAACATCAAAATTATTAAATGAAAGCATAAAGGACATTATGTCAAGATAATATCATATGTTTTAAATTAGCAAAATCATGTTTAATCTAACAAAATAACTTAAACCATAACTATTCCAGCTATATTTAAGTTACAACAATAAGACTAGAATATTGTGTCAGCTTATTCAAATACTGTTCTCATCAAAATTAAGTTCTTATTATATCCACTTGAAAAATACAACTCCAACTTCTGGATAAGGATGCGTGGGACTTGTATGACCAAGTTTACTATTGACTTAAAGAAATTAACTTATTTGCAGATAGAGTTAGTACTATAATGCTCCTATTTTTTTGTCGGTATCACATTTGTAGAATTGTGATAGAGATCATGTCATCATCTATCCTATGGTTGTTTATGCATCCCTATACAAGGCTAACCTATTCTAAGTACATCAACATCTTCTCTTATTTTTAGTATTTTCTGCTCTTTTTTCAACATTTTAGTATCGGATCTAAGTTTCCCAGTAAGTTTCTTTGCAGACACTACGAGTGATCTTTAAGTGGTAAGAGGAATCAAAAAGCTTAACAGCTAAAATTACAATACATGGGCAAGATGGATGACTTGTCACGTGCAAGACCAATATTTGTGGGAGCTCGTTAAGGGAAGTGAAGTTAGAAAGCTAGAATCAGAGGATGCAACCTGTATCTTACGAAAGTGGAAGAAAAAAGCTGATAGAGAAATGTTTATTGTAAAGACTACAATGGAAGAAGATATGTTGGAGCACATTCAGGATGTTGAAACTCCCAAAGAAGCATGAGTCTTATTGGTAGTTGCAACTAGAAAAAGTTGAAACTTTGGGTAAATGGATCTAGAGAATCTATAGTTGATAGGAGAATTGGATAGAGAAATCTATGGGACTCAACTAATCTGTTTTTAGAATCAAGACCACTCTAAATATGTAAGTAAATTTCAGAAGATGCTCTATAAATTAAAATAGGGATTGTAAGATTTCTAAATTTTCTAGTTATATTAGTTATTAAGTGAATTTTGCAATTTTTTTATTAAAACTAATGAATTGAAACTATCTATTATACTAGTGTAAGTGGATGATTTAAAAATAATAGGTGATTGTGAAGAAAAAATTCAACAGACAAAGAAGAATTTATTAGTTCATTTTCAGATGAAAGAATTTAGACAACTCAAATGGTTCCTTAGTTTATAGATTGATTGCAATTAAAAAAATATTTTCTTCATGATTTATTGACAAAGTTTGAAGTGCTTAGATGCAAGCTAATTTCAACAATGATCAAACCAAATACAAAATTGTGTGCAAATGAAGGAAATAATTTGGTACCGATAATTAGGATATCGTTTGATCTACTTAACTTTAACTTGACTTAATATATCTTATGCAGAATCTAAAAAATCCTCATATGGATGCTATCTAAAAGAATTATGAGATATATCAAGAGTATTGTTTATTATGGTATTATGTACGAGGAAGGTGGGACTACAAGGTTGTTGATTATTGTGAAGTTGATTATGCCGAAATCATGATACTCATAACCCAACTATTGGGTATGTGTTTAAATTTTGATCCAAAATAATTTCTTAGTGTAGCAACAATAAAAGCATAGTATCAAACAACAACAATAGAAGTTCAAAAAAGCACTTAGCTTATTCAACTTATGAAGGATCTGTGCCAACCCTAGATTATACAACTCCCTTGTATTTTGATAATTGATTAGTAATACTTTTGACGGATAATCTATTTTTCCATACAAGAACAAAACAAATGAAGTGTATTACCATTTTATATGGGAAATAGTTCTAAAAGAGGGGGTTGGATCAAAACAAATTAAAACAGAGGATTAAGTAGCATATCTTTTCATAAAAGGTTTGGGTGTCAATAAATTCAAAGGTTTCTATCATCTTTTAAGCATGATTGAAGGAATGAATGTTGAGAGAGGTGTTAAAAAATACAATATCACCTTCTTGCTAAGGAGTAACAATTTTTCTATTGGAAAACTATTAATTGAATAGGATTATCCTGAAAGCCCACTTTAATATAAATGTAAAGAATTTATCTTAAATGCATATGTAAAGCTACTGCATTATTTTGAGTTGTTTTTATAACATGCACAATAGCAACTATATGTATATCTAGTAAGTTTCTTTTGCTAACAAAGTTTCTCATTCATCGAAAAGAATAAACAAAAGATAAAAGATCATCGATGGTTCAGTTATATTATTAAATATAAATATGTATATGTTATACATATTTACATATTTGTTGGAAGCAATCATTGTTTCTTATGTGTCTTGATTCAACTTTATATATGTTGGTGTTTTGCATAAGTTTACCTGAATGTTAGCTTCGGCAGCAGATGCTGGGTGGGAGGAATCTGAATTTGCTCTCTTGTACCTATCGATTGTTGCTTTAACGCTGCAATATTATGATTAGCTTGTGTTATCATTTCCCTTTTGCTAAGCAGAATAGGAAAAACAAACTTACAGTTCGCCTAGCAGCAAAAGCAAAAAAAGAATTTGGGAAGCAAGGAACATCGAAAACATAATTTGGGAGATCTAATCCACATTGAAAGAAATCCAGTGAAGTTCGTTTCCTTAAATTTATCCAATTAAAAGATATCACATATCATTTTTGGTGATAGAGTACATATTCGTATTTATAAAAGCTTGTATGTCGTTGTACTTGCATGATTAAGAGCAGTGCTTCATCTTATAAATAGATCTTATTAATGCTTGCCACTATCATAAACCAGCATTAATATATAAGACCCATTTATAAGATGCTATTTCCATATATTCAGAACTAGGATAGGGCACACTAATTTCCAACCACAAGGACAAGGGTTTCTAGGGGTAAAATAGGCAGCACAATTTCCTCTTCATCACAAAGACAAGTTATTTATAAGCCTATATGGGAAATAAAATAGCACCCTTTAAATTCTCACATACAATTGAAAAAAAGATAAATGCTTTCATCCTAGCAACTAAATGAAAATATATATTAATGCAAGGTTAGACAAATGACAGTAACAATCACATTAGTTCAGTTAGCGGAATGGAGGATTTGCAGTTAGTCGCCTTTCGTTGAAGTGCAAAGTAGAGAATAACCTTCCTAATGATTTGTCCCAAAAAGTTTTAATAATTGAATAAGATTGATATAATATTATATAAACTAAGCTTATGTTTAATTAGGCTTATAACAGTAGAGCTTTTATCAGTAGAACTTTTTTTCTGTAGATCTTTTTTAAGAAGAACTTTTCTAAAAAACCAGTTAACTGTTTGACTGTCATTCAAAAGAGAGTTTGTTTGAAAGAGCTTCACACAGTAGACTGTTTGACAACATAAAAATAAAAACTACTTTTAATTTTAACTATATTTTATTTTGTAATAAAAATTATTTATGCATATAAATATTATTTAAAGTATATTAAACAATATGCAAAGTACAATATATTAATAATTATATAATTTTAAATCACGTGAAATATAAATGAAAATATATTAAACTAAATCTTTTAAAAGGATTATAACATAAGTAAAATTAATATAAAAATAAATATTAAAACATAAAAAAGCTAAATAATATTATATAACTCTCAAAATAAACGTGAAAATGAGTTTGTGAATATTGTGGAAATTATATGTAAAGCATAAGGACAAAAGAGACTAAAAAATAGACTTAGTAATTGACCTGAAAAATTTACCTGAAATATTTCCTTTTTGAGAAGCTCCAAATTTGAGTTTTTTAAAAAACTATATTTTGACTGCCACAAAAGTCACATCTATTAAAGAAGTGCTTTTTTATTTTACATTCAAATACTCATTTTTTAAAAATAACTTTTATAGCGGAGAAAAGTGCTTATTGATCTTCTAAAATTTTATCCAAACAGGCATTAAGAGGCACCTGACACTAATTACACCATAAAATACAATGATAAATTCATTCTCACGTGTCCTATATCAGTGGAAGATCCTAAATATGTCATAACAAACTTTTTACTTTTCATAATGTTACATCATTTTTGTTAAGTTAACTACATGTAAAAAGAAGAGAACAATTGAAATTTTCATAAGCACGGTTGAATTTTCCTTTTCAGCTCAGTTCATTGTCATTCTAAAAGACAACTCTTATTCTTTTTTCTTGGCTTTGGCACATAATATAATGCCTCATTCCTAGCTTACACCTTGATTTTGTAACCTCATTAAATCGTTTGCTGCTGAAATTATGTATTCAATCACTCTAGTCCTAAATGCTGAAAAAATCGTTAGAGGAAGGGGCATGCCATGAATATGCATTTCTTGGGTTTATATGTATGCCCAATCAATTTATTACAATAGTCAGTGTCCTGCCTACACAAGTAAATACAAGGGAAACGAACTTTTGTTCGTCTTTTATTAGGCCATTTTATGTTCATGGTACAGCATCTACCTAATTATGGTACGTATTGGATACTGCCAGAGTGGATACTACGACGAGGAAACTTTATTACCTTAAAATTGTCGAGCCACTGATTGGTTGTCTCTGCCAAGTTGGCAGAACATCTGGGAACATGATTGGCTGAAATAGTCCATTACACCGAGTCTAATGACTGATGGGATATTCCAGTAACCATGGATAGTTACCTCAACCGGCGACTTCAAAACCACACACTATTTTTTTATCAGAAGGTCACATAAATAAGAGTGTAAGAACAGCTTGAGACTTTGGGTTTGATGTGGGTGTAGCTATGGCTGTGCCTGTGAGGTCCGAGACTGATCATTACTGGGTTTGAATCAGTCTCAGCACTTTGCGTATAGGATTTCAAGTTCCTTATCCCCATGCACCCAAAAGGTGACAATCTCCTATTGGTTCGTACTTTCTTTGTTTCAGCTGTAGCCCTACAATCTATTTCCCATCAACTCAGTCACTCTCTCTCTCTCTCCGTACACACACACACACACGCACAGACTCAGTCAGCAGCATTTGCAAAGATACGGAAGTCTTCGTGCGCGAGTTTACCCGACTCTATAAATGAATCTTTACTAATTTTTAACATGTAAATGGAGAAGCAAGTGAACCCACTTGTATTGACGAGCTTTTTCAGTTGCTTTGAAAGTTCTTACTTTGTCCTACCTCTTTTAATTTCACTCAGCAAGCGTTTATCAAAGAGAAGCAGTAAATCTGTATGGAATACAAGAGGAGGGAATGGAACTAGATCGCTACTCACTTTTGTAAATAGGGGGAAGCATATACCCAATTACGGAATACGGAAATGGTTGTCATGTTTGAAAACTTTTGCTTTCAGAAAGTATCAGGAACATTTATGGTTTTTGACGCATAAAACTCCATGGCAGACCATAACTATGGCATATGTATGTAAGATGACAAGTATTTTTTTGGAGATTTTGGTTCTAAATGTGTGAAAATTTACTCTGTCTCCCTTTCTCAACATACACACACTAGAATAGATGGGACAAAGATGGAAAGGAAATCTACCATAAAAGGGTTAACTACACCAACTGTTATCACATGACCATACTTCATTTCTTCAGTTTTTCATTTGTTGTTGCTTTTGGTTTTTTCAAAAGGGAAAAAGCGGTAAGCCAATTAGATGAAGAAAAATTGATGATTCAGATGAAGAAAAATTGATGATTCAAACATTTAAAGAAATAGAAAATCGCATTTGTCAGTGAAGACAATAACAGAAGTAATACTGATAATATGAGACGTGAAAGTATATTATGAAACTGAAAATCAGGAGTGAGATAACTGAAGTTTCCTAATTTTTTTAAATTGGACATAGAACAGAAACCCTAAAAAGACTTGCCCCATATTTCCTATGGTCTTAGGGAGGGATGCGGGTCAAAGAAATCAAGAAAATCTGATACACTTATGCACTAAAAATACCTACATATAACTTTTAAGGATGGACCAAGCTAGTTAGGACAAGCCCCTCTGAGAATGTTGAGGACTGGAACTGAAACCCTAGTCGTCGTCAAGTTCTTAGAGTCTCGAGAGGGTATAATTGTAAAAACGCTGACGAGGCAATTACGACGCAAATACCTAAGTAGGTTTTAAGCAGATATTAAGTGTAGAATGACTGATTGAAGACTGCATATTCGTGGATTTTAAGATATTAGGCCCTAATCTGAAACTTGATATTGTTGGCTTACTTAAGCTTAAGTAAAGTCTAATTAAGTATCGAAGAAGCAGTCAGAGATGGATCGGAAATGGGAAAATGAGAATCTTACATTTGCGGTTTGCCTGACTCTAATCCTTTGTGTGTGTGTGAGAGAGAGAGAGAGAAGGCCAAAGCTAACATCAATTGGAAGAGCAGATTTTACATGCTTGCAAATGAGTGATCAGTGTTGCTAACCCTAGTTATTCTTTTATCTCTAACAGCAGCAGCTATTACTATACCTACTACTACTACTACTGTCCAATTTTTGTAGATCTGTGATCTATCAACTACTAAGAACCAAAAGGAAACACAAAGAAGAAGAGGCGATCCTGAAGAAAACGAACAAAAAGAGAGAGAAAAGTAAAGAGGAAGGAGAATCTTTGCTAGAAATGACTTGGTCTACATCACAAACCCCAAAAGAACTCAGTCCTTGTCAGAAGCTGATCGAACCCAGTCATTCATTTCGATTAGAGTCTTTAAGCATAAACATATCTAATACCAACAAGGCCATCACTACAAAATGACAATAATTAGACGCAAAACTTTCCCTCTTGCTATATTGCTTTCCATATAAGAACAAACAAGAGAAAATGGAAGAGAAGGATTGAAAATAATGTTGTAAGATGAAGATGAAGAAGAAGAATAAGAAATTTTGATCAAGCAAAGAATCAAATTGAAAGACATAAATAGAGGAGCTTAAAGATTGGAGTGCATCACTAGATCTTGATCTTTTCATACATCAGAAGAAATTAAAAAAAGAATTGCAAACCTGTTATTAGCGTATTCATAGAGACGGCCACGGCTGGAAAAGACTACAAGAGCAATCTCAGCGTCGCAAAGCACAGACAACTCATACGCCTTCTTGAGCAATCCATTTCGACGCTTGCAGAAGGTGACTTGTCTATTAGTGGTGTTCTCTATCCTTTTGATTTCAATTTTGCCCCTTCCCATTTTTCTTTGGGAAGGGCCTTCCGGTTCTTGATTAGGAAACTCCGTGGTTGCTAGCTGAAAACCCTGTAAGTCCAAAATTTGACATACTTTTCCGTTAGCTACTTATCATACAGTAACTTCAAGCTCTCTAATTATGCATGATGAATTCGGAAACAACTCCCATAACCAGCAAAACACAGAATTAGACTAACTGGGTTTCGTGTGGTTCTTGTTCGTGTTACACTAACCTGGTAAGAAGGAATGGTAAACAAGAAAGCTCAATACACGCACGCACACTCCCTTTTTCTCTGTCTTTGTTCTTTGGTTTTAGCTCAGAATTAGTGGAGTTGCACAAAATGGAAGTCGTATGCTCTGGCAGGTAGATATTTATAGACAAAGAATAGACCCTTCAACTACAACCCTACACACACGCACAAACGAATCAAACGTATACGATGACAATTAATTATAACTGTGCATACATATACATTTATATATGTGTGGGAGCACAGACGTGAAAATACCCGCAACTTTATATGTTCCCCTCCCTATGCTTGGCAGATTATATACATATATGTTATAGGAGGAGGAGCTAATCTACAAGGTCCAGTAACAATACGTTCATTTCTTCATGTATGGTGAAAAAGAGAGCAGAGAATGATGGCTAATGAGGTTGTTGCATTTAGGAAAGCTACAATTAAAGGTGATGGAGTGCGATGCCAAGTTGCAGTTGTTGGGCTGCATTGATGGTTGGAGTATGCAAAAGTTAGAGGAACTTCCATGTACCACTTACACTAGTAATTGGTATTTTGAGCCGATTTGTATTTTGGTTCTGAGTTTACTCGCAAGGTTGAAAGTACCATATCTCTCTCTGTGTCTGAGCTCCTTCTTACATTATTGGCAAGTTTTATCTACAAAGGTAATAGTGACGTAAGTGAAGAGGACTCCCATGTGAAGTTCTGCCCACCATCTCCTATTCCTCGCTTCATTTATGTTTAGAATGGAAGACCCGCTTTCATTTTTAGTAGCTGCAATCTGTTACCCTTTTTCATTTTTGGACCATTGGTGGGACGTTAATGGCATTCCCTATGTCATGACAAATGTCACCCCCACTTTCTTATTGATCAACTTTCTATTTATATACATACTATCTCATCTGTCATCACTGTTCTTATAGAGGTACATGCTTGAAATCTTTCCATGTCACGAATCCTAGCCTCCCACTCTATTACCGTTGATAGAGCACTTTTAAAACAGCGGAGGATTGTGTAATGGATCCCAATAACAACCGATGATAATCATAAAATCACAACAATATCCTTTTCAGAACATGTATATGCCAAGTAGGGTTTCACGATTTATTTTGCGTCTCCAAGCATGCTGTCTCCATTGCGATTCATTTTGCGTAGCTTATGCTTGGGAAGCAAGGATTAATTCCTTTGTGCAAACTATTAAGGTTGGCGGTGGTCGGTCATCCTTTGAAGACAAACATGTTAAGCAAACGTATGCCTGATTTCATCCATTCAGCATATTTGATTGATACATACAAGGGACATGCTGCCTTCGAAACATCAAAAGTCAACAACTAATTAATCAAGGTAAAGGGATAACGGATAACGTACAAAATTAACATTTTGTATAAAATAGAAAAGATGTATATTTATCTTAAAGTCATACTAATCTTCATGTTTGAATGAACTCGGTATCCAAATAATGTTCAGTATATGTGCCTGCAATTTCCATTTTGTTACTATCGAATATTTTGAGTCTGATTGTCGATTCTGAGCATTGTGATCAGTAAATTTTTTTTAAGTATTATCAAGTAGGGTTGTCTAAATTACGAGGGATTGTGTGTCAATTTTTTATGAAAAAGAGCACAAGAACTGACGAGTAGGATTTGTAATAAAAAAAATGATACACTCCCAAACACTTAATTATACGTTCTTATAACTTATAAGTAACGAAGGTACGTAATAGAAATTTCTTTTTACATTTTGCATATAATAGAATATTACATAATTATTTATAGAACTAGTGAAGAATTCTAAATTCATCAACTTGATGAAGACACATATATTGTTAAAATATAAAGAGAAAATTATTCGAAATAAAATTTATATAAGAAAAAATATTGAATAATATGTTTTTATTTTATCATAACTCATCGTTGTATTCATTTGAATCCTAAATACATGCAGTTTTAATACGACTGTAAAATTACTTAAATTGATTAAACTTTAACTATTCTTCTACTCCAAATAGGCTGCAGAATTTTAAAATACAACTCTAAGGTTTTTAGGTAATTAGTAAAGAAGAAATTAAAATTTAATCAAATAGGAATAGAAATAGAAAGCAAAATGAGATTATGCGAACAAACAAAAGCTAAGGGTCCGTTTACTTTCAGAAAACAGTTTCTTGTTTTCTATCTTGATTTTTTGCATATATTTTCAATTTTCATTTTCAGTGGA
>JANKOE010000002.1:23301872-23334071 GCA_026284465.1 Erythroxylum citrifolium | reverse complement strand
ATGATAATTAATTAATTTAAAAATATAATGTATTATATTATAACTATTACACATAATAGTATAATTACAAAAGAATAGAAACATGACAATAAAAATAAACATGTTTTTGTTTTTAGTTTTTTTTAGAAATCTCAACCAAACAGGTTTTCGTTTTCAGTTTTTATATTACAAATCTCAACCAAACAGGTTTTCGCTTTTTTAAGAAAAAAACAGAAACTAAAAACAGGAAACAGAAAGCAAAAGCAATAACAAAAAAACAGAAGTGGAACCAAACGGCCCCTTAGTTTTTAATTTTTTTAAAAAATTAGTTATCTTAAGCCTTGTTTGACAATCAACGGATTGTATTAGCTATTAGCTGAATCCTTCAGTGATTAGCTAATAGTAGATTAATATAGTTGATTTGACGAATGGAAAACATCAACAGTTTATTTAATGTCGTTTGATAAAATTAGATGTTTATTTGTAAAATAACTTAAAAGAGTATGACTTAAAAAATTGATTTATAAGGACATGAATATTAGCTATTTATATCTTATTATTTCTTTAAATATTCTCATAAGAATATAGAAAGAGCAAAAGAAGTTAACATCATTATTTTCTCCAATATCTTCCATCAAGCCTTAAGAATACCGAAAGTCATCTCAATACAACTTCTCGATGATGAATGAGATTGGTTAAAAACTTCTCGAGATCCTCTTGGATTGGCAAGAGCCAATTGGAGAACTCGAGGCATCACTAAAATGCCACTAAAAAAAAGCTTGAGAAAAATGATATCGATTTAATTTCTAAGTTAAGGAAATATAAATTTTTTTAATTTTAATTTTAATTTTTAAAATTTTTAAAATTGAAAAAATATTTTTATATATTAAATTAAAATAATATTATTTTTTAAAACTGTTTATATTAATCTCTTAAATTTTAAAATTAAATAAAAATAATTAATTTAAACTTGACTTATTAATTTTAGATTAAAGTGAATTGACTTAAAAACATATACAAGTGATAATAATATTATATACTAAATGTTGATATAAAAGGGACCTAAATATCGAGTTTATACAAAAGTAATTAATGTAATATAATTAGAGATAACAAATTTAAAAGTATTTATTTTTTGAAAATTTAATTTAATATTATATATTTTAATTTTTAATTTAATGACTAACTTTTTTAATTTTGTATAAATTAAGTCAAATTTATATCTATATCTCTTTAAGTAATTTGTAATAACTTTTGGATAAAATAGTCTTTTAGTCCCTTAATTTTTCAACCGTTAGAGAAAAACACTCCTCATAGTAACGTTTTCAAAATCGGCGAATTGGGTTCAATCTGCCACCTAATCAGTTGATTACCAAATATAATTATTAGTAGTTTGATGTGGTTAAACAACTAAAACCTTTCAGTCCGTCAAAAAAAGGCTAATAAGTCATTTACCAAATAAGGTCTTAGAGTTTAGTTAAAAAATAATGACAAAACACACACGATACATCATATGTAGACTAATCAAATGTCATTAATACAGTAACTTGACTCAGCTATTAAACCCGACTTGAACTAAATACATTCAACTTAAATTAATAATTTTATATAATTATAATAAATTATTAGTTTGTGTTGAGATTAATTAGTTCGGCTCAAATTTAAGAGTTGAGTTGAATCTTCGTATAAGTAATATCTAATTGGTCCATATTGGTATGTTGATTGTTCAAGGTATGTTCAAATATTGGTATAATTGATCTTGTATTAATATTGTGAAATAAATTAATTGAAACAACATGCTGCCAAATAGCCTCTCTTGTATAAATTAATTTATTTTATAATATTAAGATGGTTGTGTATGTGTACTACATGTGAGTATTGACTAGCCAAAAGGAAGGTCAATATTTTGGCCGAAATACATGTACACTTATGGTGATAAATATGTGGCAATTATTAGGTTAGCTATGTGAACAATTAATCGGTCCAAAAAAAGGTTGATTGTTTGACATTTTTATTATTGTCAATATTTGATTACTGCACCAAGAGCACCACTTGCAAGTTAATATTTATGTCCAAAGACTAAATATTAATTTTTTGCTAGGTATCTTATGATGGGATTTACCATTATTTGATTTTATATGATTATGTGGAATTTATTTGTGCTTGTTTGTTGATTGTTTTGTTCTCTGTTCAGTTGCTACTTCTACTTCTACTATTGCTGCCAGCATCAATTCCATTCCTGTGCTTAACGGCACAAACTTTAAGGCATGGAAAGAGAATGTTATGATTGTTCTCAGTATCTTGAATCTAAACCTTGCATTAAGGATTCAACGATTTGTCGATTTTACGACTGACAATTCCTCTGATGATAAAAAGGACATGGAAAGGTGAGAACTTCAAATCGCATAAGTCTTATAATCATAAAACGTGTTATTCCAAAAACCTTCAAGGACACTATGTCTAAAGGGGTAATTATTGCAAAAGATTATCTTAAGGAAATTGAAAAGAGGTTTGATAAAAGCGAAAAGGCTTAAACAAGTACGATTTTGGCAAATCTCATTTTAATGAGGTATAAGGGAAAAACAAACATAAGGGAGTACATCTTGGAGATGTCGTATCTTGCTTCAAAACAAAAGGCACTAAAGTTAGAGCTATCTGAGGACTTACTTGTGCACTTATTTTTGATATCTCTTCCTGAACAATTCAATTAGTTTAAAGTTAGCTACAACTGTCAAAAGGAGACTTCGACTCTAAATAAGCTCATTTCTTATTGTGTGCAAAAAGAGGAAAGGCTAAAGTAAGAGAAGATAGAGAGTGCTCATTTGGCAACTACCTTAAAGGACAAGAACTTGAAAAGAAAGAAGGGTAAGGAAGCTACAAGTGCCACACCATAAAAGAAACAATAGAATAAGGTTTTTGTCTATTTTTTCTATGAAAGTGCTACACATAAGAAAAAAGATTGTACTAAATATCACGCATAGCGTGTAAAGAAAGGTACATTTCTTTCTTTGGTTTATTCTGAGGTTAGTTTAACTTCGATACGTATACACACTTGGTGGCTAAATTCTGGTGCTACTACTCACATCAATGTGTCCATGCAGAGTTGCCTGAGCTATCGAAAGCCAATTAATGGTAAAAGATACATCTATGTGGGCAATGGCAAAGTGGTAGAAGTTGTGGCTATTGGAACTTTTAAGTTATTATTAAAGACCGATTATTATTTGGATTTGAATGAGACTTATGTTGTACCATCATTTAGATGAAATTTGGTTTCTATTTCTACATTGGACAAATTTGGTTACTCTTGTTCATATGGAAATAGTCAATTTAGTCTTTTTCAAGATTCAATACTTGTTGGTACTAGTTCTTTATCATTTTTTGATAATCTATATTTGATTAATACGATTGCCTCATATAATAAAATTTCGCATGTATGTAGAGGTATAAAGCGAAAATTAACCAATGAGAATTCTTCTTCATTATGACACAAACGTTTAGGGCATATCTCTAAACAAAGAATTGAACATCTTATGTCTGATAGAATTCTTGATCCCCTTGATTATGCAAACTTTGAAAATTGTGTTAATTATATTAAGGGGAAACAGATAAACCTAAGGAAACCAGGTGCCAACAAGGCTATAGACGTCTTAGAACTCATACATACAAATATTTGTGGGCTATTCCCTATAGTTTCTTTGAATGATTAGCAATATTTTATTACGTTCATAGACAATTACTCCCGTTATGGCTACCTGTGTCTCATTCATGAAAAGTTTCAGTCTCTGGATGTGTTCAAAAACTATAAAGCTAAGGTTGAGAATAAACTCAACAAGAGAATAAAAAGTGTCAAATATGACCGTAGTGGTGAATACTATGGTCAATATGACGGATAAGGTGAACAGCATCCAGAACCATTTGCTAAGTTCCTTTAAGAGTACGGTATCGTCCCACAGTTCACCATGCTAGGATGTCCTAGCATGAATGGTGCTGCTGAAAAGAGAAACAAAACACTAAGGACATAATAAGGAGCATTATTAGTCATTCTACTTTACCATAATCTCTTTGGGGAGAAGCATTAAAGACTGCAGTTTACATACTCAATAGGGTTCTAACTAAAGCAACTACAAAAATCCCTTATGAGCTTTGGACGGGCAAAAGGCCCAGTTAGAACCACTTGCACATTCTAACTAAGGCAAGGCCATATAAGCCAAATTGAAAGGAACTGGATTCCAAAACTATTAGTTGCTATTTTGTTGAATATTTCGAAAGGTCTAAGGGTTACAAGTTTTATGATCCCACAACAAAGTCAATTTTTGAGACGAGAAATACTCAGTTCTTTGAGGATGTTGAGTTTGGGAGGGGAGATAAGGTGAGAGACATTGTCTTTGAAGAGGAATATGTTAATATTCTGTTAGTTGTTGTTGATAATGATATTAGCTTTATTCCTGATGTTGTTGAAGTAAAGAATCTAAAACAACAAGACAATGTTGAGGAACTCCCTGTTCAGATTACAAACATTATTCCAAAAGAACAAACTCACCAACCTCAAGAACTAGTGTCATTAAGTAGATCCACTAGAAAAACGAGAAGTGCAATTCCGGATGATTATATCATATTTCTCCAAGAACATGAGGTTCACATTGGTGTTATGGAAGATGATCCAGTCAACTTCCATTAGGCCATGGAAAGTTCTAACTCTTAAAGTGGATTAATGCCATGAATGAGGAGATAAAATCTATAAAAGGCAACGACGTTTGGGATCTTGTCTCATTGCCTAAAGGTGCGAAACCTAACAGTTGCAAATGGATATTTAAATCCAAGAGAGATTCGAAGGCCAATGTAGAGAGATATAAGGCTTGTCTAGTTACCAAGGGCTTTGCACAGAAAGAAGGCATTGATTATAAAGAGAATTTATCTCCGGTTTCATCGAAAGACTCTTTTAAAACTATAATGACACTTATGAAATATTTCAACCTTGAGTTGCATCAGTTGGATGTAAAGATTGCGTTTCTCAATGGTAATATTGATGAGACAATTTATATGGTGCAACTAGAAAATTTTGTGTCAAGAGCCCCTAAGAAAATGGTTTGCAAATTGAAGAAATCCATGTTAGTTTTAGGAAATTATATTGATCCCTTAATTTTAGGGATTATGATTTGATTTGATTTACTATGTATAGTTTCCTTATACAAGACGATGTCTACTTATATTGGGACTCCTTATCTATATATGTACACAATACAGTGAAATACTAAATACACAGAAATAATTCTTCAAATCACCTATGTCTACTATTCGTTTTTCTTCAATCCACCTATGGGCTCAAGCAAGCTTCTCGTCAATGGTATTACAAATTTCATCAAATTGCTCTTTCGTTTGGTTTTGAAATGAATGCAATTGATGAATATATATACCATAAGTTCAGTGAGAACAAGTATATTTTCTAGTTTTGTATATCGATGACATACTGCTTGCTAGAAATGATATAGATTTATTGTACGTAACCAAAAGTTTTTTGACAAATAAATTTGAAATTAAAGATCTTGGTGATGCCTCTTTTGTATTAGGGATACAAATAGATCGAGATCGCTCTCAAGATATACTTGGTTTGTCACAAAAGAGCTATATCAAGAAAATTCTTAAGAGGTTTGACATGCAGGATTGTAAACCAGGTGACACCCCTATTATTAAGGGAGACAAGTTTAGTCTCAGCAGTAGGGAGTCGAATGTATGCTCAAGTATGTACGTGTCCAAATATTGCATTTATTGTTGAAATATTTGGTAGATATTTAAGCAATCCTGGAATAGATTATTGGAGAGCAGTCAAACAAGTTATACGATACTTACAGAGAAAAAAAGACTACATGTTGACATACAAGAAGTCTAATTAGCTAGAGATCATTGGGTATTTTTATTATTATTTGGTTAGATGTAAAGATAGTTGAATATCCACGTCAGGCTATATTTACCTGCTAGCTGGAAGAGCTATTTCCTAGAAGAGTGCTAAGCAGACACTCGCAGCTTTTTCAATTATGACAGTGGAATTTATAGCTTATTATGAGGCATACAATTATGGAATATGGCTGCGGAATTTTGTCACTGGGCTACGCATTATATATAGTATTGATAGACCACTAAAGTTATTTTATGACAATAAGTCAGCAATGCTATATTCCAACAACAATAGGAGCTCAACGAAGTCAAAACATATAGACCTCAAGTTCCTAGTTGTCAAAGAAAGATTTCAAGATGGTCAAATGTCTATTAAACATATTGGGACAAACTCTATAGTTGCGGATATGCTCACAAAAGGTTTACCACCAAAGGTCTTTCATGAGCATGTCACTCATATGGGTGCTGTATTTATTGAAGATATGTTTTTTCAGTGGGAGTTTTTTATTTCGAATGATTTTCAATTATAGAACTTTTATGATTTATTTGAACTTTAAAGTTTGTTTGGTTAATCTCAATAAGGAATAAGGATTTGGACCAGTTGGAAGTAGGCATGTTAAGATCACATTATATAAAATTTCCATGCTACACAACCACGCTTGATCTATGTTGTTCAATTATGTTAGCATAAGTGGCCATTGATGGGTTTAGTTATAATATGCTTATAATGAAAATTGCTTTGATCATATGTTATTATAGTTGATGAACGAGATTGATTATCGATGTACTTGGTAGTGATAGCAAATTTGAGCTCACAAGGTTATGTCGTGATATACAATTAAAGGAGTTATATTTATATGACCCAAGTGGGAGATTGTTAGATTTAATCCAACGTTTGGGTACATATACATATGAATTAATTGTATATTATGAGCTATCATAAGGTTAAGCCCGGTTAAAGTGATCGATTAAGGTTAAAAGGCTGTGGGTTATATGATATCTAATAAAATATGGGCTTTAATGTGTAAAGACCCAATAGTTTGATTTCTATTTTATGATAAGCTAAAATAGAAATAAGACAAATTATATAAAGCATCGGGGTTATGGTTTCCAAGTCATATGAATGATTATATTTTTCTGATATCCCATCAGTCAGAAAAAAGAAAGTTCTTTAGAGAAAACAAACGTACATGTTGACTTAGAAAATGAATAACCACAAGATACAAGAATCACGTTGTTCTTGTAGATTCAGGTACTCTTTCACAACAAATCTAAATATTTTTTATGATTTGACATTATTGTTTATATGATTGGTGATGGTTTTCATCATAAAAAATTAAATTCTGTCATGAAGTCCTTGTTAGAACAGCCAAAAGCCGAAAGGATATTAAAAGGGAGGAGAAGCTGAACTCAAGCTCGAATTCTTTTTAGCAAGAGGAACTTGATCAAGTTCTGGTCTAGATGCGGGTTGAACAACTCTCGAAGAATTATCATGAGAAGTTTTCGCACGAAGCATCCCAGGTTGCTTGTTTTTGAGAAGTTTTTGCAAGAAGCTTCCTAGTTTGATACTGACCTTTAGAATTTCTCCTCCCCTGAGGATTTTTGAAAACGAAATTGTATGAAGCGGATTTCATAAAGAACATAACAAAGAATATAGCACTCTGACAACAAAATTATCACCTGTTGATAATACCTTTATCGGAAAAGCCTTGGAGTAACTATATATGTGAGAAGAGACTTCCCATTTTCGTTCGAACAATTGCTATGCATCTTAAATTATAAAACACGTTTTAGAAGGATCGTTCCACCGAAACCTGCAGTGCATGAATTATGTGTCAAATGTCAATTGTCATTTACGTAAAAGACATCCTACAAGCAAGATGAATTTAAAACGCATCATATTAATTTGTAGTGATAAAAGTATACAAAGACATTGCTAATATTACCCAAAGGGACAAAGGCCAAAAGTGTCAGCATGTATTGGATGATATCTAGTCAGAACTCTAATGGTAATTGGAGACTAATATTTTGACTAGCTACTTGATTCATGAATCGAGTTGAGTCATCAACAATTCTTCTGAAATATGCCTTTCTTGGATTCCTTTCCCTTGTTCAAAGTAGATAACTAAAAGGTTTTCACTAATTAATTAGAAAATTCATCTTAAACAAAAGTTTTCAATAATTAGTCAGACGTAAAGAGATTGACTGATTAAATGATACCAGTATATGGAAGGAACGAATTTGCCAAAACTAGGTGGAAATTTGACCAAGCATTTAGTGCTTTCGGATGAAAGGACTGGAGGAGAGGAGAAAGGGCAAATGTGATGTATTTTGTACACAAATTCATACGCCTACTGCTAATTGTATATAAGGCCATAAGTTGAAGGTTGTGAGACAAGGCAAAAGCATTGTATTCACAAGATGCCTTTGCATATACATAAAATGACCATTTTGCTTCTTTCCTTTCTCTTGAAAGCAAGAACCAAGCAAAAGAGCAGGCAATAATCAGTTGCAATATCAAGGTAGTTTTGGGGGACCACTTCTATAGCTAGTATGTACTATACTTCTGCTACAACTTCAAAATGATTGTGAAAGATGCCAATGTTAATTGAATGCAATACCTCAGAACATAAATGCTACTCAACAATAAGGGTACTTTCATTTTCATTTCTGAAGTTTTTTTTTTTAAATTTCCGCATACCAAAAAAGCATGTATTAGGAATAAAAGCAATATGAAGTTGTTTTCCCCTTTTCTTCTTCCCCAATTCTCAAATTTGGTGATGTATAGTAAACATCAAGGTCAGAGCCCTACTTTTCTCGTATGGTTCTTATCAGTACTTTTGCAGTCCTGTATGGAAGTCCGGCCACCAGCAATATGGTTTGTTCTGCAACTGATTATGATATACACCAACTCTAACTCTAACTCTAGCCGTTGACCTACTAATCCTTCTGTCTTCAAGTCTTATTTCATATGCCAGTATAACAAATAGAATGAAACTTCCCCGTTTTCATTCAATCTGTTAGTCTGGTTATGGTCAAGAGTTTCATTGTATCATTTTTATATCGCATGAAAAAGAATGAAAAAAATGTTCATATTTTCTGTATGCTATCGCCTATAATAGCATCAAAACTCATTTCGTTCCAATTTTTCTTAACTTCAGGAGGTGTAAAAGTGCTAACCAAAAAATAAAAATACTAGTGGAACAATTATGGAAGAGTCAAATTTTGAATAACTGACAAGTATTCGTTGTCAATTATTGTTTCTTTGTCACATGGGATCGATGCTCTAAACCTTTTGGAATGTATTGTGCAGAGCCAAGCTTTTCGTGTGAACAGGTAATGAGGATATTACCACTATCGTACAATTATAGTGTCTTTAATAATGAAACTCGCAAGGATAAAGAAAAACTCAGATCTCAGTCAAACTTCAATGTTTTCCTGCGATCTGTGTTTGGTAAGGGACCATGGAGGCACATCAAGACAAAGTGTAAAAGAGGAACAACTAATTGATTACTTAAAGTTTCAAGTTCAACTACACTGAAAAAGAGAGGCAAGTCTCATCTTCCACAAAGAACAGAAACTACAGAGCAAGTAACAACTAATAGTACTAAAAAAGTTACAAACTAAATGACTACGCACTAAGAAGCGAAAACTAAGCATACCTAAAATACCTTGAAGGGAACTTTCACTGTGGCAAAAAGAGCTTTAGGCAACAATATGTTTGTAACAGTTTAAAAATGTGTTGTTAAAAAGTAGTATAACGTAATAGTTTTTAAAGTGTCGCCTTTACTAATATTAAAAGTCAACAATAATAATAATTTGTAGCTGCATTAAAAATGGTCGCAATAAAGTTTTATATATGCAAATTCTAAAATTGTTGCTATAGTTCCAATTATCCTTTTACTAATGGATATTTTCCAATGTTACATATTTATTTATATATCTCTATTATCACAGTGATACTTAAATCAATATTTCTTAAATCAAAAGAATCAAGGAATTAAATTTAGATATTAAATTCATTCAAATCCTGTCTTCTTAATTATAAATTTAAAAAATTATTGATAAAGAAAGGAAAAAAGTCAGAGTAAATAAACAGTCTTGATTTCCTTAATTCGTGTAGGTCTACATTATCCTAGCATTCCTCATATCAGTGAAACCTTGGATTGCCTGAATATTTTGACCTTGGAGTCTGAGTACATGTATAAAAAATCTATCAGGAAGATCATAAGGAGGCTCAAGAGAGTTGTCTAAGAAAGCAAAGTTCTTCTTTAGCACTGCAGTACAGAACTGGGATGCAGAATTTTCTGTAAAGATTGATGACAATTTAAACTTTATCTTGGTACAACATCAATTGTTTAATTTTTTTACCATCAAAAGGCTATTTTTCATATTCATTGGAAGCTATTTTCAATATTAATTGTCTTTCCTCTTTCTTAACAAGGCATTGATTGATTTTCTTGAACATTGTCATGGACAAGATGATGCTTATATTGGATGTATGAAATTAGGAGACGTGATAACTGAAGGGTTCGGTCTCTTATCTTTTCTTTTCTCTAGCCAAATGGCTATGGCTTATCATTTTCAATATATAATTGTTGTAGTCCCAAGTCCCAACTTGAATTTTACTACCTAGTTTTCTCCCGCGTAGGTCTATGGATTTCTATCCCTTATTCATGTGGATGTAGAGTGAATTCATCATAGCATAAAATTCCTATCTTGTCATCTCTTATTCCTATTAGTTTATAGGAAATTTATCTTCAGAAACTAGTTGCTCCTTTGGTTTTTGTTTTGCGCATATAATATAAACTATTTATTTTATATTTGTGAGCTATGAGTTAGGTTCACATTCTAAATTATGCTTGGTTTCCTTTTTCGGCTTCATAGTGGCCCAGGGTCCAATATGTTCTTCCTTCAACTTGCTCTTTAAGATATTAAGGTTATTGGAATTGTGCTTATTAGAAGCATAAAGAAAAAAGGCTATAAGAGATTATTCTTTTTTACTATCTTTTTTGTTTGCAGGGGAAGGCAATGGTATGATCTAGAATGGTGGAAATTTGGTGACGAGAAATTGTAAGTGTTATAACTTGTGTATGTTAATGGTATAGTGATTCAACATTTAAATTTCGAATTTAGTCATATGTAAAATATAACATTGTTTAGCCTCAGAATGATGGACAACATATGAAACCTAACCATAATTTCCATCCTTCTTGTTTTGCTATTTCTTCTCAGGTACTTTAGGCATGTAGCTAGTTCACTTATTATATTCTAGAAATTTGGCTTAACATATAAACATTAACAGGTAACTATTTTTAGTATAATTACGAAACTTAGGAAATATCTTTTAAGTTATGGAGGAGAGGCCAAGTGCATGGAAAGCTAACATATTATTAAGTTGAGAAATCAACAATTGAAAATTATATAGCTTTTTATTGCAATGTGCACTTTGACTTGAGGAAAGTGGAGTGAAGAAAATATGATGGCTTTAATTTTGCAGTTTATGGGAATAAGTATATTTGACACAACAACCATAAATTGGGTAAAATTATGGCAAATAAGGTGTTTAGCTCATTGTACTATCTCACCAGATCTAATTCTTAGATAACTTGGTTCTATTGTAATAAACTTTATTTACAATACAATTTTACATCTTGGTTGACGAGGTTGAAAGAAACTAATTTTTCTTACATAATAGTTTTACAATTCTAATCTACTTCTTTTTTTTTTTTAGGAAGGTGATGATTAGGAGTGGGCAAGGAGGTACTTTTTGAATAATTTTGGAGTGCTCATACATATTGATTTTGTTTAGTATTTAAATTAATTCATTTATATTCCATATGGAATGGAGGACGATATTATAGATAAATAGTTTAGCTAGTGATTTTTTGCTATTGTAGTTTGAATATGTTAAAAGGTTGAATTTTACAAGTCCTTATGGACTATATATCATATATAAATGTAGTTTTTTCATTTATATTTGATAGTACATACGCAATTAAAACGTATATTAATATCTATATATTTCTTTTAATGTATATATAGATGTTGCTTACGTAATGAAAAGAGTTTAATTTTATGTTAAATAATATTGATAATAAAAGAATAAATTGTTGCTTTTATTGTTACAAATTTTTGCCTAAAAAAACTCACTTTGTTGCCTGGTAAAGATTTAAAAGTGTTGCAATAACTATTTAACATTGTTATTATGGTTTGAAACTAATGTGTTGCCTTAGTCAAAAGCAACATTTTTTTTCCTAATAAAAATTTTATTTGCCTTATACTTATGGTAACACAACTTTTTGTAATGAAATGAATTATGTTGCTTTAATAAAAAGGCAACGATAATTATACTTATGCCTAAAGCACTTTTTGTCACAGTGGAACATCGTTCACTTGAAGCCTTGAATATCATTTCATAAATCAGAAACCAAATATTGGTTGTTTTCATAAGAGTTTTAATGGTTTGTATGGATGGTGATACAATTGCAGCTAGCTAAGTTAAAGAAATTTTGAATGGATTGATTTAAGACATATATGTTGATTAAATTTCAATGGACATTTCGATAACTGTTTTTGTAGGTTCGTTGGACCGACTTGAATTCCAATTATGAATTAATTTAATTCAAATTAAGGTTAAGGAAGATTTAAACAAGAACGTGATCTCAAGCATGACGTGTAACTCTTGGGAATTAAGTAGCAAATAATATAACTTGACATGTAACCATGTATCAAACTGTGTACCTCAAAAAAAAAAAAAGTTATAAACACATAGCCTCGAGTATGGTCATATACCAATACCAACCGTATTACTCTTGAGATATATAAATTGTGAAGACATGACTTCTAACATAACTTAAATTGACATGACTTCTATCATAACTTAAATTGTGTCCATTAACATTAAATTTTTGTAACAAACATGACCATATCTTAGGTCATTTTTTTTAAAACCCTAATTTTTATTTTGTATTTAAGATATATTTCTGTTTAATTTTAGTAAGTTTTTTTATATCTTTATTTATTAAGACCTGTGAGTTTTTTTTCATTATTCTTCATTAAACTTCAATTTTGTCGAAGTATTCTTTCTTTGTAACATTCATTAAATTTTTTATTCTTGATCCTTGTAATCAATAGGTCAATCTCTTTACATATCTGGTTTAGTTTTCTTGGTATGGTTCAAACTTGTTCATGAGTTTTCTAACATTTTTATTCCTAAGTGAACTCGTATCAATTGATATTAAAACTTAGCTTTAAATCAGTTGTGCACATCCTTTCATTTTTTATATTTTATTCCATTTTCTAAAATTGAATATTCTTTGTTAATTCTTGTTTGTTCTTTTTTGCCTAATATTGTCTCTAAATTTCAACAAAAAATCAAAATTTAAACCATATTATTTTTAAAGATTCTTTTTGTCAAATCACTTATTTTGTGCATCTTATATCTGGTTCATTTAAACCATATTATATGCATTTTTTAATTAAAAAACATGTGATTATGAAAAGAAAAGAAAAGAAAAAATTAAGCAATTACGGTTACTTTAAGAAATTATTTTGAATCACGTTTGACATGTTTATTAGTATTTCTTTATCTTATTTGAATTCCTTACTTCTTGTTAACCTTTTTTTTCCTCAACCATTAGTTCATTAGGTTTCTTGGACTATATACCAAGTTAAAGTTTCTCTTTTAAAGAACTTATGAAGGAAGCAAAGAGTGGAAAAATACAAGAAAGTGTGATATTAGTGTCAAGAAAAGTCAAATAAAGAGTGAAACACTAGTAATTTATTATATTTAAGAGTAAAACACATAAGAAAGTATGTGAGAAAATTTTCTTTAATAACCATCTTGTAACTTTTAAACGTGTCTTCTAAAACCATTTCAACATCAAATGAGGAGAGGGAGAACTTGTACTTTACGCAGGCCATGCAGTAGTAGTTTAAGAGAATGACTACAATCTAAGGTTAAAGACATACTGGAGAAGCAATCATAACAAATTGCTAAATTATAATAGAGGTGACAATCACGAGTTCATAATGAGGGGAGAGATAACAAGTTTAATCTTACAACTCTATTGTGATTGATGAGGAGAATGATATTGGTATTATATGTAATATGTTCCATTAGAAACTAATACTAAAATTACATATAATGTAGATATTGGTAAATTTTTAATTTCATTATGGTGGGGTATTGAAAAAAAATGTCAATAACAAATATGTTAAAGGAAATATCAAAAGGAAGAAGGATATGGGTGTTGATGAACTTAGTATGGGTACTAAAAGGAGTATCAGAAGATAAAGGAAAAAGAGTTGCATCTATATCATTACAAATTTCCAGAAGAGTCAATGAGATGCTTGAAAGAGTTAAGGTTATACCATATAAGGACATGTTGTTGATGCTTTGATGCTTATAAAAATTGAACAATCTTAATGTTAAAATCTATTATAATTATGATTCTGATAATCCTATAACAGGTGGTGAAGAAATTGATTTTAATATAGACAATACAGAGGGGTTATTCTAAGTTTAAGTGAAACAAGATGATGAAGATTTCATTGTTATAGAGATGAATGAAACTGAAAATAATGTAGGTGATGATGAAATTTATGCAATTGATGTTAAAGGATATGTTACTACGAGAGTAAATAAGAAGAAATATGTAGTGGGTTTGAATGTGATGGTGTTTAAATGAGGTTAGAAGTAGTAGGAAATGTAGTAACGAAGAGCGAACTTATTCGAAAAATCTACAAAGAGAAATAAGAAGTTCACATGGTTGGTTTAGTGATTATGATCAGATGAGTTATAACGAAGTTCAATCACCAATTTATAGTGATGATAGTGGGTACAAGGCATCTTTCATAAGAAGAAATTTATATTTTTTAATCCAAAAGTGGATCTGAAAAATTTTTGGTTTGAAATTGACATGAAGTTTAAAGATGAGGTTTAGTTTTAAGGAAGTAATAAAAAACTATATATGCAATAACAAATAGATATGATGTTTTAATAGCAAAATCTAGTATGAGAATGAAGGTTGTTTCTAATCCACAATATTCTTTTAGGGTTTATGCTAATTGGATTGGAAATGAAAAAAAATTTACGATGAAGATATTAGAAATATAAACATAGTTGCAAGAAAGTGCAAAGAAACAAGTAAGCTGGTAATAAGTGGATAACAAATGAATTCTTTCACAAGTTTAGGGGGAACTTAAATTGGCCAATTGGTGAGATGATAGGCGATCTTCAGAGGGAGCATACATTACAGATGACCAAATCCCAATATTATAGGGTTACATAGGAAGTTTTTACGATGTTAGGAGGGTCTATAGAAGGTCATTATACAAAATTATGGTCTTATGGACAAAAATTGTGACAGGCTAATAAAGAAGGGCAATTCATTATCCAAACTGAACTTCGTAAAAAGTCTACATAACTAATGTTTAAGAGGTTTTATGTGAGATTAGTATATTGATGTGTGGTTTCTATGGTGATTATAGGAGAATAATAAGGTTAGATGGATATTTTTTATATTTCTTAGAGATGCTTTATTAGCCACAGTTAGGCATGATGAAATCAATCAAATGTATCGTGTATGCTGGGCTATGGTTAAGGGAGAGAATTGTTGATCTTGGTATTAATTTTTAAATCTTTTTGGTGAAGATCTAAACATAAGTGAGAATTCATAGACTTTTGTAAATGATCAATAAAAGGCAAAATTTTAAATATTAATATTGTTTATTTTTATATGCTTTGAATTATTCCACTTACATTATATTGTTTTTTTTTGTTTTTTGTTTAGATTTAGTAAATGCATTAAAATATCTCTTCCTAGAAGTTGAGCATAGAAATTGTGCCTGATATGTCTAATTGGTTGAAAATGCATAAAGGCTAGGTATATAGGAGTTTATTTTGGCAAGCAATTAATTGCACAACAAAAGTGGAATTTAATAAGATAATGGAACAATTAAAGAACATCTTATAGAAGGCTTACGATGACCTCAAAGTGAGGAATCTTAAGACTTTTGTGAAAGCATTTATGAGCATAAGACCAAAGTGTGAAATTGTTTACATCATATCATAAACATTTAATGGGTTCATTTATAAAGCCTGACCAAAGAAAGTAATCAATATGCTAGAGTATATTATAGTTGCTTTAATGATATGAATTCATTAAAAAAGGGATATGATGATCAAATCTACTAATGATATATGTCCAAAGGTGAGGATAAAAATAGAGATTGCATAATAGGAAGAAATAATTGGATCCATTAGCAACACTTTAACATCTTTGACATTCTTTCTATGTCAAGTATATACTAGGTGCAAAAGTTTTTTTTAAAAAAAGCTATGCATATTTTATTTCCACCCATAGTTTTCTACCTTATACAATATGATTACAAAGGCAATTTAATAGCACAGATAAATGTTGTTTGACTCTATAACAATGTACATTTTGAATATGATTCACACATTAAAAAATAATTATCAAAGAAATTAAAAAAATTTAATAGTTGTCTGAACCTTTTTAAGTAGATGATTAATTAGTCAATAATGTATGTACATTTCATGGCTTTCTTTTATTAAACAATGATAAGCATTATTAATATTAAAGGTGATATTAAGGTTATCGTGCTCCCAAGGAGCTATTATTAGTAACTAAAATATTTAGCATGTTAGCAATAAAAACCCCAAAGTCAAAAGATCCAAACAAAAAGAAGGTGTAAAATAAATGGCAAAAAGAGAACAAGATTTGAATAATTAGATTTGGGAATGCATGTAAGTAGTTCATTTCATATTATTTCAATGAATTTTAGAGTCACATAGTAAGTCATGTTTGTATTAGTTTGGTAATAGCTTTTGCACTAAAAACACTTTTTAAGAAACCATATAAAATATTATGGATTCTTTAATGATGAGGTGTTTTAGCAAATAACAAGTTGAGGCTAAAGTTAAGGGCATAATGCCTAGAAACAAACTTAATTGGATGATAAACCAAGCACATTGAGAATCTACATGTTCTTATACCTTCAAATTATTTAAAGAATACAAGAAAAAGACTTCTCCACAATATAGTTAACTTTAATGCTAGCAAGCTTGATTAATTGACATATCTCTATTTTGAACTCAATAAGTATATTAAGTGTTCCAAGTAAGCATAATATAATTAACTCAGATACAGATAACAAAAATCAATAGGAAAGCTAGTGTGCTTCAGTTTCATGAGCATCAATGAAAGACATTTAGTAGTAAAATAACTTTTCTAAGTTTAATTAAGAATATCTTATCAAACAAAACTATCTGTATAATTAACAAAAATGGCTATGAAGCAAACAAACAAATACAAAATAATCCCACACATCATTTCTGCATTACTTGGTTTTCCATTATTTCTCTAAAATTAGTTGTAAAATAATTGAATTGGAGGCCCTAAAGTTGGATCCAAAATGAATATTAAGAAAAGTCAAACTTTGATAAAGAAAGCAAAATTTCTTGGATATATTAGTCTAGTTTAACTTAATAGTATTTTAAGCATTCTTTTGTTCTGTTATTTTTCTCTTCTTTACTTGTAACTTGTATATAAACTACAGTGCTTTAGTCAATACGACAAGTAAAGAAAAGGAATGGGGTTATTTTAAATAAGAGATTACATTCATTTCCAGAATGTTATAAAAAGGAATAAAAAAGATGAGAAAGAGACACATACCAGTAAAGAAAACAAGGGAGGAGGGCAATAAAAAGCAAAATCCAAGATGGAGCAAGCTGAGGTAAATAGCAAGCAAGGCAAGGAAACTAGTGAAGTAAGGAAATGTAATTAACAGCAAAGAGAGGTATCTAGTATAACACGAAGAAAATGAAGTCGAGTGCCAGTGGAGACAAAAAAGCAGAGTGTCACTTATGCTATTATGATTTTAAAGTTAGATTGATTTTTGGGTTTTTAAAATTTTGACATATTTTAATTTATTAAATAGTTAATTTTATACATAGCATAATTAGAATATGTGGCAGTCACGTAGTAAAACTAAGATGTCATGGCTCACTACGTCATCCAAGTTAACAAAGAACTTACGGCCAAGCTATTTTTACTACAAATTAAAAAGTTGAAGCATTTTAGTGCTACTTTTTAACGTTTGGACTAATATTGCAAAATTAAGTAAATTTTAGATTTTTTTTACAATTATACCATTACAATATTGGAACAACTTTTATCAAGTATATCGATAATTCTGATATGATAAAAAGTGCACAAACTTTAGTTAAATTATTTTTAAAAATTATCAAGCAGATTGGATCAAAAAATATTATCCATTTTGGATCAGCTAATTATGTATCGGTTGGATACTTATTATAATCAAAGTATGAGTATGTGTGTTAATCTCCACATGGTGCTTATTATATAAATCTCATTTTTAAAGATATTGGTTACATGTTATGTATTCCTATTCTTGCTTCACATGTATCTAAGATCATAATTTTTGTATATATCATCTTAACTTTTTGTCTCAATAAAGAAAATAAGAAGATTGATTTGAGATTGTTCATCCTACTACTAGTAGATTTCCAAATACATTTATAATTTTGAAAAGTGTTTATGATCATAATCAAGTATTTCAAAATTTAGTAGCAAGTAAACACCTTTCAAGTTATAGGTATCAAAAGGTATGAAAGGGAAAGACGTTTATGACATTATTCTAGAAAATCAATTTCGGTATGCTTACTTGATTATTATAAAGATTATGGCTCTATTTATAAGGTTGTTGAGGATTGTTAAATCAATGAGTAGCCATTTTTGTTTATACATACATACATATATATATATATATATATATGTATGTATGTATGTATGTATGTATGTATATATATGTATGTATGTATGTATGTATATATATGTATGTATATATATGTATATGTATATATATGTATATGTATATATATATATGTATGTATATATATATATATGTATGTATATATATATATATGTATGTATATATATATATGTATGTATGTATATGATAGTATGTATAGAATTTGAAAGATAATTAAAATCTATTTAAAGGAAAGGAGAAATTTTACAATCCTTATACAAATATTCTTAACTAGTAGTGGGATAAGCATCTTATCCAAAGGATCCACTTAATAATTTATTTTTTCAATTGCTTACATAATGAAGATGCATGTATATATACTGATATTATGGGTCGTCTTTTTATTTTAATTGAATATAAAGGTACTTTTTCTAATGACGAGCAATCCGAAGTAAAAAATGAAATTAGATTGAAATGAAAAAGTTCAGAAAGTGTTGCTAGACCGTCCATAAATAAAGAATTTATGATGAAAAAAGATGTAGTTTGGCAAGTTTTGATAATTTTAGATCTTAATTTAAAATACAGTTGAATGGTTGAGATATTTTTTAGAGAATGTGCTCCAACGTTAAGAAAGCTTGTTATTATATTACTTAATTAAACACTTTTTACATCAGGTTGTAAACATAACTAAAATGGTTTTTCTAACGTATTCATATAAATATACAAAATTGTTTAGAACATAAAAGACTTTATTACCTTGTTTACATTACTTATAATATGAGGATCAAAAATAGGTATTTTATTGATTAAAATTTAATTTTAAGTAATCATACTTTTATTACTAATTTTATAATTTCTCTATTACATATCCAGAGTGAGAAGAGAGCATATGATCTAGTTGAATATTAATTATATTGACCTTACTAATTTTTAGATCAAAGGAGAAGAATTATCGCTTGATCTTAATTATAATGAACTTGAAATTTTGATTTATGAATAAAATTTATTTGTAATAATGAATGAATTAAAAACATTTATTGATGATCAATTGATATCTTACTTAAATATATTTAAAAATTAAAAGCATAATTTGTTATAATAGAAAACAATAACATATTATTGATTTAAAATTTATTTAAATCAAGTATAAAATGTTGATATAGATAGTTTGGATGAAATGTTGGTTTATGACTCTTTAAATAGTGTTGGAAAATTTAAATTTTTTTATAATTACGAGAGATAACATCTTTCATAAACATAATTTTAGTTATTACTATTATTTTATAATTTATATTAAATTTAATTTTAGATAGAAGAATTAATTTTATTATTAGTTAATCTTACATTAATAGACATTGATGTATTATTTTTATTTTGACAAAATATTTCATGTATATATTATATTTTTACTTCTTTATTCATTATATACTAGTTTTGATGATTTAATATTGATTAAATCTTTAAACCTTAAACCTCTCCTCTTATTGATTTGATGTCAGATGCAATTTATAAAACATTAACGTAAATAGACATTGAATCCATATCCTAATAGCATCTTCCTCTGAGACATGAATGTTGTATTTTAAGGCTTTATCATATTCTTCCTTCTTTTAACCAAATTTTAGATGAAAGTATTTTTGTCCTCCCATTATTGCAAAATTAAGTAAATTTTTTAAAATTAAGCCTAAGAATAATATAGGTCCATAAGCATTACAACAAGAATTCATGCCAAAGAACACATCAATGTAGAAGTGAAACTTAAAATAAAAACACTTATTGTTATAAGTTTTATATTTATATTGCATATGTAGATTTGAATATATACATCAAATACAAATGAAATTAAAAGAAAAAAATGAAAAACTTGGAATCTCATTTAATAAGATATCCATTCAAATCACATTAGCCCCAATTTTCTTTATTACAAACTCCTTATGATTAAGAGGACTCTCATCATATCATCATCATTCAAACTCAATCCACCAAATGATATGTTAATATCTTCTAAGTCACTCTTATTTAAAAAAATTTGTTTCTCAAAAACTTAAACCGCTAAAAGATTACTATGGTCAAGGCAAATTGGATATGTAAAACTACTTGTTATATTTAGATCATGGTAAACATATAAAATTAAAATATTAAGAAATTATAAGAAATTATATTCAACTAATAATGATAATGACATAAAATTTTTGAAGTTTAAGTTATATTGAATAAATATCAAATTATTTAATCTTTTGTGTTCTTCTCTATTTCCTTTTTTAATAGATGAGATTCTTTTCACACCCAGTTGCACTCACACATTAATTCAAAACTTAAATTGCAAACTTTTGCCTTTCTGGAATACCACTTTCACATTGGTCACAATACACAACTATAAGACAATAACATTAATCTTATAAACAAAATAAAGTGATGATTAATTTTAGATAAGTAACAGAAGTGAAGAAATATATACCTAGATTAAAAATTTCTCTTTGACAAATTACAATGGGCATCCTAAAATCTCCGTAGACATTCTTGTATGCCTCCATTTGTAAGCTAAGGAGATCTTGTGTCATCTGATGTAAAATAATTGTTGTGATATTTAATAGTATTCCCCTATTAACTTTAGCTTTTTTTGTAGGATTCAAAAATTTTCCAACTTTAGAAAAAGGGTAAAGTTGTCTTTCTTATCTTTTATTGATGACCATAAGATAAGGTGTATCTAAGAAAGGCCTATTCTTCAGATTGATTGTGATTGCTTCCTTTTCCCTCTCAATGACATCATAGAAGTAAATCATTATTGCCTTCTCATCATTATCAGTCAAATAAAGTACTTTCAATAAAGGCCCACAAACTGGGATGACGAATTGACAATGAAACCAAAATTTATGATCTTCAAATATAATTTTGGAAACTTCTATTCTGGCATTAGACTTGACATGTTAAAATGCAACTTAGTTGTTACTTGTAAACATTTAGCTCAACTGCTTCTTCATTAAACCAAAACACTAAAGTGATAATAAATTAGTTATAGATCATATAATGATAAAACGATAAATTTCCTACCATTGGTGAAATAATTTCTTATCAAATTTAGAACTCACGTATGATTATAAATTAACTTAGCCACTTTTCTCGTTTTTTGCATAGTTTCTTCAATGATAGGAAATTATCTAATATCTCTTATATTTTTAACATCAAGTCAATGTAATGTGTAGAACAAGGAGTTTAAAAGAAATAATTATAACTACTTTGCAATCTTTTCCCAAGATTGTATAATATTTTCAAGCTAAACTTTTTTAACAACTTCATTAAATATCTTAAACAGATTATCAACATTTCTTATAAGGCCAAATACATCAATGAACTTTAAGAACATTATCCCCTTGACAATATAACCTAAACAATTAATAATAGGCTCATGTTTTTTATTTTTCCAACCATCATACATGATTGAACACTCATAAGTTGCCAAAGTCATTATTCTTTCATTCAAAATTTTTATTTTACAAACAGAGCTGCTTAGAAGGTTATCTTTATATTCATCAATTAAAGGAGCTTTATATCCTAGACCGTAAAAGATAATGACATCTACTATAGGTTGGTAATCATAAGACTAAGCAGCACTCAATAATACACTTGCATTATATCTAGGTTTAACAAATGCGATGTTGTTTTCCTTTTTTAATTTTTCAAGTTAGACTAGTTAAGTTTGGCTTCAAAATGCCTGAGCCTAGTCGGGGTTGATTGCCTTGGGCCTGATCGAGCCTCAGGCAAGGTCTGGGCCTGGCAGAAGTTATCTGGTTAGGTTAGAGTCTAGATGGGTTTGACTTGACCTAGCCCATTGCTAAGCCTAATTGTACCACCATTTAGCCATTGTGATATCCATATCCTGAGCTACATTTTTAGATTGTAAGGCATTGTAAGTTAAAGGTTGAGCTTCAATAGTTGTTCATGGAAAAAAAGTTAAACATATGTCTTCTTCTCTTCCTTATATCACTTATAGCAATCTCTTCTTATTGGTAGGAATATCACCTCCAATACTATCACTATCATTTTGACCATTGCATAAAGAACTTCTACTACTAATTTTTTAGATTAGTCCTTGCTTTCTATCTTTCTTATTTTGATACTTATCAAACAAAGTTTTCATTTGTTATTTCACGTCATGACTAAACTTCTTACAAGGCTCCGCATCATTTTTGATCCCAACTAAATATTTTTTAATCTATTTATTCTCTTACCTCTTAAATATTTATTGCAATACAAACAAATAGTATGGTTTTATACCAAAAACCAATCTAGCATAAGCCAGACTGGACCATCGGATCTTCCTGAAGAGGTTAAATTGTTATTTTAACCTCCCTCCATTTATCTATAAAAATAAATAAAGACATATTAACTTAATAACTTGATCATATCAAAATAAAGTGTTTTTCAACTTAGTTTCATTATCAACTACTGTTATAAAATGTATATTCTTCCACTTAAAACAAAATAGAATCACACCTTAGATTCTAAGAATATGTACATAACTTAAACTTTAAAGGAATTTTATGACATGCCACTGATAAGTATATATACATATTGGTATATTGAAAAATCTAAGAATGATCTTTCTATAATTCAAGGACAACTTTCTAATAACCCTGGCGACCCTCAACTTTTATTATTGGAGAAAGTGAAATTGAACAACTATCTCTCGACTGTTCAGAATCATAAAATTTTGATAAAACAAAGAGCAAGGGTCAAATGACTGTAGGAAGTTGATAAATGCTCTAAGTTCTTCTTCAACTCTTTAGAAAAAAATTGACATATATTTTTTAAAAATTTGACAAAACAATGTCATTTTTTATAAAACAACTTCGTTTTGAACCTTTCCGTTGGGCCAAGAAGCCTTAGCCCATGGCCATGTCAACTTAGGCCAAAGTCAGGCCACGCAGGGCCATATTTGCCATCCCTAGTTGAATTCCTTACAAGTTTATTAGTCTGTTGGTATTTTTCTGGCTAAAGGAGTGGTGAAGGGAATTGAAACCTTATTTAGGAGGTTCTTATGGGGGTAAACATAACTCCGAAGGAAAGATAATCAAAGTTAAATGGGATGAGATTTGCAAGACCAAGAAGGAGGGGGCTCTAACAATAATCCTTATTGCCACTATCAACAAGATATTGATGTTGAAAAAGATCTGGTATATTCCATGCAATGAAGATTCATTGTGGACTAAGTGGCTTCACTCTTATATACTAAAAGGAAAATCATTATGGTCCATTTCCCCTAAAGACTCTCAATCATTTTTCATTAACAATATGAGACTTAAGGAAATTATAGAGCCGGGAGTGAAATGTAGAGTGGGTAATGGAAAAAAAGCACACTTTTGGTTTGATAACTGGATAAGTCATGGTCCATTAATTCGAATTCCTAGTGCAATCCAATGTTGTAGTCATCTTCCATTTAATGCTAAAGTTTGTGCAGTCATTACTGACAACATGTGGACTGATATTCCAGACCAGATGATTCATCTCATCCCCAATTATACCCCTAATTGCAAGACTCGGGACAAATACTCTTGGTTAAACCAACCCCTTAATTCCTTGTCTAACTAGGTATGTAGGGAGTGACTATCACAGGGAAAATCTTTTATTGATTGGTACCATATAATCTGGCATAAGTCGTTAAAACCCGACTCCTCTTACGTATTATGGTTAGCAACGTTGAACAAAATCGCCACCATAGGTAAACTACATTTTCTAAACCTGAATACCAGATGTGTCCTATGTAGGAATGATAGTGAAACTAGAGATTACCTTTTTTCCAATGCCCTTTTGCTGAGAGCATATGGAGAAGAATTAAAGAGAAGTGTGATGGGAGATGGGATAGGATTCTGCTTACTGTCATATTGGAAAAATTAAGAGGACTGAAGACTAACCCTAAAGGGGATACAACAGTTTACATCATTTCATTTGCTTTTAGCATTGAGGAGATATGGAAAGAGAGGAACTTGCAAATTTTCAAAGACAGAATGCGTTCAAATATAGAGGTGATGAATTCTCCAATAATGAGGATTAGAGAAATGATTTTTCTCTTAAAAAAACTACCTAATTGTAGTGAACATGTTGTCAGAGCATGGAATCTATAATGACCCTAAAACATGCAGTACCAAAATGAAAGAGGAAAAGGGACTAAGAGGTAACTTGTAGGAAGATGTAATCCCAAAGATGCTATGGTAAGTCATTCCTTTAGATGACTGGAAGCATTGACTCAATAGACTATGAATTGAAGGTTGTATAAGAGAGATAGAAGAGGTGAAACTCAAGTAAATAAGTTGTTTGCTTAACATAAGGACCATGAAGAAAACGATGCATAACTCTCGTTAGCGACTCCACACCTTTCCACCAGTGACAGATAGGAGGAATATCTCGATGATTCTTCCCTAAATAGGACAATCAAAGTTTAGACAAAGCAAAAGAAGCATGTTTTTTCAAGATGAGAATCCTTACCTTGGTCGACTAGCATGGTGATGAAGAAGTCACCCGATGCCCTAATTTAGAAGCTTCTGGAGTTCCCTTTCGATGGGAGAGTTTCTTTTTAGCATCTATAGGATTCTTCAACAATTAATGCTTTGTTTACGACTACCTTTACTACACTATTGTGTCTATCACAATGTCTTTTTAGTTTGGTCTATAGATTCTTTACTACATTATCATTTAGCTTCTCTTAGATGTGGAGAAGCTTTTGAACTTGTGTATTTACATTTATATTATCTCAATAAATTTCATTTAATTTTTCAAAAAAAGTTTGTGAATTGGAAAATGCGGAGTCAGTTATATATAAAACAATAGGAAAAAATATAGAAATTTTCCAACAATTATATGGTATAAATATGCAAGCGACCTTTTAGAACTATTGGCAGAAAAGGAACCCAGTTCCACAAACAACAACAAACTTCAACCTTTGCCAAATTGTGTGGTTAGATGGGAAATAAATACAAACCAAAATCATAGCAGAATAACACAAATATAATCAGCCCAAAACCACACAAAGAACACAAGGATTCAAGTGGAACCCCAATGTGGGGAAAAACCATGGGACCATTAATAAACAATACAAAAACTTCTACTAATCAACAATAATCAAATGGGTACAATAACTTATTCTTCCCTAGCTCAACTAGAGGTAAACACAATCATTAAGGAAGCTTCTTGGCACAACAAAACCCAATAATCAGCAGCCAAAGGTGGAAAAATACAAAAATTCGTATACAAGGAGTATTGGAGGAAAGTATCAAGTTAGAGAGATCTAAATCAAATTCTGACCATTGGATGTGAAGAGACAAAACTTAAAAACAACATACTAAAATTTTATCTCAAGCGGAGATTGTTTGGTCGTCAATCGAAGTTGGAGAAGATTCAGATTTGCACTTTCTCTCTCTTCTAGATACTTCTCCTCTCTCATATCTTCTTTTCGCTTTCTAGAATCTACTACTCGCTTCTTAATTTCTAGCCATATAGCCCCCTTTTCTTCCCCATTTTGCCTTTGATAAACAACTTAACATGGGGTAAAGTTGACACTTCAAATATATTAACTTAGTTTAAATTAATGGACTCTTCCTCCAAGTAGGAGGGATTAACATAATAGGAACTTATCATTACAAGAAAATAGGTTTTACAGATAAAAAATAAAGATATTCTGTCAGGAAACAAATTTGGTGATGGAAATTACTGACAGAAAGAGTCATCAAAGAAACGGTCGTAGGTAAAATTTAGCGACGGATAAAATGAATTCGTCGCAAATTTAGCAATGAAAATTTGTATATTTGTCAATAAATTTAGTGATGAAATTTAAATTTCTATCACTAAATTAAGGTAAATTTATCGAAAATTTTAGAACATTATGTCGCTAATTTGCCGATAGAATCATAATATTCCATCGGTGAATTTAGCGATGGTAAGTTCTAAGTCTGTCACTAAATTTACTGATGGACATAAAACATTTCGTCACTAAATTTAAGGGTGAAAAATATTATTCGTTACTAAATATTTACTAATGAAATAGATTATTCCATCAGGAACTTAACGACAAAGTTATATATCCGTCGATAACTTAGCGTTAGAATGATATATTTCGTCAGTAAGTTAGTGACGGAATATTGTATTTCCGTCGGGAAATTTAATTATTATAAATTTCAATCGCCATTTATCACTTTCTTCTTGAATTTTCTATTAATAATCTTATGTTTTTTTGTACATTTAATTTCTGTAAATAATATATAAAATTGATTGATAAATGTAAAGTAATCATTATCCTGAATGATATAATAAAAAAATATAATGTACACAAATAAGTATCTTAAAATTATTGTCAATTAAGAATTTATTCAAAAACTTAAGAGTAGCGGACTATCATTGCATTCACTTATCTAGAATCTATGGAGGTGGTGAAGGTACTCTAACTGTTGCGATGAGTTCCTGTCCCTACCCTTCAACTCATCCACCTCATTACGGAGCTGGGTTCTGCACTCCATCAGCCTCTCTACCGTGCTCTCAAGCTAAAGGACTTTCTCATTTGTTGTGGACCGCCTACTAGATCTAGCTGTAGTGGATGTGGAGGATTGCGAATAATATATATTTGCAAATGAACCTAAGCTGAAAATCCTTCCACGACAGTCCCTACCACCTACTGCATTAAGATATGCCTGACTCTCATCAACAGTTTTAGAGTTCTAAGACTGTCGTTCAATGTTTTCTTGTATTTAGTCCTATCATTAAAATTGCTTATGCTAATAAGTGATACTTTTTAATAATTAATACTAAAGTATAGAATTTACATTCATAAACTTGTCTGTATTGGGTGTTAACGAAGGTCACACCATTATGCTTCTTGGTGTAAGTGTGCACAAAGAGTTGGCGTGGTATAAGCTTCCTAATTATAGACTTTTCCTGCATCACAATAAATTGTTATAAGTTAACTACAGTTTACAAAAATTTTAGCAAAATTTTCTCTATTTTTATGATATTTACCCCTTGTTAGACAAAAAATTTAACTCAACAACATAATCATTAATGGACTAGACATTCATAACATTATTATTCTCTATAATGTACATATATTTTCATTTTAAATTTCATACATCAAATTATATTGAAATCAAATTTCATATATCAAAGTACAAAAATCAGGATATAAGTGTAAAGTTTTGATACTTACAAGTTGAAGTGCATGCTCTGCGTCAAAGATCCTCTAGTGTGTACGGGTGGACTCTCTCTGTCTAGTCATCCATGTATGTTGGCATAATTGCGCTCTAAAATGGATATTGCCTTGGGTGATGCCCAATACTGCTGCCAACGACTCCATATTTCTTCAGATATTTATGTACCTCAAATTCTTGATAATAAAAATCCTTTGCTAGCTGAGAGGCATTCTTCCATTTATAACCCTCAAGATATATCCTCTCCCTAAACTTGGATGAGATATTTCTTGAACACGTTTCAGATGGAACTAACCTAATATATAAGTTATTTTAGATCATTTTCAAATTAAAACCTATAATTTCAATATAAACCTATGGCGTTATCATGTATTGCAAATTTTTTAGAATTTTACTTACAAATTATTGACAATTATGATGTACGTTCTTCCATCAACTCCCTTAGCTCCAGGCTGGAGGTCGCCTCCTTTATCCACAATGTTTACCCCTAATATCTCTGTCGGTATAAGAGTGGTGAACGGTGTAGGGTTGGTGGATGATGTAGCAGGGATGCTACATGGTATAGCAGTAGGTACAGAAGGTGATACCTCATCTAGATGTGTAATAGCATTTGCAGAATGTGATGCTTCACCTGGAAATGCACTGGCTTCTCCAAATCGTTGTAACCTGAACCTTAGCCTCATCATATCCTGTTTTCTCTTTGGTGACATATTTTTAACCTGAAATTCACATTTTATTAAAATTTCCAATATATAATAGAATAATATAAATTCAATATATAATAATATACAGTTGATGCAATAATATATTTATTTATAGAATCTTTTATTACAAATAAATTAATCGCTATCAGCACTTAATTGTAAATAAAAACTATTATCTTCTTTTTCTGAAAAATTAGAATCAAACTTAGGCTCCTCTTCAGATCTTTCGCCGTCCTCATCCTCTTCAGATGAAATTTCAACATATTCATTATTTCGATTGTTCAAAGGTTTATTCTTGTCATATGTTACATATGCATTTATTTCATAAACATCTTCCTAAAAGTGTCTTTCAACTTCTTTATTGATATCATCCTGTGTTGTCTCGGGCATTAGCTAGCATAATCATTGCTCGTATAATCTAAAAGCATTATTATGTATTTTAGTTATGAACAACATTAACTTCAAAAACTCAAATAATCTATTTCAAAATCAACTTAAACTTACTACAAGAAAGGTTGAACCTTTTGACAATTCAATAAAATGTAACTATAGGCAACCTCTATTTCTTTTGCTATTAACATTCTTCTTATTGAACGTCCATATGTTCGTCTTAGATATGTGAAAATGGATAAGTTACCATTAATATCGCCTATTATTATGAGGAACTTTTCTTTTTCTTGTATACACATGCGGCTTAAATAATGTGAACAAAATATACTTGCTTCCTCCACTAAATAAGTATTACATATGGAACCTTCAACTCGAGCCTTGTTTTTGACTTTTTTCTCTAAGTGATGCAAATAGCTACATTATAAGTAAGGTTATTACAATTCTGTGATTAAAACATGCTATAAGTTTTATTTAAATATTAACTATAATTACCTCTCAAGCGGATACCTCTTAAGCTTTTGAAAAACAAACTTAATTCTGTTATAGCTTCCCAAACCTTATTCGGTAGCAACTCTCGAAATGCAATTGAAATTAGTCTTTGTATAAACACATAACAATCATGACTTTTCATCCCGAATAATTTATACTTCCTCATGTCCACACACCTTGCTAAGTTTCAAACATAAATATTGGGAAACTTTAGACTTTTCAACCATTTAAACAAAATTTTCTTTTTTTATCCAAAGTGTAACATGCTTTTGGAAATTTACTGGTGCATACTTAGTGGCGATAGAAAGATAACAAGGAAAGCTTCAACTTTCATTTAGACTAATTTCACAAATTCAACCTCAATCAATCTAGAAAAATTCATCAAAGTTTCAAGTCCCATTCCTCAGTTACTGTTCACACTGCTCCTATACTTCACTTTCAAAGCAAGATTCAACACTCTTCTAATCAAAATTGGACAGCACTTACTTCACAAGAAATGTAACCAAATGTCTCAATTTTAATTTAAGACAAACCTCACCTCAATTGCTTAACCACACAATTAATTATGGTAAAAACATTGAAACTTGTACCAAGTAAATTTTTCCAGCTTTGATACTCAACCAACTTCTATCATTCCAATTCCAATTTTACTCCAACTAGTATGCAATTTAGCCAAGAAAACAGCCACAATTCCATCCAAAATTTCACTTACATACATAGTCACAAAATTGGCAGCACACACACAATTGGCTTTCCTTAATTTCCATTCATCTTAAATCACAAAATCCACTCCAAACCATCCTAATTTTCATACAACACATACCACCCTTACATACTACATCATTCATCATCTCTCAATCAACCATCAATTAAGCAAACCAATTACATACCCACATATACCAACATAGTTCTCATACAAGTTAATGTATAAACATCACAATTAAGGCATTAAATCAAAAATCAAGACTTAAAACATAATCTTAACCTTACCTAATTAAGCTTTCAATTTTCCAAGTCTTCAACTATTACACCAATCCCCTACTTTTCAACACCATACACAATCATCATGATAAGAAGGTAGAAAGCTCAAGCTTGTATGCATGCAAGGAAGGCACTTAAGGTAAAAGAGAAGAGTGATTTAGCTAAGATTAATGAAAAAACCAATGGAGAAGAAGGAGTTAGGAAGGGTTCGGGTGAGAGAAGCAAGGAGGAGAAGTTTTCGATGATGAACTACAAGCCAACTTTTACTTGTTTGTTTCAAAAGCACATCTCACCTTTTTTACTAAGAAGAGTCATGAATGGGATTAACCAAAGATAAGAACAATTAATGAGTTTGGACATTTATCTTTTAATAAGAGAAAAAGACAAAAGCCATTAATACCATTTACCAAAAGAACTTTAATAGAAATAAATCTTTAATCCAACTAATTCCAATGGCTCTAATTACAACCCCAAAATCACTTACCCAATATTTCAGTGCCATTGGGCAGAAATTTTCAGTACCGAAAATCAATTCAGTCCGCCACTTAGCGATTTTTTCGGTCCGAAAATGTTCCCTGAAAATTTTCAGAAAATTCCCAAAATTGCCCAAAAATGCAAAACACACAACAGTCCACTCCAAATATTTTTTCAAGCACAAAATCATATCTTTCCACAAAAATTTACATTTAAGCACATATACTGGGAAATATCATGAATGCATGTACAGTTGTTTTCATGTGCAATTTTCATTATTCACGTGTAAGGATGTGCATGAATATTTCCAAACAATCTCTCTTAACCCTTTCCAAATTATTATACTACCCTTCTCATTGGGGTTGGGATGTTACAGTTGATTTGCATCAAGAACTGCAAGCTTGTCAGTTGTAAATGAAGTTTAAGACCTAAAGGATTTTAGGATAAAGGTCAATGATTTATGGGCTCGCTCAATTGCCTAAGGGTTCACTCAGGGAAAAAGGTTAACTTTGTGTTATCTTTTCTCTCGTATCCTCTAGGATATATTTTGAGTGATAAAAGCAATTGTAGCTTATGATGATATAGAGTTACATCAGAAAGCTGTCAAAACCACCTTCTTGAGTAAAAACCTTTATAAAGTGGTCTATACGGTACAATCTGTAGGGTCCCAGGATCCAGACAGTACTGACATGGTTTGGAAGTTATGCAGATCAATATATAGATTATAATAAACCTCCTGAAGGTGATACCTTACATTTGATGAGGTTATGGCCTTTTTCGGCTTTTTAGGAAACAAAGTCAAAAGGATGCTTGTACTATGAAGTTGAGGGGAGCAAAGTTATCTTCCTATTACTACATGAGGATTGTAAATTGCTCACATCAAGTCATTTGATCATGTTATAAGAGGATAAGCAACTTTTGGTTAAGAACCTTGACATAAAGACCTTACTATAGCATCTTCTGTCCTAGGTATTCGAATTTACCAGGACATATCTTAACACTCATCAGATCTCTTAAAGATTCCATACATTGAGTATATGTTACAAAGGTTTAATACGGTTAACAGTAAACTTATCGTAACACCTGTCTCTCACAGTGAGAGATAATCTTTTGTACAGTACCCAAAGAATAAAGTGAAGAGAGAGATTATGAGGAATGTTCTATATTCTAGTATGGCGGATAGCCTGATGTATGATAGGCTATGTACTAGATAGGACATTACATTTACTGTTTGACTGTTTGGTCAATATCTGGTTAATCCAGTTATAGACTTTTGGAATATAGTCTAGCGAGTATTA
>JANKOE010000002.1:23056803-23085005 GCA_026284465.1 Erythroxylum citrifolium | reverse complement strand
ACTTGAGCAAATTTATGAGCTATTCCATTCGCAGATCGTCTAACAAAAACTAGTCGCACATCTCTTACCTTAATGGGAAGGAATTTACAGTTTGAAACTAATAGTCTGAAAGCAAAATCATCCATATAGTTAAGTTCAAGAACAGCCCGAACACAAGATTAGGCATCGGACTTTAAAACAGTAGGCTACCACCCGACATCCTTAACCCAACTCAAGGCTTTGCGAATGGTTATAATCTTGACAGTTTTGGCATCAAAGTTTGTGATTCCCTTGGATCTTTTGTTAGCGCTATGCAAGTAGCTATCCTGGGTCACTTTGATCTGATCTAAATTGGTTTTAGCCTTCTAGGCCTTATGTCACAATTTGGATTATGTCTCTGTCTTTTTTTGTCTTTCTCTCTGTTCTTTTTTTCGACACAAAATTATATTATGTTTAGTTAGATCTTTCAGTTGTTTTAAAAGCACAAGATTGAAGTGTCCTTTTTATTTGTTAAGAATAAGGCTGCGTATTATTAGACTTCTTAAAACTTTACATTTTAACAGGAATTATTCTGGATTGAACTAAAAATAGTTAAAATGAAAGGACCAAACTAGAAAATCCACCAAATAAAAGAATAAAACTGTTTTCTAGATTGTCCATAAAAGTATCAGAGGAATTGGTTGCAATGTTTCAACGGTAAAATCTATCATACCACTGGGACTGGGGGAGACCATAAATTATAACAGTGGTTGAAGAGCACGAGTTGGATCTCATCCATACCTATACTATTGCTTGGTGACAAAGCTAGTTAGCTACCCTCCTCCTCATGCGGAACACAAGCTCTTAACTAACCAGTCAAAATAGTACTGAAGAGAAGAAAGAAAAGTTAAAAAAGGAAAGACCAAGAGGACATGTGAGTTCATAGTTGCAATAACTGGCAAGTCACATTTCTATTCAAAGAATGACTGGAGAAATTACTGGCATCCCCGTTTTGTTTACGGGAAGCTTCGACGTCACGAAAAGAAGTTTCCGGTTTCCTGAAAGTTTGGTGCTTTCGCCTTGCGAAATGAATACTCATAATTGAAAGTGGGGCATTAAGCAAGGATTTTTGGACGGTGTAATTTCCAATCTCTGCCAGGTGTACCAAGCTCGGAGAGCTCATCTCTTTTGTTGGTTTTACAAGTCCAACGTTGCGGCTGGGTTCCACCAACTATGTACTTTCACGATCCTTCAAATTGAACTGTTTACTTTGTAATAAGAGCATGCCTGTCCCGAATTTGGTCATTCCATATGATTACTATTCAACTTTGGTCGTCTAAATTGAGATGCTGATTATTAGATCTTTGTCAGGATTTGTCATCGCGTAGATGTACAAACCAAAACAATGGAATCATGTTACCTGCCGGAGAGAGGGCACTAAAGATCACAAGTTATTTTGATATTGCAGGATTGTAGTGCGCGTGATAGTCTGTGATTCTGCAAGAGTGCGGATAAATTTAGAAAAAGTGAAAGCTTTTGATATTTGAGTGATAAACGTTGCTTATTACCTTTTCGATATCTAAATTTCAGTGAAAACTTTCTGCTTTCTTATGCAGAAAACAGTGAAAGTAAGTTGAATGAGTAACTACGCTTGGTATTAGACTGGGCTTGATATAACCTTTTCCTTATCAAGCTATGGACTCTGGGTTGACATGTTATGTGCCGCACAATCCGTGGATCGGCTATTCATCAGGAATTTGATAGACCCAACAAATTCAAGCTCCTCAGCAGTTTGTTCGAATCGCAACCTGTAACTCGCAAAGATGGTGGGCAAGAAAGTGCAATTATGTTACTTTGGCACAGATTCCATGCCTTCATTTGGTCGACCAACTATAGACATAGTGAAAAGAAAACAAAATGGAGAAACCATTGACGTCAAATTGAAACTCAAAGGATTCTGAAGAGAAATCTTATGAAGGGTCTTCCCACATTAGCTTGACATGTTTCCCTCTATCGAAACAATTCTGAAATTCGTCTGGATCTTGGAAGATCGAGTGAATACCAATTATATTTTGCGAAATGAAATCACTACATAGTTACAACTAGGATAACTACCATCCTTAAGTTAAAAAAAAAAGCTTGACAGATTGAAATCAGTCCTCGTAGTTTTATATGCAGGGACAGATGGTGTGGGGCAAAACTCCAATTGTGGGGAAAGCCGGTAGATGGGAAGATTAGAACAACAGTAGGAGGCAGAATGTGTTAGTGTTCACGAGTATTTGTATCCTCGTGAGATAGTGTTAAGCATAATACGAATATTACTTATCGGCCTAAGATAAATCATAAATTTGTACAAATAAAATAATATAAAAATGTACTTATTTTGTTATTCATCTCTATTTGAGTAATTGAATATTTTAAAAAAATTCATCAAACTTTGAATAAGTTATTGAAACTCTCAGTCATTCTTAATAAATATTGTTTAAAACAATACTAGTAAGATTTTTCTACACCTTTTTTAACGTGCAGAGACTTAAGTCGAAAACAAGAAATTTGTTGAAGAATGATTCCATGTTTGATTCAAGAATATCTTTGTAAATGGGTTCTTATTTTTTACTATTTTCGGGTCGTGTTGAAGTATAACTCACGTTTAGGAGTTATGAGTTAGCACTCTTAATTGGTAATTTTCGATTATTAATGGTCTTAGTTGTGCTAATGAATTAGCTAATTTTATGGTTTTTTTTACCTATTTAAAGGCTGCTTTCAATAGTGAAATTGTGTGTGACATTTTGGCAAGGTGTGTTTTGTACGTTAGAGGCCAACAAGTATGGCATCAAAGCAATTTTGGTTTTGGGCTTGTGAGAGAGTACTACAACAACAACAAAAAATTGCTTGCAAAGTTTTTCACTTTGCGTTGTCTCCATCATACTTTTTTACTTTTCTCCCTTATAACTTGTACATGAAAGCAAAAGGGAGTGAGGGTGTAGAGTAAAAAGTAGGAAAGAGAGAACGCACCTACTCAAAGCCTCAACCTTTCTTTATTATTTTTTATGCAATATAAACATATATATTGTACAAAAGAATGAATGTGCAAAAATCATTGGTCCATACCCCAAGTCAATGTGCTCTCCACTGTTGCCTTCTAAATGAATAACGATCACACCACTATACCCAAAAACCAAAGATTCACATAATCCCATTCCACCCTATGAATAAGATGGACTCCATTGTTTAATGAAGCAACAAAAGAAACCACCACCCTAATACAAGCAGTAATCGTAGATAAGAAGAAGGCCATAATTCACAAGCTTCGCTAAACCAAGTACCACATCCCATAGCAACCAGAGAGAGGCTATATAGGGGTCAAAGACTTAGCTCTACAAAGATAGCCTTTATACAAACAATCCAAGCAATAATTGATCACCTAAGCATAATCGAACCATCTCTGTCTTCAACCCTACAACAGTATATCCAATGGAACCAATACCTCCACACAGCACAGGTACTGTGTCTCTAGCATGTCGGACCAAGGGCAAGCCAAGAGGAGCATCATCCAACCTACGAACAAATGTACTAGAATATACACCCCATAGCCCACTTAGTCCTAGTACACCCCATCTTCCTACTCCAACAAACCCATGAATAAAAAAAAGAAAAAAAATAGCTCTAGCCTTGGCAAGCATAAGCTCGAACTCCATAACATTAATTCTAATTTTTCAAGGAAGAAATTATTTGTTCTCAAGCATTCGAATGAAGACCTTGCTCAAGTCTTAAGGTCTTTTGAATTTTGTAGACAAGGAATATGAAGACAATTTATGCATTAAATGAAAAATCAAGACTTTAACATACTCTTAACCTTACCTAATCAAGCTTTCAATTAGTCTTCAATTAATACTCCAACCCCTCCACTACACTTTACCCACACACGATCACCATCATGGAAAAGGAGGTAGAAGGTTTTAAGTTAGTATGCATGAAAAGGAACACTTAAGGTAGGAGAAAAGAGTAGTAAGTAACCTAGACCAAATGGAGAAATCAATGAAGAAGAAGAAGAAGATGGTAGATTTTGGTTGAGGAGAAAATAAGCAATATTCAACTCACTTGTCCCACACCAAGAAGGGTCGTGAATGAAGGGAAAAAGACAAGGGCATTAAATGGTTTAAGACACTTGTCATGTTAACGAGAAAAAGACAAAATCACTTAATATCTTTTAATAAAAGAAACTCTAATAAAAATTAAATCTTAATCCATCCAATTACAATGACTCCAATTACAATTCCAAAAGAATGTATCCAATATTTCAGTGCCATTGGACAGAAATTTTCGGTACCGAAAACCAATCGGTCCGTCGCCTGACGATTTTTTCAGTCCAGAAATTTTCCCAAATTTCCCAAAAAAATATATAACACATAAGAATCACTCCAATTAATTTTTTAAGCACAAATACCACATTTTTTTCAACCAAATCACATTTAGGCACATATATCGGGAAATGTCAAGAATGTATGTACAGTTATGTTCATGTGCACAATTTCACTATTCCCATATCGGGTATGCATGAATATTTCAAAATAAATCCTAAACCCTTTTAACCTTTTACCAAATTACCATTCTACTCTTTTCATCGGGAGTGGGATGTTACAGCTTTTCTCACTATGAAACATTAGGCTCTCAAGCACTGAAAATATAGGGGACTCTTGGATGTCGTGTTTGAATAAGGACAACATGTCCCTCTTCAAATTCACTGTTAAGGAATAGGCCCATAGGATAATTGAACAAGGTTCTTAAAATTTCAACAATTCTCCATTCTTTCTGTAACTTTGCAAGCCATGGATCAATCTTAAGGATGTTCCACAAAAACATGTTCCTTATGGGTTAATTTATATAAAATCCCTCTAGAATATTGTCTATAGAGGGAATAAGGTCTATTGTTTGCTACATTGGTAAGTTATTATCTATGGACGAAATCACAACCATCAGAAAACGTGTAGGTTACATAAGGATTTCCATAGGTGTGGACTTCACTTAGGAGTTGTCATATTTGGTTCCACTATTAAGAATACGAGAGGGAGATACCTTAATTAAGGACTCAATACTCATTACTTATTAATGGAGGTCAACTATAAAGCAACAATGAAAAACTTGGAGATTTACTGGAAATACCTTTTGAAAATGAACCTATAAAAAATTAATGGGATTAGAGGAGCAAAAATTCATATCTTACAAGAAAGCTTAATGCCCCAACTAACCATATTATCTCTCCTGGAGAAGAAGCCCTAATTACTAAGGATGTCATCAAAGATAATTATGATATACCAAACCGAATACTATAGATAAGGAAAAACTAAGTTGATCTATAAAGCTTTTTAAGTGATGAATCAAGGAATACCTAAATATTCAACTTCTCAAATGTAAAGTCTAACTGTGAGTAAAAGAATGAATCCCTTTAGGTGTTGAAGGAGTTCAAACTAGTTGTTAAAAGGAGATCAGGCTACAAATCCGAGGACAAAATCACTTTCTCTCATTAGATCTGATATTTATACCACCTAAATACCCAACTAAATAACAAATGATTTTTACAATATCAACCTAATAAAGCCTATAATATTTATCCTTTTGGAGACAACATTGAAAGTTGATAAGAGCTCAAAGCTCTGGCTATTCAATAAGAACTAGAAGACAATCACAAACCATAGGGATCATCAGTATAGAAGGATAGTAGTTACATATAACCCTTTTGGTGGTATACTCATTTATTCATCCTCCAATCAGTACATCACATGTCTATTGAAATGTTCAATACTGGTTTGTAGTGATCGATCAAGGTACCTTAGCTAATTTTGGGGGATTTCAACAGTATCACAATGGCATTAGAAGCATAAGCAAACCTTGCCCTGAGCTTAGAGCTTGCCTTAGCAATATTGAGGTAACTAATCTAAAACAAAAGAGTTGCTATTTCACTTGGAGCACCAGACAAAGGGGACTAGTTGATAAAAAAATAAAATAAAGTCATGGTTAACTTTGAATAACTTCTGAAATTCTAAAATAGCAAAATTTTCCTTAACAACTGCCTAGGATCAAACCACTTTCCTATAGAAGTTAATAATCTGATGCTCAATCCAACTATGAGCCCTCTTTCAGATTTTTCAATTTTATGTTTGATATATAAGGGTTCTAGTAAGCAATGGATAGGGGAGTGAATATTGAGATTGAGGTTATGAATCTTATAAGCTTTACAAAAAGCTTATGAATGTTAAAAAGGAGACTAAATTACTCAACTCTCAAACAATCTCTAGCTCAGCTTTTATTCATAAAAAGATTAGAGATCTCCTTTAAGTTTCCTATTGTGGGGATCCCTCAAGTGTGATTAAAGAGGTAGTAGAGAGGATATCTTAGAAGGATTACATTAAAGCTTCAAAAATTTAAGCCTCTCAAATTAAGCAAGAGTCTATAATTACTTAATTCAAAGATGAGGATGGCAATACCAAGTTCTTTCACTCTTTATTGCTTACAAGAAGGAACATAAATAAGATTTCTTGATAAAGGCTAAAAAGAATTAATGTTTCTTATCAAAGTCTACTCTTAGAGGACTCTTACATACCCCAACTCAAAGACAACCTCTAGATTTATCCTTAAAGGAGTTCATTCCTAATTCACTTGCAAAACAACAATGTCAATTCCTCACATAACCCTTTACAATGGAGGAAATAGAAAGGGTCATTCAACTTAAACCCCAACAAAAAATGGCCGTAATGGCCTTAGTGTTTTTTTTTTAATTATGAAACTTAGAGCCAAATAAAGCATCAAATAGGGAAAGTAATATTGGAATTCTTCTCAAGATCTAAGATGTTAAAAGCTTTGAAACAAAAATCACCTCTACCTTATCCCTAAAGCCATCAACCTCATCTCTATGAAAGAATTTCGGCCTATAGCTTGCTAAAACACATTTTAAATGATCATTGCCAAGCTTTTAGCATTAAGGCTTAAATCAGTTCTGCCCTCTCTGATCAATCATAACCTGTCTTTATAAATGGTAGAAGCATTGAAGATAACATTCTCCTCGCTTAGATATTCATGAAAAATATCACTTAGAAGGCTCAAGCAAGAATTATGCTATAAAATTTGATATACATAATGCTTTTAGCACACTAAACTAGATTTTGATTCTAAATGCTTCAAAAGCATTTAGATTTCACCACTAATTAATATCCTAGATAGCTTAATGCATCAGAACTCCATTGTATAATGTCTTGATAAATAGGGAAGCTACTAAATTGATTAAGGGAGCTAAAGGAGTAAGACACCCCTTACTTCTCCTTCTTGGCCGTTAAAGTGCTTTCAAGACTGATAGAAGGAAACATCATATTAGAAAGGAATTTCATATTCCATAAGAAATGTGATGAGTTTAGCATCTTAAAGCTAACATTTATAGATGATCTTCTTTTATGTTGTAGAGAAAATGCAAACTCAATATCCTGCTTACTAAGATCTTTGGATTCCTTTAACAAGCTATAAGGTTTATGCATCAATATGGAGAAAAGCTTTATTATATTTTCCAAAGATGCCTTAAATTCAACAAATACATTGGTTAGATTGTCATATTTAAACATCAAACCTGCTTCTACTTATCTATAGATTCCTATAACTATAAGGAAAACCTCTTACCAAGTTTGCCAACCTTTATTTGATATGGAAGAGAATGATAGGGAATTAGTGTAATAAACATTTGACATATATGGGAAGATTACAACTAATCTTCTCTATTTTAAGCAATCTTTACATCTATTAGACCTTCCATCTCATGCTTCCAAGAAAGATCTACAAGGCCTTAGAGAAAATCTTGAGGAAATTCCTTTATTCAGGGAATGGTTATTAGTCACAGGTTAAAGTAGCTTGGAACACTATTTGTTTGGTAATAAAAGAGGGGGGTCGGTATACAACCTATTATATTTGTGAATAGGATGATGCTTTCTAAAAGGATGTAGAGAATCCTCATTAATAAGGAATATCTATTAATAAGATAGATTTAATAGCCACCGTCTTGAAGGAAAAAAAATTTGGGCTATAAAACTGAGGAAGGACTCGTGGACTATAAATCAGCTATGAAATCCTTGGAACAGACTTTAAATTTTTATCGAAACTAAATTCAAAAACAAAAATGGCACATTGATCTAATATGATAATTAGAGCTCTGTAGGCCTAGTTTATCTCCTCCCTAACTTTTAAAACATCATATTACATTTTGCTAAAAATGCCAAAGCCAAGTTGTTAATCAAAGATGGTGAATGGTCTTGCAGTAATAGAGAAGCCTTAACCTTTAGAAGGTGCTTCCCTGACTACCCTCCTAACCAAGATCTTGAGGGTAGAGCTCTTTGGCTAACAAGTTCCTTTGGTTACTAACAGATCATACAAGAACCTGCTTATGGATTATGCATCGAGGGTGACCTAGTTCAAATTAATATCGAATAAATGCCTTTCCCCTAAAACTTCATTCATTCTATGGCTGGAGATCAGAAATAGTCTAGACACTCTAGATAGGCTTAAAAGATTTCATCCTCTCCTTAACCTATTTGTAAGCTTTGTCAAAGAGCCCCCAAGTCCACTAATCATCTCTTCTTTACTTGTCCTTATCATCTCTTCTTTACTTGCCCTTCTATAGTAGCCTATAAAGAGATATATAAACAAGGTGAAATCATTTTTTCTTTATGGATGATTGGCTTGAAATTGTTCATTGTACTTCATCCCCTTATCGCCTTTCTAATATGTTTGCTATTTCACGTAGCACAATTTAATCGATATAGTGGAGAGAAATGTTATAATTTTTATAAGCATCAACTCAAACTCTCGAGTAGTTGGGGTTAGGAATTTCAACAAAATTTGTGAACTTGTCTTGACAAGAGAAGCTAGCTTAAATGTTTTTACTAAATTAGTTATAAATTAGAATCTTTAATTCATGCTTTCACTCCTAAGGGAAAGGAAATCAGGTTAGTGCACTTATGAAGCATACATTGTAGATATACTAAACTATGGTCCATATTTTAGTGCTTGTTAGCCTTGGCTTGGCTTGGCTTGTCTTTGATTGTTTGTGTTTCTATTAGTGTAATTCCTTGTAATTCCTAGCTGTTACTTTGTATTGTAAGGTTTTCCCTATTTTAATATAATTATTTGATTTTCAAAAAATTATATATTCAAATTGATCAAGAAGAAAAAAATTATTTAAAATCTACTTACATTGGATATAATCTATAACTAAAAGTAAATATATTCTTTCTTGATATTATTTTCAATACATTCCTTTGTGTTGGGCTTATTATTAAAAAATATTTAATATTTTAAGAAAAAACTGTGGTTTGTTAAATTGGGATAATCACGCATTTTTTTATTAATCTTTCTTTATCGACTTTTTTTAAACATATTTTGTGATATGTTTCGATCTAAATCACTTGTTAATTTCATCATAAAATAAATATAAAAATGTTTACAATTAATAAAGTATAATAAAATTTAAAATATTTATAAAGATTTTAAAGCGTAAATCAAACTATTTAATATATTAACTATTATATATTTAAAGCAATTTGTATACTTTTAAAAGTTTTTATTTGAGTTGAACTCGTTATTTAATTTTGAAAATATTGGATTAATAAATAATCTATTTAAAATGTATAATTTATGATAATTTATTTAATATATTCAAATAGTCAATGTGAATTCTCCCTATAAAATTTTTGTTTCCTCACTTATATTGCTTATTTTTACCTAAACAAGTTGAAATTCAATGATATAATAATTTTAAAAATAAAAGATAATAGGAGTTAAACACTAGCGTAGAACATGGAATGATCTTCCACTAATATATTGTAATGTGTTACTTGATCAATGTTCTTTTTATATGAATAAAATTATATATTTTAAATAAATTATTTAATAAACTAATAATTAAATAATGAGTTCGACTTTCAATCTCTCTCATCACTCTCTTTCAATTAGAAGGTTAGCGGGAGCTGACTTTACTTGGACCATCCCGAATTGGATTTTACTAAACGATTGTATTAGTAACGTAGTAGTTGGCAGTTGTCTATTGTCTACCGAGGCATTACACATACGTCACTGGTACACTTTTCCACATGAAAGCCATTTGTCATAAATCGTATATAACCAAAATTAATAAGAAATAACAGACGGTTGAGAAAATTTAGGTCGGTCTAGGGTTTCTCTCTCTACAAGTGCCACTGAGCTGATACTTACAGATTCCTTTCTGTTTCGTCAGGTACTGCTGCTACTACAGAAATCGCTACTCTACCTCCCTCTCTTTTCTTCTCGTAGATCCATCAGCTTGTGTTTTGTTTTTTTTAAGAAGTTGTTCTGGTTGATGCATTTGTCAACATTGTCGACTGCTTCCCCTATTGTCTTTGCATTTATCACCATCTACTTTGTTACGCTTTTCCGCTTGGGTGTGTCAAAGCTTGATATAAGAACTTAAAAAGGGATTCATGGTTATTACTTATCAGACTTAGAGCTTCATTATTTTGGATTTGTTGTTGTTTGATTGATCAATAGTTGCAAACTGTAAGGTCTGACTTGGGTAGATGTCAAAGGGAGTTGGAAAGTTCACTATTTCAATCATTAACCGAGTCTAGATTTGGAGTTCTTTATGTAGATGAGTTTCGAAAACAACTCTAGTTAATAAACCAGTACTGAGCATGTAAAGTGTTAACTGATGATACTGTTTTATCCACTGCTTGGGAAGAACAAAACTTATATTACTTATGTTTCTACTAACACCTTGGATTGTCTTCTGTTTTCTGTATTTGGGTTTATCTAGTTGCTTCTATGTTATTAAGTAGTTGCCACCAGGGCAACAAAATCTTAAAGCAACGACTTGCAGTCTAATTCTCGGAAAATACTGGTTCGTTCGTAACTTTAAGCTTATAAGAATCGCCATTTTGTCCTTTTCTTAGACCCCAATCAAGTGTATGAAGTAAAAGTTGAATTCTTGTGTTAGGTTGGGAATTACATAAGATGAAAATCCATCAGTCCTTTGTAGTCATCTGCTAAGTGTTCCATTGGGTTGGCTAATTTCTTAGGTTCAGATATATGTACCAGTTACTGCAGAATTTCTTCACTGCCCCTCTTTCTCTTTTCGGTAATCGACTGGCATGTGGAGATTGACATTCTGATGAACTTCACTGCTAATTGAGAGTTCTCGTTTGTTTAATTTTTTAAATTGATTAATTATATTGTTTTGTTCTTTAACCACAGATCTGAAGCATAATAGAAGGAAATAGAGTGTATATGAAATTCTCTATTCACTAATATTCAACCCAAATTCAGATAGACAAGTACGGTTATGGGCGATATGGAAATTGAAAATTCTTCCGTATCACAAGCTGAAGAAATCAAAGTTCTGGCTAATGAAGCATTTAAGGGTAATAATCCATGCTTATGCAATTGTTTCTGATGTGTTCTTCAAAATCTTGAATCTCAGTGAATTACTTTGTAATGTTTTCATCTCAGTGGAAACAATAGTGTGTTAAGCAGTCTAAAGGTGCTTAATTCACAAGAGTAGTGTGGTTGGCGTTCAAATTCTATTACACAATTGATTTACGCATGCTGTTCAATCTTGCTAATTACTGTCAGTTCACTTCCAGCTCACAAGTATGCTCAGGCTATTGATCTATATTCACAAGCAATTGAAATAAATGAACACAATGCCGTCTACTGGGCTAATCGTGCATTTGCCCACACTAAACTGGAGGAGTATGGAAGTGCAATACAGGATGCTTCAAAGGCTATTGAAGTCGATCCAAAGTACTCTAAGGCAAGGATTCTATGATGAGTATGTTGTGGTATATGAGGATTAGAATGTCAACACATTTGATTTGATGATTGTACAATTTACAGGGTTATTATAGGCGAGGTGCTGCTTATCTTGCAATGGGAAAATTTAAAGAAGCACTAAAGAATTTCCAACAGGTATATCTTTCACTCTTTTTTTTTTAAAAATCTGTTTTTGTGATATTGGCTTCCATGCACCCCCGTCCTTTAAGACAAGGAAATCTGGCGGGAAAAGCCATTTGGACTTTTATGAAAAATAACTCCATCCTACAGTGTGTAACAACTCTATCTACTCATGAGATGAAAACATATCCCAAACCCCTGAGAGGCTTCATTATCTTTCGAAATTTCATAATGAAAAAAAAGAAAAGAAAACTAGAAAAGTTACTACTTAGCAGAATGTGGAGTTGCTGAGGATTTTTAACTGGAGGAAGGATATTTGAAGTTAGGGCATTAACAAGGAATGCACTCGAAGGTTTTCTATAAAGGATTCCTAGGTGTACAAGGGGGCATATTGTATTTCTGACATGGGAGAGCTTATCGTTTTTAAGGAACTTGAAAGACTTTTGATGGCTCTTTTTAGATTCTTTTCCATTTTCACATCTTGTCTTTGGCTATCCTGGTACTTCATAAGATTTTTTTTTTTTTGTGAGAGTTGAGGAAATGCCTGATGAAATGTTGTTTCTTCATGCAATCCTGATACATGGTGCTCATTGAAATATATTAAATTTAGGTGAAGAAACTCTGTCCAAATGACCCTGATGCTGCCAAGAAACTAAAGGAATGCGAAAAGGCTGTTATGAAGCTTAAGTTTGAAGAAGCAATTTCTGTACCCGAGTCTGAAAGACGCTCAATAGCTGATTCTATTGATTTTCGCTCTATAGGTACTGATCTTTTTTGAACTTGGTTTTTTCCCTTTTTTCTTTTAATAATTCTCATTCTGGGAGAGTTATTTGTGCCTTAGTTGAGAGTGTCAAGTTGAAATGTTCAACATCCAGAGCAGAAATTATGATCTGATTTTGGCTTGCTAATAAAAGTAGACCTTGTTTTCTCTTTCTTTGGAAAGTTTGGTAAATTGAGGTTTTGTCAGTTCATGTGGTTCTCTGGGATAGAAATGCTATTAAGGGCTGATTTATTCTTATCTTCTTTGAGACTTTGACATATAGACTGTTCAAACGGGATTTCTTTGTGACATTTTGAGTTGAAACTTCTTGCCAATCGAGTTGATAGAGAGGGTTTCTGAGAATTATGAACCCTACTTTGATTTTGAATAAAAACTTGAAAGTAGCTGTTGGACATTTTCCTCCTTCAAAAATGCTTTTCATAAATCATCTCGCAGTGTGCTGACCTCTTATCAATGATTTTCCCCCCAAAAAAAAAGTGAAAAACTGGATTTAATTCATGTGCACTAGAGGCCAGATATTTAATTGATTACTAGCCCCATAACTAGCCATCATTTTTTACTTCTGCTTGTGTAGAGTTTTCCTTCATTCCATCCCATTACACCGCTAGCATTATTAGAGTCACCATCATCATCTACAACTGTCATTTTTTAGTGTAGCAGGCTTGAAATTAACTTGCAATCCTGTGAAACATTTTTTTTTTCAAAAATTTCCTGTGAAACATATTGTGTTTACTTTGAATGTGAAAAAGCAACAATGATGCTATGGACAAAGATTTTCCTGATTTGAATAGAGCAAGTAAGGTTTGAGTTACAAAATGGGCATGCTGTTTGAGTATTTTGATTCTTTCAAAAGTGGCTATACTTTCCTGGCCTTTAAGAAGAGGGATAATATATAAGAATTAACTTGGTGAAGCTAAGCTCTTGTAAGAGATGTTCAAGATCATGCCTTAGCAAATGACTAATCTAAGCTATTAAAATGGGAATTATGGATTTGCCAGTATTAGTGGCCAACTCTTGTTTCTGCTGGCAATGTATAATGGGCCTTGCAAGTGAATTAAACTTGAAGGCAGTATGGAGGGAGATAGATGTATGCATTCTCGGCACATCCCCATTGTACTTGTGATTTGCGCTAATCCATTTGTGACACGGTAGAGTTGGGTTGACTACTTTTTGGTAATAGGTGAGTTATTGGGTTAGTGGTATGAAGTATCTCTATTACTCAAATGAGGAACTTGGAATTTTGAAAAGTTTTTTACATTATATGGCATGCAATTCCTCAAAAGATTTTGATTTTACTTCTTAGTTAGTGGGATTTACCATCAGCTAGTTTAGTAAGTTGGACCAGGTCTTTTATGTTTTTATTTGGTGAAATGAGACCTTTAGGTATTGGCTTTATCAACTTAATTTGCTCTCTAAGCTTGAACAGCATGAATTTTCTGATTATGTTGTTTTTGTATCTCCTACTAAATTTAATTTCATTATGTTCACTATATATCTCATCATAGGCACTGGCCCCAGTTCATCATCTGTGCCCACCCAATTGATCATAGCACCAGTAGCAGTAGCAGTTGTGGCCGCTGCAATGATGTTGGTGGGAATAGCAAGAGTTCCAGTGGTGGTGGTAGTACTGATGGTGATACTGGCAGTCCTAGGTGGATATTGGTGGGTTTGCTGCAGGGGTAGTGGTTTGACTGGTTTCTTTAACAAGGGACAAGTACTTAATCTAGGTTTGGGTTCATGGTTAATAAATACTACAGTTGCAACCTGTTTGAATAATTTCTAATTCCATAATGGATAATTTGCTTATAAAATTTTTGTGAATTCTTCGTTTGCTTCTCCCTTTTCAAAAGGTTTCCTAAACCTTTGGGTCCTAGAAATGGATTATCATGTTACAAACAACTGATTGACGTTTTTAGTGTGATGTCAAGGGATAGGAGTGCAATAAGGAAGTAAGACTTTGAAATTTTTTGTGTGTGGGTAGTACCAAGCACCATTTTATAATATTAAGTACTTCACAGTTCATGATTTTCTTTGCACGGTTTTACCACTGAATTTTTATACTGAAGCTCATAGAGAAGAGACCGAGTTCCATGAAAGGGACTGAAAATAGAATGCCGTAAGTTGATATTTCAAAGGGTCTTATATTTTAGTTTAGTCATTGTTTCTTTGTGGGGGGGAAAACAAGCAATATTGCACGTCTGTTTGATCAACAGGTGCACCCTGTAAGGATCCTTCAGCTTTAAAGTAGACTGGTTGGGAAGAATTTCTTACTAATCTAACCTTGAAAATGTGGAAAAAGACTTTTGATGTTAACTTTTTCATGCAGAAGGTATTCTGCACTCTTGGACCTAAGAGCTGTGGGAACAAGTGCATTTATTTCAGATTTGTCAGATTTTTTGGGCTATATTAAGCTTGGTTGATGGAGAAGCTTAGACCTACAGAGTTCAACTCTTGTATGGATAGGGTTAAAGATATTTCGTCCTAAATTTCTATTAGTCTTAAGGGAACACAATAGGAGGGCTTTTTATCTCTTACTCAATTCTTAGAGTAAATTGTTGAAAAAGAACAAGAAGGGAAAAATATATATATTTTTATTGACTAATCGGAATTGACTAGGAAAGTAGGGAAATACTTTTTTTTCCTTGAAGTCAACTTTGTACTCCATTGAAGTTTCTGACAGCTCCATGTACATGTAAGTAGTCTACTGTATAATGCAACTCAGGAAATAATACAGCTACAAAATAAAAAGATGTATAGATTGATAGGGAAATAAAAGCTTCTAGGATCCCCCCCTCTGGTTATGGATAATGTCTCATAAGAGCTATTGGAAAATTGAGGTCTGTGCCTTTGTATTGTGGTCCGAGCCTTATCATCCAGGAGTGGCATTCTTGCATCCAACTCTCTGTTTCTTCCCTTTTGTTGCTTGGATGATTGTCGGACTGGATGAGTAAAAGCTTCTTCTTGTCTATTTATGACGAACACAAATCTGTTGTCATTTCAGATGTGGAGCCACAATATTCTGGTGCAAGGATTGAGGGCGATAATGTTACCTTGGATTTTGTGAAAAGAATGATGGATGACTTCAAGAATCAGAAGTGTTTACACAAACGGTATGGCTTCCAGGGATTAATCATGAATTTATTTATTCTACAATGCTTAAAGATTCCATTTTGAACACTTCTCCAAAATGTTGTAGATATGCATTCCAAATCGTCTTACAAACTAGAGAGATGTTGCAAGCGCTGCCTTCTCTTGTTGATATAAATATCCCTGATGGCAAACATTTCACTGTTTGTGGTGATGTACATGGTCAGGTAATTATATTGCCAGTGCAATTTGAAAGTACCAGAAGTCTTTACTATGCACTAGATGATACTTCCTTGTTATAGTACTCTCTTTGATGCAAAGGAGTATTGTGTACTTTTAGAATATAGCTCATGGATGGAGTTGTTTTGTGAATAACCTGGTTACATGGTTCATGGTTACCGTCTATGAGTAATTTGTGTATAACTATGAGCCTAACTGCCATAAAACTGCTATTCCTCATTTTTTTAACTTGTAATCTCAATATACTTTTACATTGCTGCATCTCCCTGAGAATTCTGTCCCAGGTTGTCCTGCACCACAAGGTTAATTTTCCTTATGTTTAATTTCTATGGTTTCAACCATAATGATTGAAACCATCTACATTTTTGTTGCTATGAGCAAATATTATAGGCTAGCTGAATGTATACTTTCACTGTTATGCTTGATCAGTTGTATGCTATTGAAGGAGCAGTTTCTTATTCCTTTGTCCTCTTCACATTCTATCTGCATATTCTACTTCACAGGAAGTATAATATTGAGTTGTTGTTAGTTGCACGCGATGATGTCATCTACTCTAGGTTCATGAGTGTTCTTTTGTAATATTTTATTGAAGTTGTTTCGTTTTGTTGTACCATTGTTGCAGTTCTATGACCTGCTAAATATTTTTGAGCTTAATGGGCTTCCATCAGAAGAGAACCCGTACCTGTTCAATGGTGACTTTGTTGATAGGGGATCATTTTCTTTGGAGGTCATCCTCACATTGTTTGCATTTAAGTGCATGTGTCCATCAGGTGAATCCTCTTTGTTTGCGGATTTCTCTGAAGAAAAATAATTCCGTTCCTTTCTTCATGTTCAGAACAACATGTTCTTTATGCTGCTTGTTTCACTCTGGCCTTTCTTGTGAATAATTTTGAAACATCACAAGATGCATTTACATTTGTAAAATTTTCAGCTATATACCTTTCCAGAGGAAACCATGAAAGCAAGAGCATGAACAAGATATATGGTTTTGAGGGTGAGGTCAGATCCAAGTTGAGCGAGACATTTGTGGAACTCTTTGCAGAAGTCTTCTGTTGCTTACCTTTGGCACATGTCCTGAATAGGAAGATATTTGTTGTTCATGGAGGTCTTTTTAGTGTTGATGGTGTGAAGCTAGAAGACATCAAAGCCATTGATCGCTTCCGAGAACCCCCAGAGGAAGGTAATTTGCATGCCATCTTTCCTTTTCCTTTTCTTTTTCCTCTCTTCGGTAGAACTTCACGTTATTGATCCAAAGGTTGAATTCGACAACAAACCATTTGTTCTCATTTATTCTTTAGCCGTTACTGCTGCTTTCTAATTATTTAGACATGTCATGGGCCCTGGTTCGGTGAGGTGGAAGGGTGGTTGGATTGAGGTTGGTTCTTGAAGTCTGGAGAGTAGGATGGTTGACTTGAGCTACAAATTAATATAGGAGTACAAACATAAACCTTCTGTGGATATCAGTGACTTGATATCTAAATCAATTTTATTCTGTATATGTTCAAAGAATTGCACAATCTATTTTCCTGTTTCTTGGTTGCAATAACTCTGTGTAATTGATGAGAGAACTGTTTTGTTTTATGATATTCTTCTTTAATTCACTTGGCTTAAGTTGACAGTTAAAAATAACCTATGATGTTTCCTCAGATACTACAGTTATTTTAACAACTAATCCATGAATGTTAGCTTCAAGATAAAATTATTATTCCTTCTATATCTTCTTTTTTCTCCCTCTCTTTTTTTGTTTTTTGAATTTCAACCTGTATAAACTGTCGTATTCAGTTGTATTATGGCTTTTGATTTAGCCGTGTCAGGTTGAGCATAAGTATACAAATGTGTTTTATGTAGACAATGTTGCAGTATGGAATTTAATTATAAATCGTAACATGCAATAGTTAGTTATCTGGAATATGTATACATTATTTCTCATGTTCATTCACCTATTATCAGGGTTAATGTGTGAATTGCTCTGGAGTGATCCACAACCTTTACCCGGAAGGGGTCCTAGCAAGCGAGGTGTAGGCCTCTCATTTGGAGGAGATGTGACAAAGAAGTTCTTACAAGAAAATAATCTAGGTACATTTGTCTGATAAGATAGGCAGGAAAATATTTTTAAGACGACTTTTTTGTGCTCCACTTGGTTCTGATACATTTGTCAATTGACAGAGTTAGTTGTGCGATCTCATGAGGTAAAGGATGAAGGCTATGAAATTGAGCATGACGGAAAACTTATAACTGTGTTTTCTGCACCAAATTATTGTGATCAGGTAACTTACTAAGTACTGCTAAATTTGTTAGGTAGAGATCTGCATTGCAATTTCCTTTGTTCTTTTCTTCTTTGAACTTGATTAAGTTATAAGAGCAAGTTAGATGCAGAAAATTTTTAACGGGTAAGTTATACTCTTTTCTGAACTAAGCTTTTGGTTTTGTGTGACTTCAGGTCATCGACTTTTTCCATTGTGCAATAACTGATTTTCTCACGCTTTTAATTGATCATCTCCATACACAATGTTCATCTCCTGCTCTCATCCAACTCTTGAACCCAACTTTTTTCCTCAATATTTCTGGAAACTTTGATGCAGATGAATGATTGTTAGCAGATTGCTTGGTAAATAAGGTCAATAAGACTGTGTGACTGCTCGGGAAATTAGGTCAAAAAGACTGTATTAATGGGATAGGCACCCTCAAAAGCAAGACCTGGCAAAGAACTTGCTATGTCTCTCTATATGTTCAGATTGTATGATTCATTAGTTAATAAGTTTACTCATATCATCTGTCTAATGCTCATTGCCATTGTCAACCTCTATAACTTCTTTGTGATACCAGCACATTGTAATAGTCACAGAATTGTGGTGTCTTCGAGTTGTACAATATATGGGGGAAGAGACTGGCAAATTCTTTTATTCAGATACAAAATTGTCCAGTCTCTTTCATAACTTCTCCTTAACTATGTTTTTTGTTGTTGTTATTACTTGAGTATCTTATTTAGAAGAGTGTAAATTACATCATTGTCTATTTCTCTCAGTGATTTGGATACACCTTTGGTAACGATGCATGTTTTGTTGAGAACTGTTTGTTTGTTGAATTATGCAGATGGGCAATAAGGGTGCTTTTATGCGATTTGAAGCCCCTGATTTGAAGCCAAATATTGTTACGTTTTCTGCAGTGGTCAGTTGCTTTGTTTTAATATATATAGTTATTATCATAGAGGTAGGTTTTTATGTTGTGGATGTTGAATATTGATTTCTTTGAACTTGCAGCCTCACCCCGACGTGAAGCCAATGGCATATGCAAACAACTTCCTTCGGATGTTTTCGTAGTTTATACACCTAAGTGGAAGGGCCAGGCTAAGCTTATATGATTCTTCACATACTACTGCTTTGCAAGGCAACGGAGACGAGTTGGTTCATGTTTAGACCATTCAGCTTCCTGAAGTTGTGATATTTTGTTTTTTAACTTCTGCTCTGCTTTTTACCATTTGATAGCATCTCCCGTCGTTTTATCCGCTCTAGTCCCAGGTTAAAGAGGGAGTGGCACGAAAGCTGGTGCCTTTGTAAAATGTACAAAAACCTTTTCTATGTGCTTATTTAAGTACCATTTTCTTGTTGTTTCAAACGTTTTGGTCTTTATTAATCTTTCTCATGCATAGCTCCTAATCCTAGATTCCATCTAATTTCATTTCGTGCATGTTCATTTTGGAAATAAGCAAATGAAGGGATTCGTTTTCGGCTAAATGTTTATTAAAAAATTGAAAATAATATCTAATTGCCGTTGTCCAATGATATATAATGAGAAAAAAAGAGTAAAAGCTGAAAAAGAGTAAAAGCTGAATCAGAATGCAGTTTAACCATACAAATAAATTTCTCACTTGGGCTGCATAAAAAACTAACAAAAATGTAAAAATAATATGAAGTAGCATGAGGCATGGTATAAGTGAAGTAGATATGAAATAAAAATAAAATGACCCAGCTCAACAGTATGATATGATTGATGGTTACACTTACTCCTTGCCGAGGGCTGGGCATTAGATTACTGAAGTGAAAATAAAAATACAGGGGCGTCGACTCGAGTCCGAAGAGGCAACGACATAGTCGTTTTGAGAGAGAGAGACGGGCAGTGGCCAGTGAGAGTGACTTCGAATTCAATTCAGCCAAATCGATGAAATTGGGTTTGGGTGAGTGCGAGTCGTCGTTTTTACAAGCAAGCTTAGCAGTATCAGACAGTGTCTTCTCTTTTTTTTTAAAATTTCCTTTAAATTCATGAATTTTATTTTTATGTTTATGTCGTCGTCATCACCACCACTTATCAATGCTTTCATACACACTGACTAACCTCTCTTCCTTTTTTCAAATTAATATATCAATCTATTTCGCCTCTTTTGTTTCGTTCTAAATAATTGAGCAGAATGTGTTGAAATTTGTTTCTTGCGATTTAGGTTTTGTCTCTGGGTTCAAAAGCAAGTTTGTTAAATGCGGGTTCTGGCTTTGTTCTCTGCAGTTGTTCTGATTACATGGCACAAACGCGAGTGCCCTTCAATGAAAATCTCAAAAAAAATTTAACTATGCCTTTGCTTGTTTCTTTGATCCAATGCCAATGCCGAACAATTACATAGGTGTCAGTCACTGTGCTTTGAAGTTTTCGAGAGAAAGATTTCTTTAAAATATATATATATATAGTGCGTTACAATGATGTTTCTTTGTGTTATTGAGAGCTTATAATTTCTTTATTGCTTGGATGGATTGTGTTAGGTTAGGCTTGGTTTAGCAGCATTTCAAATGGAGATTTCTGAAGCCTGCTGTGGACCAACCAATGGTGTTCTTCCTTTAATGGATACTGATGGAACCAATCCTGGCCCCATTGATCCTTCTGTACTCTACGATCAAGATAACCATGTCTCCTCGGCTATTTGGGAGGGGCAGGTAAATTAAATTAAATTTTACCATCAAAGTAACTTCCAGACCTCATTACCTTGCTGACTGATCATTCATGCCCCTTACATTGTGTTTTAGGAGCGTGGTGTGCTTAGATGCCATGAACACACTTCGAAGCTTGGGGAATGGAGGCTCACGCAAAAGCAGATTGAATTGGTGGAGAAGGCAGGGTTTGGTTATCTAAGACTGCTTCCTTCCATCAGTCTGGACAATCCACTCATTTCTGCACTTGTTGAGAGGTGGAGGAAAGAAACAAACACCTTTCACTTGACGGTTGGAGAACTGACCATAACCGTCAAAGATGTTGCGTTGCTACTTGGTTTGCCGATTGATGGTTTACCTGTTCTGGGCATTACATATACTTCATGCAAATCAGTTTGTGAAAGATATCTAGGAAGAGTACCGGAGGCTGGGTACAAGAGTGGTGGCATGGTAAAACTCAGCTGGCTGAAGGAGTACTTTTCCCAGTGTCCTGAAGATGCACCATTAGAAGAGGTTGAGCATTACACACGTGCTTACCTTCTCTACCTTGTAGGAAGTACAATATTTTCAACTACTACTGGGAACAAGGTCCCTGTTATGTACCTACCTCTGTTTGAGGATTTCGAGAAAGCTGGAAAGTATGCATGGGGTGCAGCAGCATTGGCCTTTTTGTATAGATCACTAGGGAAAGCATCTCTTAAATCTCAGAGTACCATTAGCGGTTGCTTGACTTTATTACAGGTAAGCTATATCTGAGTTTTCTTTTCTTTCCTTGTTTTCGGGTTGTGTTGGAATGATTGAATTGTCAAACATGACACTGCTAGCTTCCTGTATGAACAGTTACCGTGATGAGGCTCATCATTCATTTTCCTTTGCAGTGCTGGAGTTATTTTCACCTTAATGTTGGTCGACCAAAGTTTTATCAAGAGCCACTCCATGACTGTTTTCCGTTTGTACTTAAGTGGAAGGGGAAACAGAGTGCTTCAACAGTGAAACGGGACTTAATTTTTTATCGCAAGGCATTGGACTTGCTAGAGCCGTATGATGTGAGTTCAAAACATGTTCAATTTGATTTCTTTCTGTATGGAAGTATAATGTATGACACATCTGATTGTTGGTTTTTGTGCTAACTCGATTTTCCTTATAGGTGGAGTGGCTTCCTTATCAGAATTTGAATAGTACATTATTACCAGAAAGTGTAAGAAATAGCCTGATTTTGGGGAGGTCACAGACGATGTTAATCTGCTTTGACAAGGCAGAAAGACACCTTCCAGATCGTTGCCTACGTCAACAAAATATGCTTCAAGGAATCCCAGAAGATGTGCAACAATGGGAGAGAAAGAGTCGTGGAGTTGACAGTGGTATTGATTTGTCTGAAAAGATGGTATCAGAGCTTAATGAATGGTCTGCTCGTAGGCTTCATATTCTCCAGGGTGGTAATGGTGTTGATGAAAGTGAATACATGTACTGGTATTTGAGAATCACACGTAAGTTTGTGGGAAGGCCAGTGTCCCCCTTGCCTCACATCCAGAGAACGATAAAGTTCAGAACCAAAAAGAAGAGAATGGTAAATCTCTGCTTAGTCAATTGATGTATACTTGCAATAATAACTAACAATCAGTTTTTCTTTTTTTCCTTGATAACAAATTGTAGAATGCTGGCTTAAGAGATATAGCACATATAGCTGATACATTCCTGATAAATGGGTTGGATGCCCAACAGATAGAGTCAATATCAAGGATCAGGGCCATTGCCCATAATTGTTTAGGGGACCAAGTTGAGATTGCATGCCTACCGTCAACCTCGTCACAAACTTGTCAGGGAAAAAGAATCAGGGAAAAGGAGCGTGTTAGAAGGAACACTAATGAAAAACATAATCGGGATGCTTTAAATCAACTTCAAACAATTGGAGAGGGTGATGAAACAGAGGGTAATGTTTCTGCTGTTGGGTCTGGGTCTGGTAACATGCAGTTGTGTCACAGTAAGGTTGAATCTAATGAGCCAGTAATTCATCAACCACATGCTAATTTGGGGAAGAGGGTGCGGAGCAAAGAAAGAGAAAAAAGGAAGACAAACCAAAAGCGGAGATGGAAGGACAGTGCAGTACAATGCGATGCAGATAGCGATGAATTGCTTTCTGAATTCTGTAATGCAACCATCAAGGATGATCTGATCCTTTCATCTAACACTGATTGCAAGGATAATCAGTTGTATTATGCAGCACCTGAAGGTGAGATTGCTCAAACATATGATGCTGATATTCGAGTTGATCATGCTCAGCCATTGCATGAAGATGATGAAGATGAAAAAGGGAATCTGTTGTATATAGCTGCGGAAAACAAATCAACTGAGTCAAGTCATTCACAATATGCAACTGCTCAAATTGAAAAGACAGGATCATATGATGCAGCTAGTCAAAGTGAAAAACCAGAGACATGCCATTCAGCTGGTGAATGTGAAAAAACAGAATGTTCTGTTGTCCTTGAAATGGTGGAGTCCCATCATGCAGCTCATGAAGGTGGAAAACCAGAGGCCAGTCACCCAGTACAAAATTTAGATGACTCAAAGCTTAGCCTTAGAACTCATGAGGTAGATGATTTGAAGATTTCTCCCGCGCTTGGCGAGTGGTGCACAAACAGCTAAAACAGCTGTAGAAGTTTTTCAAGAGAAATCTTTGCAAACTGTTTTATCAGTTGCACAGCAAATTGATGTGGTTGTAGAAGGTACTGTCATCTATTTCTACTGGATTAAGTATTTTGTTTTTGCCACTCTCTTCATTTTACTGCCAAACCTGATTTGTGGCAAAAAATTCTGGAAGTATTTACTTTATGTCACCTGAAATTTTCGTTTTGTTGTGCCAGGGAATGCAAAAGAATCTTAATTTTTCCTAAATGCATCTGATGCTCAAGGTTTGCTGTCTTCCCTAGTTCTCTTTAGCATTGTGGTTTCTACTGCCAAAGTTTTGGCCTTTTTCGCTTGCATATAATCATTTTATTTTATTAGATATTTAGATTAGGTACAGCTGTTTGTATGACATGAACATTTTCAGAAGAGTTGTGAATAGTGCTAATTCTTTACTAACAGCTACAATGTTGTGACTTGTAGATTTTTCTACTTGTATGTTTGGTAAAAATGTTGTGGTCGAAGAGAGTTGGGAGTTCAGCTAATTCTTAACTAACAGTTACGATAGTTAATTTGATTTTGAGCCCAACGAGATGTCAGTGGAATAGACTGAAGTCATGTTCTATGGCTCAGAAGTCATCTCTCATGTTAAATCTCGTTTGATAATCTGGCAAGGACTGAATAACTGTGCATTCTGATTATCTTATCAACAGCTCTATTTTCATGGTATTATGCAACAATCATACAACTCACGTGAGGAAGTATTCTCGTACTGTTGTCCGGCACACGCCTATTTTCTGTTAATCGTATATTGCCAGTATGAGTTGTTGCAGTATACACGCAACGGAGAGGTTGTTAATAATTATAAATGCATGACGATGCTGCTATCAAGTGATAGGCATATTTGTGCAGCTGCCTTTTGATGTATGAGTTGTTGCCTTGTTTATACTCTTAACCCAGTATCAACTTGCAGAAGACATGTAGCTTCAAGATTATTTGCCTCCACACACCAACCAGGTCTTATGGAACCCAGATCAGCTCATATGTTTCCTTTTTCTCCATTATAAGTCGAACATGCAAGTTCTTTTGAGCAAGTATTTAATTAAGGATATTTGATATTTAGCTAGTGCCGTGCAAATTTATAGTATTTGAACATAGCCTAGCTACGTTAAGGACCAAGATAGTTAGGACCATCGGCTCTTTCAGCATACTGCCTTGGGGTTTATTGGATTTGTTTTCCCATTTCTGGTTTTTACTAACAACTTCCTAGTAGAATATTATGCTCTAACATGGAGCAGAAAGAAAAAAAGGAGGCAGATCATCCTGCAGCAGACAAAACCATCAATTAGTGAAGAGAAACAAGAGAACTGACGGGCTGTTTTTGGCACGATGGTTACCGGCACTGCCTACTCAAGACATACCCTTTGTAAAAGACATTTTCGATTTTAAAGGCGGGCCCTTAAAGTGACCTCAAACATTTACTCAACTCGTGGTTCTCTTATGTTCACGCCCTCGAGCTCAGTGACCAGTAATTGTATCATCACTAACGACTTCCTCTTCCTTTTTTCCTTATTGCTTGGTTAATAATTATAAAACGAAAAAATATTACTTTTGGTTATGTTAAGTCTGACGTTATTGAATTACTTTACATTCATATATTACTCTTCAGCTGAAATTGAGTAGACAGGTTTCTGTTACCTTTTTTATGCATGGGGTTGTAGTTCCAAAGCCATATTTGATTGGCATAAATGTATTACAATACTCCCTCTGTTTCATAATAAGAGTCGTTTTAGAGGATTTTTAATTATTCAAAATAAGTGTCGTTTGTGACTTTTTATGCATATTTATAATTTTACTTCCAAAATTACCCTTTAATTTCTCTCACATCTTAATTACAAAGACTACACAGATTATATTTTCAAGGCACTTTAACATGTAATTAATAAGGGTATATCAGATATTTCATTAACTTTCTTAATAAGTGTGCATTTCTCCAAAACGACTTTTATTATGAAACGGAGGGAGTATCTGGTAATGTAGCAAAGTTAATAAAGCTGCTTCCAAAATTGAAAGTTAACATTAACTTGTTATGTTTGTAAATACCTTTGAAGTATTTAGATGTATTTCTTACACTATTTTTTTAATTTTCGTCAACATATAAATCTAAGATACTTCAACACAATAATTGACAGCAAAAAAAATTCACAGTTTTGTCTTTTGAGTACTGAGTAATAATTTAAAGGTAAAGTTTCTATTTTTAAATATATTTTTAGCTTATTAAATATTTGAATATATTGTAATTAATTTGTAATTTATCGTTAACGTGGACATTATATTAGTATTTTAAATCAGAACATTAATATTAAACGATATTGTATTTATTTGTGTCTCTTCTTTTTTATTTTTAGATTACTTATTATTTATCAAAGTATAATTAAACATTAATAAATAATTTAAATTTTGTAATTGTAATTTTCATTATACTTGGCCATAAGTAATGTAATAATTGTTGAATTTGTGTTCTTGTAGAGATTTACATAAGTTTAGTGATAATATGATTAAATCAAATAATTTAAGTTACTCAATTCAAAGACTACATATAGTTTCCTTTAGTATAAAAAATTCGTATGATTCTATTAAATATGTCATGATAATTAAATAATAATAAAAATTATTTGATAATTAAATAATACCATAAATAGTTGGATGTGTTTGGTTGGTTGTTTATAAATAGGTTGATAGCGTTAGATTACTTAATTTACCATTATGTCAATTCCTATAAAAGAAAATATTTATTAAAAAATAACTAACGTTAATTAAATTTAAAAAATTACTAAAAATATTTGATTTAATAATTAAACCTTTATCTAGTTGCTTGATAAAATAATATTCAATCATTTCTACAACTTACAGAATGGGATAATATTTGACTTGGCAAACTTAGAATAGTTAATAGCTTAGAATATAATTTACTATATTTTCTCCTGAGTATGCTAATTTCTTGTATTTTTAGAAATTAGTGTTTCTCTATCAATAAATTTTGCTCTTCGTTTTTTTTAATATAGGATATTAAATTTTGCTATTTATTTTTTCTCTGTTAGAGATATAATACTATTAATATATCTTTGTGATATATTGTCAAGCTATTAGTGTTTTGTTGTATCTACATACTTCTTCCAATTTCGTACAGGTGTTTTTATTCTTTGGATTATATTATATTACTTAAAAAGCATTTGTCTAGAAGTCAAAAAAAGAAAAAAAAGAAGAAGTGCGTTGAGAAATTATTTTTAATGATTTTGCATCTACAAATGCACTGAGAAATTGTTTTTTATAAATCATGATCATCTGTGTATTTGCTAGTACAATTCTCTTAGTATTTTGCAGTCTAATATTACCATTTGATTGTTGTTACTGCTATTTTGTTGTTAATGTTGCTATTTTTAGTGATTTTATTGTTACCAACATTTGCAATATATTATTAGTTAATGTTATGATCATTTAATATTTTATTGAGTATGTAAACTTATAAATTGCGTCTCTTATATACGGATATTACATTTAATAAAAAAAATATGCTTTTAAAGTTTATGTGATGCTAATCACATTTACCCCACCAATCTCCACTCAGTAACATCAAACAACAGAAATATATGGAGAATCAAAGATGAGAAGAAGAAGAAGTATCTGAAGCTATCAAAAAGAGAAAGAGAGAAACTCTCGAATGTTCTGATTAGTCAGAAACAAAAGACTAAACTTAAGGCAGATACATGTGAGATACTCGTGACAAAACCAAGTCAGAAGCATATGAACAATACACAGTCGTATCAACATATCATAAGCAACACAAAACGCACAGCATCAGAAGAAGCTTTAGTGAAGCACGTGGAAGACACATGATTCCACATCTGACCCATTCAAAGTTCAACCGAAATTAACTGCTTAAACTCCTATAAATAGGACAGAATTCAAGGCATCAGACACATTACATTTCTCATTACATTGCAAGCAAAAATTAGTGAGTGTAAGAGTTAGAGTGAAAAAAATTATCAGAGTGTAGGGTACTAGGAGAGTTCAAAGACTCTTTGCAAGTGCTTTTTATAAACACTCAATCTCTGTAAATTTTCTCTTCTTCTTGATTCTAGTGGAACAATTATGGTGAGATCCTTGGACGTAGATAGCATTTTGTGTTATCGAACCAAGTAAAATCTTGGTGTTCTTTAATTTTCTGCAAACTTCAATACCTGCAAAGTACAACATTTTTATCAGTCTTTAAGGAGTAAGACAACAGTACAACACAATTATCCTAACAGAAATGGTATCAGAGCAATTCCTAAGGCTCATGAACATTTTGAAAACGAAAATAACACTTTTGAAAATGCAAAATCTTGGCTCTGATACCAATTTAATTGTCACGACCCGGTACCACATCGGGCCCATGACAACCGCCGCATAACCGGGCTAAAGACACTAACGGTATCCTTAATCCGACTATGCAAGGATAACTGAATATCAATTCTTTTCTTTTTTTTGAAAAAATTGGGCAGCACAACGACTATATTTTAAAAATCTCAAAACCTGCAAACGATTTCAAACACACTTCTATATTCACATCCAACCACAACTCCAGGACTCTCTAGTCC
>JANKOE010000002.1:23019447-23030956 GCA_026284465.1 Erythroxylum citrifolium | reverse complement strand
AAATGAAAATTGAAAATATATGCAAAAAATCAAGATAGAAAACAAGAAACTGTTTTCTGAAAGTAAACGCACCCAAAGTGTTTCCGTAAGCAATTTGTTTTGCTCGATTTGATTTGATCGGATTCTAAATCTCCAGAAATATTAATGGCGATTTTAGAGAGCTCGTCGTCGTCAGGAGCTGCCGCTCGTGGGCGGCTGGCCGTACTGGTCGGTCATCTGACGACCGCTGTGGAGTCTGATAATATCGGGTTATTGACAAAGGAGATTTGTTCGGCCCAAGTCTGTCCTCCTCTCCGAGGCAAATTGACAGTTCTTGACGAGCGCACTGGCAAAACCTATCAAATTCCCGTCACCGATCACGGCACTGTCAAGGCTTCTGATTTCAAGAAGGTTTTCTTTTGTTTGATTCTGAGATTGTCCTCGTAGTTACTGCTTTTAGAGACTGGATGATTTATTTTAATTGTGAAATGAAATCGAACAGATTACAACGGGAAAAGATGACAAAGGAATAAAATTATACGACCCAGGGTACTTGAACACAGCTCCAGTGAGATCCTCCATTTCATATATAGATGGCGATGAAGGTATTCTCAGGTACAGAGGCTACCCCATTGAGGAGTTGGCTGATTCTAGTTCCTTTGTGGAAGTCGCCTACCTCATTTGTGAGCGTTCCCCTTTCTATTTTTTAATCTTTTAGGGTGTAAAAACACAAACTTCTGTTTTTAATTTTAGCTGAATCTTTAAATGTTTATGGGTTAAGTGTACGGGAATTTGCCATCTCAAAGTCAGTTAGCAGACTGGGAATTTGCTATTTCTCAACATTCTGCTGTACCTCAGGGCATTTTGGTAAGGATCTTTCTCTCTTTTCGTCTCTATGTTTGTTTCTGCGCATAAGAGTGACACATTATTAGTTCTAATGCTACCACTCATAATTGCTGACACCGGTGATAACTAGCTAACCAATTATGGGAAAATTTCTCTCTTCTTAAGTTACTCTATTTTTAATTTTTATTGTTGCAGGATATTATACAAGCGATGCCTCATGATGCACACCCCATGGGGGTACTTGTCAGTGCAATGAGTGCTCTTTCCATTTTTCATCCTGATGCTAACCCTGCTCTTAGAGTGAGCTCTCCATCTTGTCTTTTCTTACACAATACTCAACTTCCCTTCTTTGTTTTGCTGCCTGTTGTTTCATTCTTTTAACATCTTTACCCGAATGACCATAATGGATGATAAAGGACTTCGTGAACCGATGTGTAAGTTTCTTGAGATTTGAAAATTTCTTTCGTTCCGTAAAATACTATGTTTTACTGGTATAGGGGCAAGATCTGTACAAGTCAAAGCAAGTGAGAGACAAACAAATTGCACGCATTCTTGGGAAGGTTCACTTGATCAACATTCTTTCTTCTTTCCTTGAGATTGGTTTTAAAATGTTATGCACTTCAATGTTCATGTTTGAATGTCAGCTAATGCAGGTATATTTTGCAGGCGCCTACAATTGCAGCAGCTGCTTATTTGAGGCTGGCAGGAAGACCTCCTGTTCTCCCTTCAAGCAACCTTTCCTACTCGGAGAACTTCCTATACATGCTAGATTCACTGTACGTTCAGTATGCTGTCTTATTTTCCTTTGGTTTCCCTTGGAATAATGAATCACCTTAAAATCAAAGGTCTAGTGAACTGTCTATATCTTTAATCTACTGGATATGGCAACATGGGCTACGATAATTCTTGCTTTAAATATTGCATTCCCTTGTTTTTCTTTCCAATAGCTCACAGAGAATATTGTGCATTGCCTTCTCAGGATGTTCAAATTTAGACATAACATGCATGACTTCTCAGAATCCTTTTGAGAAATTCTATGATCTACCTATGGGATTTATTTCATCTGATTTCAAATTTCTTCTGAGTTGCAGAGGCAATAGGTCTTACAAACCTAACCCACGCTTGGCTCGAGTACTTGATGTACTCTTCATACTGCATGCAGAACACGAAATGAATTGCTCCACTTCTGCTGCCCGACATCTTGCATCTAGGTACATTTTGTAATGCCTAGCAGTATAGAACAGCATTTAGTCTTTTTCTCATTCGGTTTGCTGTACTTGCAGTGGTGTTGATGTGTTCACTGCTCTTGCTGGGGCTGTTGGAGCACTATATGGTCCGCTTCATGGCGGGGCAAATGAGGTAAGTTAATGTCAAATGTTCATCAACTTACTACATGCTTGATATTTGTTGCCAGCTCCATTTTGAGTTAGTTTCGTCTTCTATTTACCTGCATCCTCTACTCTTGGATAAATTTTATGCCACTTTTATAGGCAGTGCTGAAGATGCTTAGTGAGATTGGAACTGTTGAAAATATTCCAGATTTTATTGAAGGTGTGAAAAACAGGTATTCCTACCTTTTATTTGATTGGATATTTAAACCTTTCACAAGGGTTGTAATGATTTTGTTTTTGATCGATATTACTTGCCACTCTCTGTTTCTCCAGGAAGCGAAAGATGTCAGGCTTTGGTCATCGCGTATACAAAAACTATGATCCCAGAGCAAAGGTAATCAGGAAGCTTGCAGAGGAAGTATTTTCAATTGTTGGGCGGGATCCCCTTATTGAGGTTTTTCCCTATTCTCAGTTTTACTTGCAAAAAAAAAAAGTTAGCTTCTACTCTTCCTCTTCTGTGGTGACATTAGTGTTTGGTATTGCACTTAACATGACTTCAAATCAGTACTTTTCAAGACTAGCAGATAGTTGTTGGTTCTTGTGCACCGTATGAGGAACTATTGTGATGCTAGAACTGAGGAATAAGTTATCTGGATAAAACTTCTAACAGTATACATAAAGGAAAGAATCATTTTGAAGCAGCTTCTTGGAACATTGTCTTTGGATATGGTAAGAACGTTCATGTTTCTTAATGGTCAGTCATGGACTTGGTAAGACAAGCTATAAGCATACATACCGAACCATTGTTATTACTTTTATTTCATATGGTTATTTCTCCGATTGTTTGGATCTCTATCATCAATATGATTCAAAATAGTTTGTGATGGGCACATGTTTATGATTGTATGGAAAATAATATTTTCTTTCCGACTTGTAGAGAGAAAATTTGCCAAGGATTCATTTTGGAGAGGCTTTTCTCATTTAATTTGCCTTGTTTTTTCTTTTACTTACTCAGTGTGTTCCACGATTTAGATGCAAATCCACTCTTCTCATCCGATTTGTCGTATTGTTTGCAGGTAGCTGTTGCTTTGGAGAAGGCTGCTCTCTCAGATGAATATTTCATCAAGAGGAAGCTTTACCCAAATGTTGATTTCTATTCTGGGTTGATATACAGGTGAAAAAAGAGAAATTAGCTCAAGTGTACTGGTTGGCGGTTTCTGCAACTCATGAAAATTTTAAATCTAGTGTGGAATAGGTTATGATAACAATTATATCTTTTCAGGGCCATGGGATTTCCAACAGAGTTCTTCCCTGTTTTATTTGCAATCCCTCGAATGGCTGGTTGGTTAGCTCATTGGAAAGAGTCGCTGGATGATCCTGATACAAAGATTATGAGACCTCAACAGGTTACTTATGGACTCATTCAGTTCTATGCACTTCTGCAGCTACTTGATATATTTGTGCTTTCTTGGAATGATCTTGACCTCGTCTCTGGATGTAAGCTTAGGCAGTGCAGTGATGGGAGCAAGGATATATGATAACCTTTAGGCACTTCCAAAACAGGCAGAATCTGTTATTTTAAATCTATGGAACACAAACTGATGTAGGATGGCTGCAGGATAGTTTTTATGTTAATTTGAAATTGGAATAGCCATAACTTTAGATTAAAAATATGTAGGGTGGTTAAAGAACAGTTTCCATGCTAATTGGAATTGAATTATACTAATACTTGAAATTAGGTTATATAAAGAGCTCACACTTGGTAAGTCTTAGAAATTGCATCTGGGGTTTATAAAATATGAATCATACCTAATATTTAGAAAACACGCCTGGAATCTAAGATTATTTCTAGAACTTAAGAATCCTATCACACTTTTAATTCTAAAATTCATAACCTGAGAATTCTCTTTTTAAACTATAGTAAAGATTCATATTATTCCTAATAGACATAGAATCTTGAACCAATAAGAACAAACTAAATAAAATACTTACCTATTTGGGTTTAGCCCATCAGAAAGTGGCTTTGCTCAATAAAGGAAAGCCACGGTAGACTTACTGATCAAGAAACCTTCTGATTCATTGGCTCCACATGGGAACCATGCCTTGTGGCTCATGATATAATTACTCTCCACACGTTTAGTTGTTAATTTCTGGATGAGCATTTTATTTTTTGTTTTTGTACATAACTTGTTTCATTGGTTTAGTTTCACTTATAGTTGTTGCTGCTGGTGTGGACATGGGATTTCATAAGTTTTAGCATATACCATGATGCCTTCTTATCAATACGGAATCACATTTACTGTTCTGATAAAAGAATCAAGGTTCAATTAATAGCTACTCATAGTATTCCGTTCTTTCCATTAAGCAACAGCTTATCATACTGGTTGGAAGACACTGAAAAGGAAACTTTACTTCTTTCTGATAGCTGTAGATATTTTTCTTAATCAGGTTTACACAGGAGAATGGCTACGGCATTATATTCCTTTGAAAGAGCGGATAGTGTCCGGTGATGTGGACAGGCTTGGTCAGGTCTCCATTTCAAATGCCTCTAGACGCCGACATGCTGGATCTGGGGTTTAGGATATGGATTTATTGGGAATGCAGAAAAGTGAAGAGAAGAATAAGTCATCAAATCTTAGGCATGAATAATATGAATCTTTAGATTATCAGCTGGAACATTTTTCTGCAGCTTAGAAACAGTTATGAATTCCTGCTTTCACTTTCCCATGAGCTTTCTTGTAACACATGTAATATTGATGTCTGTAATGTTGGTCTGCAAGGATTCAAATTCGTAAAACTGTTCACATTGTCTACAATAATATGTAATAATGAGGCTTTTTCCTCGTCTCAGCAGTCTCAGTGGTGTTAATAAAATTCAGTGTACGTGGGTACTGATGTATAGTACAGGTCAATTGCTTTGTGGTCCTGGACTCAACTGTATATAGCAAAAGGAAATAAATGAGATGAGAGGACAGGTGGGGGGTGTCATATGTGTCTACTGTATGCGACGTGTCAAGCATAAATGCGTGGAGTGGGGGCAGAAGAAGCTTGTCTTGCAAGTTAACATTCACTGCTGATAGGGGAGCAGGAGCCTTGAGCTTTTGGTTTTGGTTTTGGTTTTGGTTTTCTGAAGAGGCATGCTGACTTGGAATTCTTTCCAGTAAAGGAATTATAAAAGGACGTCATAGTGTTTTACTTACATGAGAAATGAAATACAAAATATGGTGTTTTGATTTGCTATGTGAAGAACAGAACCTTTTACAAACTTCATTGTAAATAATGTAAAATGAGGATCTTCTTAAGCGATTAGATTCCTATTTACATCAAAATAGAGCAAAAAGAAATATAAATATATAAACAATGAGAAGCATATTAAAGTCGTATTAATAATTGTTCAAGAGATTTGGAAGTTCAACATTTCTCAAGAGTTAGATGATTAATTAGTTGCCTGATGTGATATTACATAGAACTCAGTGATCATGCCGCATGTCAGTTTTGTAGTGTTCTATTGTTTTTATTGGTTTTCACCTTGTTCTTCCTTCATAGGTTCCAGCATTCTTCCTGCGTTCAAGTTACTCTTGTGGGGAGCTGTATTAATTTGTTAGACGGTACAGTTCTGATTTCTATGGTTGAATGAATGAGATCAATCTTGGACTATTACAAAAGTGAAATGAAGCAGGGTTAGGGTTAGCCAACATGAGTACAAGAAAGAAATGTTTTCTTTGATATTCGATTCAAAACAAACTGCACTCTGTAACTTCATATGCATATACGAGCATTAATATTACCCTTCCCAGAAACAGCGTTAGCCATCAGGGATAATAAATAGCTGGACTACAAAAGGTTCAACACAGTAACCATTCATTTTATGAGCTATTGTATTACCAAAAAGATAAACATTGAATTCTTATTTTCTTCCGGTGGTGGATACATCGGAAAACTAGAATGTACAGTGGGTGTCTTGAGTATAGACATGAATCACATTGCAAGCATCCTTAACGGAATTCCCAGAACCAATCTTCAAGTTCATAACAATGGTCCGGAATTGGTATCATGCCAAAATCTCCTGTCACTTGTTTCTGAAAGACGATGCAGAACTTGTCCCAGAAAAGCCACGTGGGTTTTTCATGGAAGGGGTGCTGTGTAGGCAAGAAGAAGATATTCAGTTGGAAATACCCTTGTGAGCACATTCTCAGTCACCACTATTAGAGAACAATACCTGTTAATCCTTTGCACAGCATTTTTCTTCATGGCTGCAATATTTTTCATCTCCTGACTGCTCAACCAGAGAGGGGGAGAGAATAAAGGGAAAGTTATTTCCCCAACAAATGCCTCAAAAGAAGTGATAAGATCACATAATCAAGGTCACACGGTAGAAATTGCTTGCATAAATATAAAACAATGAAGACAATTTCCAGAGCTAATTCACAGCAAATTATCAAGCAAGGTTTCGAAGATGATCTTCCTAGTTTGGGCACTTGGATCAAGTAAAGAAAATTTTATGCAGTTCTGCAAAAAAAAATTGTCTACGGATACCTCTCTATAAGTGAAATTTCCTGATCTGTTTGTCTTGGCTGTCAAAAATGATGTACTGGTCACTTATTATGCAATTTGCCAGTGTTCACAAAGCAAAAGAGGGCATGCTCTTGCATCAAATAGTCAAGTTTGAAAGATGATATCAATACAAAATAAGAGAAAAAGTTACAGAGCAAATATCTTAAAAAAGAAAATGTTATGTGATGTTGAATATCCTGTAAAGAATTTAAAGTCCTCCAAACTGCCATTAAAGTCTCCAAACCTTGTCAGTGTGAAGGAACTTAAATCAGTGTTGTGTGTACTGCATCATACTGGGCGAAAAATAGTTTCAAAATAGGCTGTATTTTGCCAAACATTTATACTGGGATATATTGCAAAATTTCGGCTTACACTGCCAAAGATAGAGTTCAAAATACAGAAGAATACTAGGTAAATTGTAACGCAAATTAAAAAATATATATTTTAAAAAATAAAAATATTTTTAGTTGATAGTTATTATGTTCAGAAAATAAAACATTTTCATGTTAATTTTAATAAATTGAGCTATTGAGTCAAAACTTGAAATATTTTTTTAATTTAAACCATAATATGCCACTAAATCTTAATTATATAAAAATTGAGAAGCTATTTTATAATTTTAAAAAATTATTCGAAACGGTATCTAGTATTAACTTGTACTAGTATGATCCGGTACAATATTGTAACTTTGCTTTAAACTCCTTACAAGATATCATCTCATTTTCAAGCTGAGTTGAGACAGAAATATAACAAAACAAATCCTTTAAACAAATTGTAGTTGAATGAAATTTTTTACCTGTTAAGTAAATCTAATTTTGCCTTCTTCATCAAGTTGCTCTTCCCATTATAAAGACTGCATCCTGGTCCACTTCCTGGAGACAAAGATAAAGTGACTGATAGAGGGGTACAAGTTCATCTCAATTTTAGACTACATTGCACCACACAGAACAATGAAGAATACCTCCATAAAAACTTCTTTTGCCTGCAGGTGGTACCTTCGTGCAAAGACGAACTTGTCGACTTTGTCTCCCTAAAAAGGTTGACTATTCAATAAGGATTTTACATGTGAAAGAAGAAAGAAGATAACTGAGAAACAAGAGCAAAAGCCATCATCTTCAGCAAACAAATTAATTATAACTCAATTGAATGCAGTGTGTACATCAGTAGCCAAATTTACACACTTCGGATGCACAACTAGAAAGGTAGAAAGCAGGTTAAAAGTAGATAACAGAACAAAAAGTAATTTTTGGCAACCCAAATGCAACTTTTTAGTTTGAAGGCAAAAAGGTCTCACTCAAGAAAAAGGCAATTGAAACAAACTTTCCCTTCCAGGAACTGTTAGAAGATTTTAAAAAAATTCATAACTAGTTCTTTCAACGTCATCAAGTGAGCACACCACTCTACATGAAATATCAGTTTCATGTTCCCTACAACAGAATCTGCTAGTCCATCAATGGCTCTAACCCGTTAAAGGATGCAGCAGAGAATCTTTTACCCGCAGATATTCATGGTTTTGCTCAACAACCAGCTGGGTAGGAGCACGTTTGCATTCATTCCTTCATCAATTAACTTCCCATATGCAGACTTTTGTTTAGGTTAGTAGCCATTTGGTTCTACTTCTGTTTTTCTGATATAGTTTTTAGTTTTCGTTTTTAGTTTTTTATTTATGTTTTTTTCAAATAAAAACAAAAACCTGATTGGTTGTTAATGTTAATGTAGTTATATTTTTATCACTGATAATAATTATATATTAGATAAAACTTAAAGATAAATTATTTTTAATTAAATAAATTTATTTAATCTCTTATACAATAGTTATTAACAAATTATTAATGAAATTATATCATTTTAATAAAATAAATAATTTAATATTTAATATTTTATTTAAAAATTAATATTTGTTTGAAATATACTTTAATTATTAAATCAAATTTATTTAAATATTTAAATATTTTTAATTTAATTATATTTATTAATAACTATTAAAATTTAATTACACATAATTTAATTATAAAAATTAAATAAATTAATAAATTATTCATAATTTTATTAATAATTAATTTAAATTTATTAAATATGTAATGTTGAATTAAATTATTCATAATTAATAATTAAATAATATATATTTAAATGATAGTAAATTAGATTATGAAAAAACAAAAACAGGAAACAAAAACTACTTTTTATGGTTTTCATAATTTTTAAAAACCAGAAGAAATCAAAATCAAAAATAGAAACTAAAAACTCAAACAAACAATTTTTTTTTCTGAACCTGAAACAAAAATAGAAAACCAAAAATAAAAAAATGGAACAAACAACCCCTAAGCTTACACAATATTTGGGGCATCCATAAAATCTTCTTCCTAGGTTTTTTTTTTCACTCTATGAGGTTCTTAACGGAGCTCTTAAACCACAATGGCAAACCACATTATCATTATTTGAATTTAATGTAGTTTTAGTTGAAGACGTCACATCCATATCTTTGGATAGTTGCTATAAATTCATATGGGTACTCTTACTTTTTCAAATCAAAGGTCGAAATAATATGTCAACAATCTCAAATAACTCCATACACAAATCATTCATATATGTCATGTATATTCAAACAATGTGTTAGGAGTAAAAAGCATCAATTGGTTTCACCAAATTCATTAAGATTTTCCTAGACCCTATTCCATTAATTTCTTTATTAAAATTGTAACAAATTTTACACATCATGAACTTTCTCCACATAAAAAGACACAAGACTTTGGCCTTTAGTCTTATGTCTGCCTTAGAACATACACAAATCTCCTATGTTTCCATCTGTGTTAGTCAAGATTTTCCAAGATATTCATAAGTATATCCGGTAAGAGAAAATGGTCCAGATCGAAAATAAGTCTATGATTTGATCAAATCGTCCTTTACAATTAGTTCAAAGACCCATAGATGGCTCCCACCTTCTTGTTGTTATTAGGAAAGGTACCAGAGAGTGTACTAAAAGACCACTATACATCTGTCATCAATAACCATGTTTAGGCATTTCATGGTTAGTCAACTGTATGTAACCATATATTACTTAAGGCTATCCACTATTCAACACTGCACAAAAGATTTGGAGTATAACTTCCTAATAATCTATGGTTTATTAGTTTCCTTACAAATGAACTTAATTGTAAAGATGAATTCCATCCTATGTATTTTGCATTTCGGGAACTAAGCATAGTGAAGATGATTGGCTATACTAGATTGCAAGATTGTTTGTATGTGTTACGTAGGAGCAATCAAGTTTTCTATGCATGTGCTACTTAAGAGTAGTCACTCACTGCTATCTTCTAAGACTCAAGTCATGACAAAAGATTCAATGTCTGCTAACCAACAGTTGATTCAATTACATAGGAGATTAGGACATCCATCGTTTAATGTTTTAAACATATAATAACTAAAGTTGTTTAAATAATGCAATTTCAATGTACTATTTTTTAATGCTTGTGAATTTTCCAAGCACAGAAGACATTCTTATCCTTTGAATGTCCTGAAAGTCTACTAGAGTGATGCAGTACTCTCAACTGTATTTTTTATTAATACAATGCCATTGAAATGTTACAACTAATATGGAAACGCTAATAAAGCAACATAGCAGCAAATAGTGAAAAATGGTTGGTGTATTCATCGACAATAAGTGGAGGCAAACCAGATAAAATAAAGACAAAAGCAAAAATACCACGATGAGGTAGACAACAATGGACCACGATGAAATGTCCTAAAAGTCTACTAAGGTGATACAGTACTCTCAGTTTTATTTTTTATTAATAGAACGCCTTTGAAATCTTACAACTAATATGGCAACACTGATAAAACAACATAGCAGCAAATAGTAAAAAATGGTTGGTGTATTCATTGACAATAAGTGGAGGCAAAATAGATAAAATAAAAACAAAGGCAAAACAATAAGTGAAGGCAAACCAGATATAATAAAAACAAAAGCAAAAATACCACGATGAGGTAGACAACAATGGACACAAACAAACAGATTTAGGGAACCACAGAAAACATAAACGGCAAACAATAATGACCTATCATGATGAGATGTAACCTGAGAAAGAACACCCAGGGAAGAAGAGGGGCGAAGCGTGAGATGAGGGATTGTGTGAGAAGAAGATAAGAAATTAGGGATTAGATAAGAAGAATATGTTGCATGGTGATGGTGATGTCTGTGGATGGCACATTAAGGATTAGGGATTAGGAAAGAGGAAAACGGTGCATGTGAGGGAGGAAGGGCTTCAATAAAAACGTTACGTCTGTCTTCCACAAAACGTTTCGTCTCATATTCGTCCAAAAACATTACAACTGAGGGAGGAGGGAGACACAATGTTTTTGGAGCTGATGTGGGACCCACCTCCATGTCACGTCAGCAAATAGTGGGTCCCACACCTACGGAAATTAAAAAATGTTCCATGTCAGCAGATGATTGATGGTGCCCTTACGACGTCAGTGGTCAGGTTCAATCTAAACAGTTTCCGTACTTTGGGGTCTAATTTGAATGTTTGATAAATTTTAGGATTCAATTTGAACACTCTGAAATATTACGGCCTATTTAGTACATCTGTGAAAATGTTAGGGACTAATTAGCCCTTTTGGCCAAAGTATAAATAATAACCTTTTTTTTTAAGTGAACTTTGATGTGGGCTGATGTTTTTGTCAGTTTATATGCCATTCACACTGTATTTAGCAATTACACTGATGATATTTTTGATGAACTCATGATTAAGTCTAACTACTAAAGATTTCAATCTAGACAATCATTTAAAGTGAGAGTT
>JANKOE010000002.1:22960864-22975943 GCA_026284465.1 Erythroxylum citrifolium | reverse complement strand
AGTGAGGACAAGGGTACATAGAAGTGGCGCTAAAGAGGAAGTTGTTAGTAGTGAGACCATACCCATGGTAATTTCTTAATTCTTTACGGTCTTGCAGAAACAAAGACTGGTTGTTGGGTTTATAAAAGAGGTTAATTCTTTACGAGCGCCGGCAGTGACGGTGAGTAGGGCGGTGAGAGACGAAATTCCACAGACTGTGAGGAAGGTTGGCGCGGAGGGCCACCGGTGACAGTGGGGTCGATAGTGAGGAGATCAAGAAGAAAACTGTCCTAAAATATTAGGAAAACGTATTATTTTGGTTTTCTTATTTTGGTTGTTGTTTTTTTATTTTTTAAAACAAGGCAACGCAACTATAAAAAAAAAAGAAAACAAACATGGGCCTAACATGGGCCTAACATGTTAGGCCCTGTTAATCTAAAGTTTTATTTTTTTATTTTTTTAATCTAAAGTTTTATTTTACAGAAAAAAAAAGAAAACAAACAGGGCCTAACATGGGTCCCAAAAATACATATTTTTTCACTGAATTTTGTATAAAAAAAATTTGGGTGTCTTATTTGCACAGTTTTAAGTGTTAAGCATTTGAACATCATTATCTTATATTTATGTGTCTGAATTTTTTTAGTTCAATCAAAGTAATAAAGTGAGATATTTTGAATTGCAAACATCTAGCTGGTCTTTTGTATATTATATTGGAGAGTGATCTAGATAGAATTAATGTTCTTTTTCACCTTAAAGATAGATTATAAAAAGATTCATCTTTGTCAATACAATAATTAGTTGTCACATTACTATAAAATTAGTTTATATTTCTCTTTCTTATTTTTATATTCTTGCTAAGTGTGTTATTGAAAATTTATTATTTTATATAATATTTTATGCTTATTAACACACTAAACTAGTAAATATTTCATTAAAAGTAATCAATATCTAATTTACCCTTCTTTTTAGTGCTTTTAGAAACTAACGATACCAATATATGATGAGTTGGAAATGTTATTCAATTGAAAGTAAGCAAAAACTAAAAGGGGTCTGAGCTGAATGTTGATGGGGAGGTAGGTATATCCATTAGTTATTCATATCAAGAGCAAGGGAAACCCTCAATTTGAAAACAGTAATATATATATTGAAATAATCCCAGACTTGATATGACATTGGAGAATGCAATTTCAATCTACAACTTTGGCTTTCACGGCTATGCCCCTTAAGTCTGAACAATGATTACAGGGGTAACAATAAGGGGAAACAAAATGGATTTTGAAATCCAATTAATGTTCAATTAGGCCTCAGCATACAGGAACTTTTTACTACACAGTAAAATTATCTCCACATCAAGACTCAGAAAATTGGCATGTCTTGATCTTCCGTGAGGAGACATTGTCAAGAAACTTTATCAATTCCTGCCGTCCTTTTCAAGAAAGATGTACAAGATAGACAAGGACGTGGCTCGACGACCAGAGAAATGCTGATACTGCAATGATAATATTACCCTATGGCACTAGTCAAAAGCCCCCACAGGCAAACCTAAATGTGAACCAGAACTACAATGGAGCTTTGTGATCAGCTGCCTCATACAAGATTCATTAAGACCACCATGATAACTTACTTGGAACTTTTAAGTCCTATAAAGTGTATTCATCTTGATCCTCCGTCTCCTCAAGGATAACATATTTCGCATCAGCATATGACTTGGATGATCCAAGAGACTCATCTTCACTTATTTGACCCTTTTGTAACTTTTGGTATCTGAACATGGACAATAAAAAGTAAACCAAAATTGGAGCAGCTCACAATTTTTAGTTTAAGAGGTAGAGGAGCTCATTATAGGATGCTACAACAAAGAAATCTACAAAATAAGCGGTTATAGCAAGAGATTTTTCACAGGAAAAACTGGGTTAGGTGGCGAGGTGTAGGAGGTTTACAAGATAATGACCAAGAACTTACTTGTACCAATTGAATAAACTGACTCCAGCCATAATAGTGATAAGACCAACTCCTTTCAGCCAGGTAAATTCATCGTGAAAATAAAAGACTGCAACCTGAATATTGATGGATTGTCATTAAGAAATGAAATTATATAAACACGTTTGAAAATTTAAAAAGAGAACTGACAATTCAAGTAAAAAGGAAGCAGGGAAATCATAAATGATTTCTATCACACTTTAGAACAGTCATTCCAATCATCAGATTTGAAGATTAAACACAGCAAGGTTATCAACTGAGACAGTGGTTATGTCAACAGACTCAAAGATGACTGCTTCTAAAAAGATTTTACCATAAAGAGAAACATACAAGCAACCAGGTAGGGACGAACTATGAAATGTACCAGAAGGCCAACAACCTGTAGGTAAGATGTTCTAGAAAAAGATCATACCACTATGGTCACCGCCTCCTTAACAACACCAGCTATTGTCACTGTGACAGCACTGGTTACTGAAACAAGAACATATTCCGTCAAAACCTGCAATAAACAGGCCAGTTTATTCCTTTAATAGTAAACAGATGTAGTGAAATTATGCTATGTAATTCCAGTGCGAGAAGCTTGTCAACTGATATGGTCTTCAGACTTAAGTCCTTGAAAATGCAAAGTCACTATCCCCTCCTATTTTCACAGACCTCAAAATGAAACCCATAAGCTCAAAAATGTAAAAAAAAAACAAAAAGAAGAAGATTCAGCCCAGATTCCTACCATGAAAAATGCAAGTGATCCACCAAAGAACATCAACAGGCAACTCCTGGCAATATGCCACGAACTATCAAAATAACTGCTCCTTTTAAATTCAAGCCATGGGTCAAATATTAGAGACAGCAGAGCAGTCAACATTGCCATAACCGGTGTCACATAGCTCATCAATGTAAGTGGATTTTTCAAACCTGAAAAGAGACCAGATCAGCACTTTCATAATGCTCAACAATATGAACTAGCTACAGAAATTATTTCAATACTCCATTTGGTTCTTGGAATTAGAATTACAATTGGAACTGGAGTTCCAGTTTTAGTGCATGGAATTATACCAACTTTATAGTGATTTGGTATGTCAAGAGACCATTCAACCCAACAGCTTAAGTTGTTGGGCGAGACTCAAGAATGAATCATATATTATCTAATATGTATTTTGCTCACACAAAAGTTTGGACAAATACAGTAGATCATATAATATCCTAATACAACCCCTCACATGAAATATGGACAAAAACAACAAAACCAAATTCCCCAAAACTAGAACTTCTTGGTCTCACGAGGCTCTTATACCTTGTCAAGAAACCATTTGACTTAAAAGTTTAAGCTGTTGGATGAGACCAAAGAATGAATCATATATTTTCTAAAATGGTGAAAATTGGATTGTTCAGAGATGGGAGTCCCTTTCTCCAACCCTAAGAATTGAAAATTTTCAACAATAACTCTGACTCAATTCCTTGGAATTGGGTGCACAATTGGAATTCCAATTGCGCGTGATAGACAACAACATAACTGAAATCTATAAGTCTGATTATGAGATCCCAAATGCATCCTATGTGCACAGATTACCAGACTGACAGAGAATCCAAGTTTCAATTGGGTAGAAAACAAATTACCACATGATTTTTGTATTAGGTTCCTTTTTTGTTTCTGGTGTTTTAACAAGAATGCCTCTCTACAGAGCCTTACGTATCAGGGCTGTATCTTTTACATGGAATTGCATATGCAACTGGATGTACATACTAGATGATATCAAGAGCATGCTGAGGATAGGGCCCTAACAAAATGAAGAAGGAAGATGCGGGCACTAGGAAATTGTGTCCTTCCCACTCATCCAGGCAAATAAGTTTTCATTTCATTCTTCTCTCTTCAAATCCCTCTCCTCTTTTCATGATACTTTGATATCATTGTTCTCCTCAAGACTTACCTAGTTCATTTTACCTTATTTCTATCCACACCAATTTTCATGTCATTGTCCTCTCTCCAAATTCCTCTCCTCTTTTCATGCTGACAATAATGTCATTGCTCTTCATAACTTGTCTTACCACATTTCACCTTTTCTATAAGAGCCAAAATTAAGTGGAGGACAAAACCATAATTCCCCTAGCAGTTTTCTGTCACATAATTCCAGTTAACAGAAGAGTTTGTTTCAACAGAATTTTTAAGTAGAAAATGAATCTAATGGTTTGGGTGGAAAATGGAATTGATGATTTAAGAACTAAGGAACTCATTTTATTTCCCTTACAATTGAATATTCTGATTGGTACATTTCAATACAGCAGATTCCACACTTCAAGCCAAAATTACAGACACCTAGTGAGGTTTTGGATAATCTAAATCTAAACAATGAAACATCAGATCTACTTTTCTTATCTATGCCTCACAACAAGTTTGTAAGGAAAAAGTTTCTTCCCAGGAAGTAATTATGGAACATATACCCAAAAGAACAGTTTCCATGTTTACGAAGTAAAGTGATATGGTCTTTCTTCTGTTGGACCTCTTGACAAATTTAAAACACAGATTTGATAAATTCATGGCAGTCATATTAAATTTCACTTATTAAGAGCACAGTTGCAAAATGAAATAAATGTGAATGCATAAGTAAAACAAATGGAATTGACTATTATTAGAACTAGTAACCAATTGCACCTACCATAGACTTCTTTCTTTTTGTCAGATTTGGATCACCATACATCACCACAATGAAGATCACATTCCATGGAGCAAGGAAACGGGGAAAAAGAACAGTGAGATCAATAGATTGTGAAATATCAGAAGTTTTCAACAGTCTGACCAAGTCTTTTTTAACTCTTTTCCTCACATTAAACAAAAAGGAAGAAAACGGATCATACCTGCAGAAGAATTTGAGTCATAGTCCAGCGAAATCCAGACATGACAGCAGCAAGCATAACAAATATAAAACCCCAAAGTTCAAATTCTGTCTCCTTTGCAACTGTTTACCAGTTTGAAACATGAAGGAAAACTTATAATAAGAATATGGAACAAAAAAATTCTAAAATTTCTTAGTAGGAAGAATAGTGATGAGATGAAATTTGATACAGTATGAAGAGGTATATACATCATCATTAGCACCACCTATTAATTGAATACCACACAATAATAAAATGTTGATCCTTCCTATCCACATAAAAAATTACTTCTATTGGCGCAAAAACAAATAACTATACAAACAAGAAGGTGCTCAATAGGCTATAAGAATTGAGACAAGTTTATTGACTAAGGTCATCTAAAAAGAAGTGTGCCACTACTAGAAGTGTGCTACTACTATGTAACATGAGATCGGCAGCTGCATGCTGAGCACAAATATCAAGTTAATAGAAGCCTTGCAGCTACAAGGCAAGCCACCTGGAGATTGTGTAATCATTTGCATAAGTACTCTGCATATACTGTTAGCAGAAGTCATTCCACATAATACTACAGATTAGTTCCATTTTATAACTTTTTATTGTTGAAACATCTCACACGCATCTAACTTGAAGAGAAGATGCTTGGCTCAGAATTCTATTTCAAGATCTCCAAAACCAAAAGCAACCCCTCTTATTAACATCATAGCATAAACTACCCACTTCATGACAATGCTTGGTTAACAAATCTACCCACTTCATGACAATGCTTGGTTAACAAATCCAACTTTGGAAAATATAATTCAAAATCTCCAAGAAGAATTAAGCACATAAAATGTAACATATTGAATGCAACAGCCTCCTTCTCTCATCCCAAAATTCCCCTATGTTCTGTGACTATGTCCACAAGGTTTATGTATAAAAACTAATCAGTGTAAGGCTTGTGAAGATTAGAAACAAAACCAAATAAATGCACACAGTTACTAGGAAGCTATTGAGAATTTATGAATCTGCATACCTGTCAATAAGATTCCTACAGAAATTATCATCATGATACCTAGAAGTTTAATGCTCGGAGACTCCAACCTTCAACAAAAGCTTAACAATAAGTGGCATATCACGTAAAGTTATCACATTTTATTGTGACAATCATATATCAAGCACTGAACAATAAACAGATAAAGCTTTGAAATAACAGACATATGAAATAAATGTCAAAAGCATTGTTAATTGCATAAGACCCATTGATGTCCTTTTCTCAGTAATTTAACATGTAAGTGGGTAAATATCCCTCACAGGAAACTGATGTCAGCATAAAGTTGTCAAAGGGAAATGATAAAAACATAAGCTGCTACACTGCCTACCAGATTTCAGAAAACACATCCCAAAGCCAATAGCAATGATTATCTCAGATGTCCTGAATGTAGTAATAGTTGTTAAATATCAGAGACATAGCATTCACTCTACTTATCTTATCTTCCCAATCTGACTAAAAAGTAGAAAACTTATGGTATAGTAGGATGAAAAGAATGATCCTTGAAGTATTCTGCTTCTAGTTACAATATTGTTTTATTCTTCTATTGAAAAATATTCCAGGATTAGTTGGGTGAAGATCTACGTGTATCCCATTTTTGTATATGGTTATCCACAAAGCCCCATTGCATCTTCAAAAGATAATCAGGAAACAGTCAACCCACTAACTTTCCCCCTTCCCTGACTGCCCCCTCGCCGATCATCACCACAAGGAAAAATAAACTGGGAAAAGAAGAAAATAAAATTGATCCTGAACTTTACCATCTAAAGGAGGCTCCCCTTATTATCAATATCCTAAATCCCATAGTAAGAAGAATTGCCTTTATGTTGAAAGGTATGAGATTGTTTCTTAGATAATCACCTTTTGATTATTAAGTAATCTTTCCTAGTCAGAAGAAAACAAGAAGACTTCATATTGTCAACAAAAAAGAAGAACATAGAAACCAATAGCAACCTGAAGAACAGTATTGGCAAGAGAGCTATATGCGTTAACATATGTTAAGGCAAAGCACATATGCCATGCATTGGAAAAGAAGTTAAATGGAGGAGAAATTCTCACCTGAATGCAAAAGCAAAAAGAAGGAGAAATATGGGAGCTGCAGATTTACACTGCATACGCGAAAAACAGATTTGAAATCATGACGACAATTTTATATAAGGCAGAGAACAATAGAGAATATGCAAAAACCAGACTTCACGTTGTATATCCAATGACATATGAGGAAAATAACTAACCATCGTGGCAAATGTAACAGAGATGAAAACAAGGGATGCATTGCTCAGGTTAACATCCAATGCTGTTGCAAGAGCTGTTGGTACAACTGCGAAAGGCAAAGTCCATCTGTAGCATTAGTTGATAGAAAAGTTAATTAAGCTACAAAAGAATTCATAGAACAAGCAACAAGAGATAAATAAAACTTTTAGAAATAGTTTATAGTAAGAACATTAATCTTTAGAATAGTAAGCTACGTACCACATCAAACACAGTAGACAAAAAGGGAGTCAACAAACTAGTTTACAAAGAATAAATTCATTAATTTCCTAACCCTTATGTGACTATTGTGCCTAAAGTTCTGATTGTTTTTGACATCACAAACATAGTAGTAACATGTTAACCAGTAATTAACCATGTAGATTGAGCAAGAAGCCTATCCACTCCCCAGGCCACCCATAGCCTACAGACTATCTGGGTCTGTACTGCCTAACGAGAGCTCAAACTTGTAACTGAGGAAACATTCACCTACTAGCAGTCCATAAACCCACTCTCACCAGAACAAAACCACTTGCCCACCAAAACTGGAAACTTTTATTTCAATGAGAGACAGTTTTAACAATCTATCTTTATTTAAACCAATTTTTTTAGAAAACAGATCGGAGCAAATTGCTACTGAAGGGAAGTTCCTCAGTCTAAATAGGGAAGGTCTATGCTGTATGACATATTGTACTATGGGCATCTTTTGTCGGTTATGCTCTTAACAGAGAAGCAGTTTAGAAGTTTGAACAGCATAGTTGCTACTAGGACTATATATAGGGTAGGTCTATGCTGTCTGACATATTGTACTACGAGCATCTTTGCCAGTTATACTATCAATGGAGAAGGAGTTAGAAGTTCGGACAGCATAATTGCGAGCAGGACTATGTTGGTGCATCTGAAGAGCTATTGAGGAAAAGAACTGTTTATTCCTGATTATGAAGATATAACTTCTTATGGTAGAAGTTCTGCTCCTTGATATTGTCTAAACATACAAGGTAATGACTTAGGAATCTTGAAAACCATCATTCTGTTTATATCAAATAAAAATTGTTTTCTAACAAGCAAATTGTGTTATCCTATATTATGCAGCATGAAATCTAATTTCATATTTATCAGGCTGAAAGGATGTACATCTGTTTTTCCTTACAATTTCAGTCTAATACACAAAGTTCAACGCTAGAAGCCCCATCAAGCTATGCTCCAATTCCAAAAACTTAAAATTTGAGTTGTGAACACATTCAAGTGCATCTTTAAAGATTTAACACGATATAAATAGAATTAACCACCATTAAACATTTGTGGAAAAATATAACAAAATAAGTCGGCAACCAAGAGGAGCTAATAAAAGAAACTACAGAGTGGAAGAGGTACCTCTCACAAAATAATCCTTCCAAGACATAGCAACAGTGGGTTGAAATCTATGAGACCAATACCATGTAATTGCCCTTGACAAACCGGCTTGCATTGCAAAGTGAACCGTGTTCATTAATAAGGGAGCTGGGAACTTTCCTAAATCATCTCCTAACAAAGTTTTGTTGTACCTATAGAAACCAGAATATGGTTCAAAATAAGGAGAGAAAAAATTAAAGGATAACGCCGATACCAATTACTAAAAGCAGGTATAAATATGGTTATTGAATAACTTACAAGGTTAAAAATGTGCTGAAAGTGTACCACATAAGTATGAAAAACAAAGTCTTCAACACATCCGCAGCAGAGATATGGGTTTTAGACAAATGACGGCTTCTAGAAGCAGTTTCGGCAGCAGCACCAGTGTTCAACGAGGAGCGCATCTCAGCCTTAGAATATCCGTTTTCCACTTCAAAAGGAACATACTTCTCTTCATCATTTTCTCTGACATGCCCATCCTCCATATGATCCATGGTACTACCGCCACTCAAGTGCATTGTTTTATGAATTTGTGAAGAAGGCAAGGGAACTATAGATCAGAGTCAACAAATGTTGGATCCAGAATTACTAGCAAATGATGTTGAAATCGGAATTAGTTGTAGAAGGTGAATTCCGACTTGCAAAGAGGGAAGGATGCAATCAAGACTATATGTTTTTCTTTAAGAACAACAGTGTACCACCATTATCATCATCGTGGTCATCTCTTTCTGTGGTTTCTCTGTAACATAAAAATTAAAAAAAAAATCAATTCCCCGAAGAGGACAGACAAATGTAAAGATTTCGCAAAGCAAAAAAGACAGACAAAATGTCCCGCACAACATTAAATCATCAAAACCGTCAAATGAAATACAAAGTGATAACTTCATGGGAGCCTGATGATGAGAGATGAGAAGTAAATCCATAGGCATATTAAATGTTGAGAATCTACAGATGCCATTAGAAATGAACGATAAAATTGCTGACCTCGTCAATAAGCTGACTTCGAAAACTTGAGATCTGTCGGAGAGAGCAACCCTTTGTCTGTGTTAGCAGCCCGTTACTAATTTACAACAACAAATACAAATACGATTTCTTTTTTCTCTGGTTGTTGTGTTTACTTATTTACAGTTTGATTTGATTCCTCGCGACAGCAAGCAAGGGAACCAGATCTCGTTGTTTGTTTTGTGGCAGTTCACTTTACGTTTCAACATTTTTAAATAATTATATTACCCTAACTAGCAATCATATTTTAATTTGTTAAAAATGTGTCTGTTAACATTAATAATGTGAATTATATCATAAATTAAGCTCATTTTATAATTGTTGATATTAATTAATATAAAATAAGTAAATATTATTATTTAATAATAATTATTAATAATAAGATCTAGTTTGGCAGCATCGATTTATTTCAGTTGGGTTGGTATTGGTAAAGCTGAATCGTGAATCTTAAGAAAATTCATGTCTACTCAACTTCTATTCGGAGCCAACCACTCCGGATTCAACATTGATTCGTTGAATACTCGATCTACAAACAGAAAAATAATGTCCTTCCTCGTTGAACAGCGTCTTTTTTTTTCCCCCTTGCTCAAGCATAACTTAGAAAAGTTGGAGGTGATCAAGTGAACCATCTTTACATATTTTGTTTGCATTAGATCATGTTATTTGGTTGTCCACATTTTGTTTTTCAGTCGAAGCATTTCTTACTTGACTTGCAATCTGAAATGTTAACAGTATGATGTTGGTAATGCTCGGAATCGACGCACCCTATCAATTTGTGGTATGTTAAATCTGATGAATTATATTATTTTTATCAACTTTCCAACATGGGATTCTTTTTATAAAGCTAATTGAAAGGAAAGGGAACCTTCTGCCAGTCGACTAAGCAATGTGAATGCAGGGGCTCATCCTTCTTTCTCGACTCAAGTTTGCTTGTATTGACAATGACACTCTCGTCTATCTGATATAAATCCTTTCCTTATGCTCATCATCCAAGCCCATCAAATCAGAAGGACGCTTGCTTAGAGTACTCAAGACTCAGAATAATGCCCAGGGTTGGAGGGACTTGGGGAGAATGAATGATGATGATCTAATTTTTGGGTTGAGTTATACGGTTTAGACATGCAGTCTATCCCTTTCACTGCATACGAAATTCTTGGATGTACAGCTGATTCTAGATCACACGAAAATGATACAACCAGTATTTCTTGTAAGCTCTACAGGAGGCTTATAATAAGGCCATATTAAGAACTTAGATCAAACTTTTCGGGGTTGAAATGTATCATATGCTAAATTTAGGAAGCCATACTTTTAGCATACCATGTTGAGAGATGGTGACTGTAAAAGCATAGATTACATATCTTGTTTTTCAAAATTTAGTTATTTCGGAGGGTGAGCAAAATGGTATAATTGTCGAGAAATAACTAAACAATTTGAACATTGCCAAGTGCTATATACTGTAACCAGATCACTTAAAGGACATGATCAATCATCACATCTAATATCAAATTTGGAATGGACCTAAACATAGGTCACTACTACTAACATTTAAAAGCTTTATGAGTAAGAAAGTAGAAAGGTACAGCATATTGTTCGCAATCAATGTGAAATTCAACGAAAGAACATCCCGATGCCAAAGTAACCAATCATATGTGAATGCAAGCTAAATAGTATCAAAAGCATGGACAGCAAAATTTAAAGCACCAGCAAACCGTCTCAGGCTTTGCTTAGAATGTGCATGGTTCAACAACTGAATAGATGGACAGCATAAATAAAATACTACCTAACTCGAGACACAGTAACTATCCCACCTCTGTATGAAGAGAAAGTTCTCTTTGCTAATAACTCCTCTGTTAGCTCACTTCTTTCTCAGCTCCGGGCTCCTACAAAAGGTGAAAAAGTCATAAATCTCATAATGTCAATAACATTCGTATTGGAAATTAGCATTGTCAACAACCACACTAACCTCTGGATATGATCCAGAATGAGAAGTCGTGGTCCAGGAGGGATTCTGACATCTCTAAGAGCACTGCAAAATATTATACAATTGAGTTACCATGACTTCATGAATTAAGAAGAGACAAACCAAAAGATGGACATCCAAGCATCAACTACATGCCTATCTGTCAGCAAAGGTAAAGTGCTGTCTGTTAACAAGCCTTTCTTGAAGTTCTTCTCATATTGATGAAGACCAAGATTATCGAGCATGGCTCTTGTTCGAGCATAATATGTATCTTCAGCTGGAGGTTGAGAGAATTTCTGCCCCAACTAAAGAACCAGATAAAAGCTGCCTTAATGTAGGTACAACATTGCATTAACAAAAAATAAAAAAGAAAAGTGTAGCGAATCAGAGGAAAGAAGGAACAAACACAATCAACACTTTAAAAGCACACAGTAAAATCCAGGGAATTTACAGTACGGGGTAAACTTGGGTGACACCAAATGAAACTTGTCAACTTATTTGTAGATCGGTTCAGATAATTGTGTTCTTGACAATAAATAACTTCAGAAATTTGTATATTCTAAATACAATGCGGACATTTTTGTTTTGGAAGCTTACCTTGAAAAGCCCACCTTGCACAAGAGCAAACATCACTCCAGAAGTGATAGCATTTGCAGCAGGATTCGGGCCACCCATGCCGCTGACCAATGAAAACATGGCTCCTGAACCAAATGCTGCTGCCATGCTGCAACAATGAGTTTAAACTCTAAACAAATTCATAAGATAACCAAGTGCAATCCTTTGAACGTGGATCACGTCTAGGACAAAAGGAAAAAAAAAAAAAAACCTCTGCAAATCGGTAGCCAATACTTAAAGATACTGAAACAAGTAACATACAACTTGAATAATACAGCCAAACCTCAACATAAATGCATTATACCAAACAGAACCGAGTTGTTTCTTTATTGACAAGTATGTGTAAGGTATTAACTGTTTACTAAAAAGATGAAAGCGCGACACTGGGGAAATAAGAAGACAAGAGATATACCTAGATTGGACATCTTCCTTGCCTCTCAATCTCTTCATAACACATGTAATCCCAGCATTCACACCCGTCATAACAGCAAAATTGCGAGCTTGTACCAAAGGACCACCAGCTAGAGCCTGTGGTGGGAAGGAGTAATTTGTCAGAAAGTAGCAGCCGGTAAACCAAAATTGACAATACCAAAACTGAAATGACCAACCTGGGCTTGTTTGAAAGAGGCCATGGCCTCAGGGTTGAGGGGTGTTGGTGTCTGGAGAGTGGAAGAAACATCGTTGGTGAGTGTACCCATGAAAGCACCAATAGCCGCGCCTTGAATTGAACTGGTTGCAGTGACGATTGCAGCCTCCACAGGCAACGACTGCTGGGACAACCATGTCTTGAAACCATTCTCCAATTCCTTATACTTCACCTGTAACTCCTCGATCGGATTCTTCGCTACTGCTACTTCTTTCCCCGCCATAATTGATAACTCTCCAACCTCCACGGAGAGATGATAGATAGGGCCTATGCTATTCCGACTTCCCGTTTCCGTATAAAAACCCTCACGTAAAATTTACCAAAGTACCAATATAAGTTATCGTTTTTTATACATTAGTCCACAAACTTTCAATTCTAACCATTTCAGTACACAGTATACTACATTTATAATAACTAGAATTAGCTGTCGAATTTCTTTTCGATAATTTTATAAAATAATATTTAAATTTTTATATAGTTTTAGCTTTAAGAAATTAATAATTGAGTTAACTCTATAAAACGTGTATCGAGATAATACAATATGCTACTATAAGGTCACAATTACGCAGTGTTTGGTTACTGTCCCGTTAATGGAGACAAAAGACAAAACGTAAAAATCATGTTCCTCTCCTATGTTTGGTTGCTATCTCCAAATTTTTGTTCTCTGTCTCCGAATGACAGGGACAAAAGTTTTTGTTCATCTCAAAAAAGAAAGACAAAAAATTTTGTTCCCGTCTCTGAAACAAAACACATAAGCAACTTCTAGAAATACCCCTCCTCTCACATAAGCAAATGTTTTATTCTTAATTAATAAATTTTGTACTTATTATTATTATTATTATTATAAATTTTGTATTTATTATTATATTTATTATTATAAATTTTTTACTTATTATTATTATTATTATTATAAGAAATTTATTATTATTATTATTGTTGTTGTTGTTGTTGTTATTATTATGAATTTTGAACTTATTATTATTATTTTTTTTTTTTTATTTTTATTGTATTTTTGTTTTCATTTTATTATTAAATTTTATTATTATAATATTTGTTAACCTTTTTATTAATACAAATCTTTCGTAATAAAATTATCAATTAATTACATATTTCCAATCATATTAAAGTCCAGGGGTAATTTCGTCATTGGCATAATTTTTATGTTTTGTCCACTACAATCAAACACATTTCTGTCTTCAAGACGGAGACAGTTTTTCTATTCTGTCCATCACAATCAAACACCTCATTGTCTCCAAATTTCTATTCCGTTCCGTCTCCAAATTTCTGTTCCGTTCCGTCTCCGCATACAAGAGACAACAATCATACGTAGTGTAAAAGTATATCAATAAAAGCTAATATATAAAATTATATATAAACAAATTGAATATGTTCTTACATATCTAGTAAGAATTATAAACTAAATGCTACTATATATTTAAAAGGAGATGGAAACTTTATACAAATAAGTAGTCCTCGTAGGATAAGTAGATACATTATCACTTCCTTGAAGGTGAGAATATCTAAAATCCAAGCTTAAAACCAATTCTTAAAGTAGAATTTAGAATTGGGAATAACAAAAGTATATATTTTTAGTTTGACAATTGACATCAATTCAGTCCCTTATACAAGCTATTTTAATACTATTATTTAAAGGCTAGTTTATCAGATAATAACAAAGTTGTAGTAGTAACCAAGGGTGACTCTTAGAATTGGCCAACTTACCTTTCTAAGGTGTTCTCTTCAATTGTTATGAATCTACCTAGTTACAGCCCAAATCCTAAGGTAAAAGACACTCGTCTTGGCTAAAAAGACTATTTTTTATACTTCACTAACCATTCATGTGTGGAGGTGTTGGTTTATGCCCTACAGCCAATCGCTTTGGTTGTAGTTTAGTGACAAATTATTTAAAGGCATTCTTTGTCTTGTACATGTTTAGATGTATATGATAAAGTCCATAGGATAATTATACATTGCAAACGAAATTATCATGAGATTATAATTATGGAATTCATATTGCATTTATGTATTATTCCTAAAATGTTCCTAGTCATTGTTCTATTAAAATTGGACATTAATAGAATGGAAAAAGACTAGCATACGTTTTGTTTTTTCTTATAAAGGAAGTAGTCGATCTCATAGGCTAAAGTATAAAGATACTTAAACAAACGTGTGAGTTCTTGCTAGAGAACAAGTTCACTAAACAGATCCGATATGAAAAATTGATTTAGAACATTACTTGTATGTCTATGGAATTCTCATTGTGATGTTTGTATAAGTGATCCTTTGACTTGAGGTCATCAAAGTTATCTTGTATGGGGATTGTTATGTTTTGATACTACTCGTGATCTATTTTATCAAA
>JANKOE010000002.1:22903336-22918921 GCA_026284465.1 Erythroxylum citrifolium | reverse complement strand
GGTATACAAGTCGACTTGTTAGTACCGAACTGGAATAAGGCGACTTACATCTCTATACAAGTCGACTTATCCCTACATAATGAAACTCCCTGGATCCTTTAACTTAGGGGCTAGTTTATTTTGTAAAATAGAACTACACTCCTCAGTTAGGGCTACTGTAGCGAAGTTGTCAAGCTTCTTTTTGTTGGAGATGATCTCCTTCAAAAACTTGGTGTACGCAAGCATCTCTGTAAGAGCTTTCGTAAGAGGGATATTGATGTGGATTTTCTTGAACAGGTCAAGAAACTTCTGGAATTTAGAATCATCAGTCCTCTTCCTTACCTTTTGGGGATATGATATGGGTGGTATAAAGGTAAAGTCCGAACTTGGTGGGGATTCTTTCTTTTGTGTGATTTCTTTTGGTTCCTCTCCTTCATCCACCTTTTCACCTTCCACATCCTGAGCTTCGTTCTTTTTAGGGACTATACCTTCTATAACCTTACCACTTCTTAGAACAACTACCATGCAATCTTGTTTCGGACTCACTTGGGTATTGCTGGGCAGGTTCCCTTTTCCTCTTTCACTAACTTCTTTTGCCACTTGACTGATTTGCATTTCTAAATTCCTAATAGCTGCCTAATTCGATTGAATATTCTACTCCATTCTGTTCATTGCTTGAGAGCTAGCTTGGGTACTCTAGTCCATCTTGCCCATAAGTTGAGAAAACATGTCCTCAAGTCTATTTACCTTTTTCTCCCACGGGGAAGGGAATTGTTGTAGGGTAGAAGATGAAGGGGCTGAGTATTGTTGCTTTAATGGTGCTTGAAACCCTAATGGTCCTATTGGTTTTGCCGCCCCTTGATCTAGTCTCTAACCTTGTCTTCCATTGTTCACATAGCTTACCTCTTCCTCTATCAATGTTGTTTCAATGTTCATGCAACCCGCTGCTGTATGCCCAAATCTCCCACACAGAGTATAAGGACCTCTACTAGACTTGTTATCGTTCATTAACAAGTTCAAATTCTTATTAATCTCAACAACTTGGTAGGCCATGTCAGATTTGGAACCCACTTCATTTAGAGTCACAGCTTTTCTCCTAGTTACCTTACATTGTGAGTTCTCTGCAACTTTCTTGAAAATATTCCACAGTTCTTGGGAACTCAAGTCACTAATATTCCCCCAGCATTCAAATCCACTAAAGTTTTGTTATGATCGGTGAGACCATAGTAAAAGAACTGAGTCAATGAATACATATCAAATCCATGGTGCAGACATTGGTTAAAAATATCATTAAACCATTCCCAAGCCTCATGAAAAATCTCTCCTTGTTTTTGCGAGAACCAATGTATCATCTTTCGGAGTTCAAGAGTTTTGTAAGCTAGGTACCACTTCATCATAGAAGTCTCCATAACCTTCTCCCAAGTATCAATAGAGTCCACCTCTAAACTCAACAGCCAATTTCTTACCAATCCCTTCATGCAATAAGGAAAACACCTTAGCCTTAACTCATCGTCCAACAGTTCATACAAAGGAAGAGTTTGAACTGTCGCATAGAAATCTCTCATAAAGGCTAGCGCATCTTCACTGGGCATGCCATTAAATTGCGGTAACATAGACAAATGAATCTGCTTCAGCTCGTAATTCCATACTGTTGCAGTTAATCTAATGTAGGAAGGGTTCCCTACAATAAATGGCATCTGATAATCTCGAATTCTTCTTACTGCAGGGTTGAAAACAATCGGCTCGGCTTGATTTTCCCCATTAAATTGCTCATTCCCCAGATCTTGTTCTTCATGCAGTTTTGGAATTTAGTTATTATTGGCCACCTCTCTCCTTCTTTGAGTGTTGTTCCTTCGAGAAGTTCGTTCAATTTCAGAATTAAATTCAACAAGTGGTTCGTTGTTCAAACTTCTTGAATGCCTTAAGTGCATGAAACTCCTAAAATCAAACAAGTTCAAGGTTAGAAATTCAATGATGGAAGAAAACATGAATAATAATTAAATAAATAAAAATAATAACTAGATTTAACAAAAGTAGTTATAAAAAGGTCCTCGGCAATGGTGCCAAAAACTTGGTCAACAAAATTTGCAAGTGCACAGAGTCGTTTCTAGTACCTGCACACTAAGTATTCCAAGGTCGTCTCTTTCAAGGACCAAATCATTTACCGCCAATTCAGTTCTAGTTATTAGAATGATTTTGACAATAAACTTTAAAAAGTGATTGGAGTTAAGTTAACAGCGAATTGTAAATACTAGACAAAATAATAGCAAAGGAATAAATTGAAGGTTTAAAATTAGGGGTTGGGGTTCACCAATTTAAAAGATTGATTCATACATTATGAAATTGAGTGAATGCTAGGTTATGAAAACAGTTGCACAACTTTACCCATATCATCTCTCAAAGCATATAAGAGTATCTAATTAGTTGTTTACCATCTCTTAATGTGCAAACTAACTAGTTAAATCCAAGAAGAACAAGCAACTACAAGTTCTCACAATAACTTAAGATATCTTTATCTCTAAGTCTAAGGTGTTTATCTTCTTAGAGTATAAACCATATTTCTTCTTTCAGTACATCATATGATTCCTAAGAGTGCATCTATGGAGATCAAGCATAGAAACAATAGTGGATTCAAGAAAGATAAACATAACCTGGAAATTTTCATATAACACTCATCAATCCATAGCATACAAATCAATCCTCCAAATGGGTTACATCCCTCACCCTAAATGAAGTTTAGTTCCAAAATATTGTAACAAAAGTCATACACATAAGGATTCTCAACATTTAAGAAAGAGTAGAGAGAGAAGGTAGAAGAAACACAAGAGAATGTGGCTTCCAATCCTTGATGAAATTCTCAAAACTCCCTATCTTCCTCTTAGTTTGTGCCTCCAATTTGTGTCAACCTCGTTTTTAGTGTCCAACACCCCCCCATTAGGTCTAATAAATGAGTATTTATAGTGTCCTCGGTCCCAAGAAACCTAGTTTTTCCTAAACAGGGAAAAACATATCGTGTTTGGCCGCCAGTGTGAATGCCCGTTTAACGGACCTTCTTAGGTCTAAAACTTCATTCTGTCAGGCGATGTCCGTTAAACGAACATGAATGTCCATTAAACGGACCTTCTTGGGTCTGAAAGTTCACTTTCCGAGGCGATGTCCATTAAACGGACATGAATGTTCATTAAATAGACATGCACCAATCCAAAATTTTCACACATTTGACCCCTTATTTGACAAAACCTCTTCTCAGAAGTTATATAACTGGGAGTCCTCTTTAAAAGCGACCGTAAGTGACCTTAATTCGGCATCCACAAGAAAAGTTATGCCTTTCACCCCCACAATCTAACCATTTGTACCTATCAAGTAACAAACTTAAAATGTGAGAGAATTGGCCAAATACAGCTTCAAATCCACATAGAGATAAGTCAAATTAAATCAAATTTAACCTAAAATCACCTAAGAATAATTTTACTTATCAAAGGCATAAGCTTAAGTTTGTATCATGGTGTAGAAATCGAGTAAGTTACATATTGATTATATATTATGAACTTATGACAATTTATATGTTAGATTAACTTATAATTTCATTTTGTCATTTAGAAGATACGGTTACATAACCGTAACATGATAGAGGCAACATCAACATTATATTTATTGGCATGTGGGACTCATATTTGTGGAAAAAAAATATACAAGTTGCATTGTTAATGGGGTGGGATTTCATATATAAGATCAAGACAGTCGACTTAGAAGCCAAAATTGAGGTATTGTTGTTGAGCGATGGCATGACAATGATTTTATTGACTTCTATGGTGTCATCTCTGAAATAATAAGGTTGCACTACATCAAGGATAAAAAGCTTGTTCTATTTAAGTGCAAATAGTTTAATCTCACTAACATGAAAGTGAACGGGAATATTATTAGCATCAATGTTAGTAAGACATAGTATGATAATGACCCTTTTGTCCTTAGAAGCAAGTGAATCAAGTTTTCTACCTCAACAATACTGTATTAGGTACCAATTGGAAGGTTGTTCAAAAGTTTCAACACCAAAATCTCTTCGATTTTTGTGAAAGGCATAATGGTCTATTCATAGAGGATGAAGATGTAGTATATCAAAAGATTAAATTGGAGTTCAATAGGGAAGCCATTTGAATAGAAGATGCAGATATATCATCATTCCATATGAGAGATGTTGATCCCAATAAAGTACAACGGGATGAAGCCCAAGCCAATATTATCATATAAAAAGATGAAGACTATACTCATAATGAATTAAATGATAACCTCTATCTACCTCACATAGTGGTGAGGGATCTTCAGTTATGCTATCTTAACCACCCATAATTAGAGTTATGCTTAAATATATATTTACATGTTTAATTTTTTTTCTTATCATTATTCTTTTGTTGTCAAGTTCCAATATCGGCATAAGAAAAAGAGGTAGAGGTATCACTAAAGGTTCTGAGTTGCAACATATGAACGTTGCAAGAATAACAACTTGTCTGTGCAGATTGACCCCTCGCAACATTGTTTTATTAACAAGATCTAATCGACAAAGTTTTTCGGTGAGTTAGGAGTAGTTGTCAAGAATGAATTGTATTACCTTTAACCTGCCAGGCAGTTGAAGGAAGACAACTTGCTACAAAATGCTTTGGACAAAGTTTCGGTAATTTTTCAATTTATTTAATTATATGCAATTTGTTTTACTTATTTAAAGAATAATTTAACTTATATACGTATTATTCACAGATGAAGCTCAATATCGTCGATATCGATAATCCTAAAGTTTCAAGCTGTGTGAGTTCACTGTTCAAAAAAAGGGCGAAGGGTCATTGATATTGACTTCATAAATACTACAAGTATTTTCTTCGGATGAGGAGGCAAGGAGACATGTTCTAGAACGGGTGACTTTAGAAAATTGGAGTGAAATGTGTGATTATTGGGCCTCTGCTAAGGCTAGGGTTTGTCTTCTTTCTTTTCACATTTGTTTCCATTAATATTGTCACACAATTTAATGACTATTTCTTTTTTTATTTAGGAAAAGTGGGAGAAAATCAAGGTTAACAAATGAAAATGAAAAATCCTCAGAACACCGGCTCTAAATCATTTGTTGTCATATGACAAGAATTTATAAGTTCTTTGTTTAGAAGTTATTATTATATTAGTAAATACAATATAATCTACTGTATGGACAAGGGTGTGATAGGATCACACTTTACAAACTGACACACTACAAGGAACGTGAAGGCTGGATGTCTGAAGAAGCGCAGAATAATTATGTAAGCATAAAAATTTTAATTTTAAAGTTTATTTATTTATGTAATACTAACTAATAATATTTGAATTACATCTCAATTTTGTGTTTTAAATTTTATGATAAGATGTAGGAGTTGTTACAGAGATCATTGTCTGACGAAAATGAGCTCAATGTGGATGACATTTGCAACAACGTCCTTGGTACAATATCTGGGTATATCAAAGATCTTGGGTATGGCCCTAAGCCAATTGGTACATCATTATCATAACCAGCATATGTAACGACGCTTTAAGAGGAGAATTGGTTGCTTAGGGTTTAGTTACAATGCAATAAAGAAAAGTTAGATCGTACAGAAGAAAAGTTAAAGCGTACTGAAGAAAAATTACAACGTAATAAGCAAAAATTAGACCGTACTGAAAGAAAGTTGACCAAGCTTAAAAAGATGGTCAAACAAATAGTTGGGTCAAAGTATGAAAATAGTAGTGACGATGAGGAGTCCTAGTTTGTCCATAAATTTTTTTCTTAAGTTTTGTAATTAACATTTTATTTTTATAAAATCATTTAATTTTTAATTATGAAACATTTTTATTTTATTTTACTTAATTATTAAAAAATGTTACTTAGTTATAATTCAAACAATACTAAAAACAATAACATGAATTAAAAATGTTATCAACAATTATAATTAAATGAAAAATTGGTAATAGTAAAGGGTAATTAAAAATAAACATTCGTCACTAAAACTTTTTAGCTACAAATACAAAATCTTCACCAAATCTTTTTAGCTACGTGTCATAAAGCGTCTCCAAGAAACCTTTAGTTACATTTCCAAACACGTAGCTAAATATATTCTGCTACGAAAATAAATCATCGCTAAACATTATTACCTACGCCTATGCTAACAAAGCTAATTACCTTTAGCCACCAAAATCAAACGTTGCAATATGTCATTTGTGACAAATTGGTTTCTCCTCGCCTTTCTCTTTTTGTGACAGACTTGTAATCGTAGCAAAATCAATTGGGCGACAATTTTGTAAAAACGTCACAAATAATCATTTGCTATTGGGCTTTTGCGACCACTTGTTTGATGATTTTTTACCGTTGCTAAAATTTTTTTGTGACAATGTGTTCTCTTTCGATGACGAAATTATTCGTCACCAAAACCATGTTATGTTGTAGTGCTTTAAGATCTATTCTATATTTATTCTAAATATTAAGGATCGAAAATAACTTTTTACAGCTTGTACATTGACAAAAGTTAAGAGGTAAAATCTATCTTCAACCTCATTTCATATTAAAAATCATTATTAATTATATATTAAATTAACTTATTGAATAATTTATTTAAAATATATTATTACCTTAAAATTTCTAAAATTGAGTAATATGCATGCATTTTAAGAATAATGATTGAAAATTCTCAATCACATAAGTATTTACTTGCTCAATACTCAAAGGAATTAATGCAAAATATCCTTTTCTCGTATGAAATAAAAACCTATTGTGATAGCCACATTATGTTGGTTTATGACCTATAACCAATTAGTTGGTTTTAATTTATTGACATAATTATTCAAAAACTTCTTTATCATGTATATTTTCATATGTATATGATAAAGTCTATGGGGTAAATGTATATTGCAAATGAAATTATGATGAGATCATAATTATGAGATTCATATTACATTTATGCATTTTTTTAAATTGTTCTTAGTCATTAAGCTATTGAGATTGAATAATAATAAAGTATAAAAAATAGCACACGTTATGTTTCTTTTTATGAAGAAAATAGTCAATCTCATATACTAAAGTAGGGAAATACTTAAATAACTATATGTGTGCTTGCTAGAGAATAAGTTCACTGAATTGATCCCAAATGTGAATTTTATTTGAAGCATTACTTGCATATCTAAAGAAATTCTCATTAGTATAATTATATGAACAATCATTTGACTTGTGATCTCCAAAGTATCACATATATGGATTGTTATATTTTGATATTATTTATGACCTATCCTTGTCAGTGCTAGCTAAATCATTAGTTATTTGATATAATATGAACTATATAAAGGTAGTTGAATGATGAATATAGGATTCAATACCCTAAAGTGATGAAAGAGAATATTTCGTTACTCTTGATTAGTGTTAATTTGAAAAACATTTAGCCAAACTGGAATGACACTTTGAGGATAGTTTTCGAATATTATCAATTGAATCAATTACTAATAATAGAGAATTAACATGATTGAATTCAAATAAACAATAACAACTCAGTAAAAACTTGGCTAAAATGTGGGGTCTAGGGAGGTTAAGTAGTATGCAGCCTTACCCCTAACTAATGTTATAAATACAATGCCAGATTTGGTTGTGGTACGGTACTATACCAGTATCGGTTAATACTGGGTACCATTTTGGGTTATTTTTTAAATTTATAAAATAGTTCCTGAATTTTTTTAAAATTGTAAAATAGTCCTTCAATGTATTGTACTGTATAATTTATAATTTTATATCAACCTTGTCTCCAAAAATTATAATAATCGAAATTTAAAATAAAAAAATTTATTTATTTTTATTAATATTATTGTTCACATATTTTACTTATAAATAATAATCATAATTAATATTAAAAAGATTATTTAATCATCATACAAATAAAAATTTAAAAACAATACAAAGTATTTAAAATATTACATTTCATCATATAATAAGTAATAATTACATCAAAACATCAAATAAAAATTAGAATAAATATCCATGACTCTCTAGCAATTAAAATTATATCTAACTTAATAATGATAATAATATATCTCGTATAATGATTGAATGTATGATTTGTATTTATTATTTTAAAACAAGTTTAATAAGTTTTTATTATCATCTTGTATACTAGTTTGTGCTTTAACATTATTAAAATAGTATTTATTATATTTTGAAAGCGGTAACAGAGACAATAATAAATTTATATTTAGCGCCTTTAATAATTATTTAAAAAAAATTAAGATCATAATGTGAGCAGGTTAAAAAAAAGATCTTAGAGCATTTAAAATGGTGCCAATATGTATAGTAAATTTAAATTGATTTACTGTAATATGACATAGTCTAAATGTATAATTTATATATATACTCAAAATTTTCAAAATTTTTTAAAGATTTAGAATATTATTAATAATATTTTAAAAATATTAAATATTAATTTACATCTTTTAAAAAATTGTCAATAGGCATCTAATATTTGTCTATTAGATAAAAATTACAGGAAGGAGGAAGCAAACATTCTTTGCCTTTAACCATTTTCAAAACCATACGAGTCACCCTTACCTTACAAGCTTTTCATGTTTTCCATGGCTAGCTGTGACCTCTCTGTGACTCTCCCTCTTTCTTTCTACTTTTCTCCTCTACTTTTAATGCTCCTCTGACTTCCTCTCTCTCTCTCTCTCTCTCTCTCTCTACGTGTCCTTTTTTTTTTTCTCATCAACAATCCATAACCTTATCGATACTTTTCAAAGATTTCTTCTCTAGCTGGTGACTGTAGGCAAGGGATATGACGGCTGCGGAGGGGGAAGCTGTGGCGGCTACAGATGAGCTTCTGACTTCTTCTCATTTGCGTATGGCGTGTGCATTTGCCAGTTGCATGTCTGGTTAAACTTTTTTTTGCATTTAAGTCGTTGAATATTTTTTAACTTTACGTTATTTCGTATTATTTTTCAGTCAGTACTATCAGTCACTACAAAATATTATAATTTTGTATCGTTTTTAAGTTAGTACTGGCCGGTACGGTACGAAACTCATAATTTTGCCCCTAACTAATAGAGAGACTATTTCCAAATAACCAATATAGAAAAAATAACTAAATAAAATAATAATAATAATAAATTAATAAATACTTAACAAAATAAAATATGAAATAAGTACTAAACTAAATAATACAATAAAGAATATATATAAATACAAATATAATGATGATGATGATGATGATGATGATGATAATAATAATAATAATAATAATAATAATCAACCACCACTATCCATCTTTAAATCGATCCATCCAGCGGAGCGACTGAAGTCGCTCGCCTATCTTCCCTAGATTCATGTCATGAAGCTCAGGAATAACCGATAAATAGCACAGAGCATGTCTTTCAACATTTTAATTCACAATTCACAATTAAAAAAGAAATGTGTCTTTGTTCCAACCCATGCGTAAGTCCCATACAGATGATAGGCTGCTTTGCTCAGACTCAATCATATCTTCTATGAACAGGCTCCGTAAAATCCAGTAGAATAGGTGATGTGATATAATCTATATTTGATTTTAGCTATTTAAGTTCCTTTATACTTCATTTTATCTCTTTCATTTACTTAATTTATTTAATGCCTAATGGAATAGTCATTTCCTCTTTATCAACCTTATTTATAATACTATTTGAGTGAAACAAGGGATATAAAGAATGATAAGGCTAAACTCTACTAGTAACAAGTAAATCCTTTGTATGGAAAAAGTCTCGCCCGTATTTTTTTTCCATTTTTATTACATAAAATCATTCATTTTATTATTATTATTATTATTATTTGTTTTTTATTGTTATTGTTGTTATTGTTAAGGAAAAAAACCTAGGTTAAATCCTTAAGAGATAAGTACTACATATTTAAATGTTTAAGCTAACTATAAGAGAAATATACTGAAAGACCTATAAGAATGACAATGATTTCTTTATGAGAAATCCTTTATCAGTATCCTAATATGACAAAGTTTTCTATTACTGCTCATGTCCTTGGTAAGTTTTAGTAGTGCCATATTATTCTTGATCACCTCCTCCTAATTTTTCTTGAGCTTTCTTTTTTTTTCTCCTCATAGTCTCTAAATACAGTTTTCTTGCATCTTCTCACTGGAGTGTTTGAGGTGTCTCTTTTTAACATATTCAAACCACCAAAATTTTTATCTCTCTTAATTTTTTAAATAAAGTAGACATTTACTTCATGCTCTATATCTAATTAGAGTATTGTTTAATGAAAGAAAATAATTATACAAAAAAATTGTGTACAAAAATTTTATTCAAAACCACTATAATATTTCTAATATTCATGTGGTCATGATATATTGTTATATGACAACCTTGATATATAAATATAAACTATTTAATTAGAACAATAAAGGTAAATTAGAAGAGATTAATTTATCTAATCTTAAATACAATTTGACGTTATAAATTATATCTACTAACAACATATTTAGGAACCTAATGTATCACCTATGAAAAAAGGTTGAAGAGAGAAAAAATGTATTTTAATCAAGCTAGATTTGATTGCAAACTTTGAAAAACGTTAGGAATAAATATGAGATTTTTAATAAGTAATATAAGATATTAGACCTTATTTAGACTTAATTAGTATTTAATTAGAATTAATATTATTTTAATTTCATTGTTATAAGATTGCTTATGCTCTAAAAGAATTAATTTTTTTTTGTCTAATTATTTCAATATCATTCGTAGAGTTTATTCAGCATGTTAGTATAAATATTATTAGAGGTTGAATACGTGTGTATTTACTCTTGATTAGTGTTGATTCGAAAAATATTTGGCCAACATGAAATGATACTTTGAAGATAGTTTTCAAATGTTATCAATTGAATCAATTACTTGAACTCAAATAAACAATAACAATAATTTAGTAAAAAATTGATGAAATGCGGGGTCTAGGAAAGTCTAGTAGTACGTAGTCTTACCTCTAACTAGTAGAGAGACCGTTTCTAAATGACCCACATGAAAATAAATAAATAAATTAATAATAATAAAGAAATTAATAAATACTTGACAAAATAAAATATGAAATAAGTACGAAACTAAATAATACGATAAAGAATAAATATAAATATAAATATAATAACAATAACAATAACAATAACAACAACAATAACAAATAATAATAATAATAATAATAATAATAATAATAATAAGGAAAAAACTTAAGTTAAATCTTTAAGAGGTCATATTTAAATGTTTAGGCTAAGTATAGGAAAAGAATGCTAAAAGACCTATAAAAATGACAAGGATTTTTTTTTATGAGAGATCCTTTATTTATATCCTAGGACGGCAGTACCATATCATTTTTGATCACCTCATCCCAAATTTTCTTATGCTTTCTTTTTTCTATTACAGTCTCCAAGTACAATCTTCTCGCATCTTCTTACTGAAATGTCTGGGTGTCTCCTCTTAACATATTCAAACCACTTAAATCTTATCTCTCTTGATTTTTAAAATTAAGTAGACATTTATTTTATGCTCTATATCTAATTGGAGTATTGTCTGATGTAAGGAATAAATTATACAAAAAAGTTATGTACAAAAAGACTAGTAAAAACTACTATAATATTCCTAATATTCATGTGGTCATAATATTTTGTTATATGCCGAACTTGATATATAAATATAAACTATTTAATTAGAACATTAAAAGATAAATAAAAAAGTTTAATTTATCTAATCTTAAATACGATTTGAGGTTATAATATATATTTATTAATAACATATTTAGGAACCCATAATATATCACATATGAAAAAAAGGTTGAAAAGAGAAAATGTAATTTAATCAAGTTAGATTTGGTTGCAAATTTTGAGAAACTTTAGGATTAAATATGATATTTTTAATAAATAAGAATTAATATGAGATATTGCTTTATTTAGTCTTATTTGGTATTTAATTAGAATTAATTTTATGTTTAATTAAAATTAGAATTTTATTCTAATTAAATTAATAAAAGGATGCTGGAGCTCTAAAAGAATTAGCAATTTTTTGTCTACTTTTTATATCATTTGTAGAGTTTAGTTTATTAAACACGTTAGTATAAATACTATTAAAGGTCGAATACTATTAGATATTAATTTTATTGTACGTTAGATCAAACACTTTACACGTAAGACAATTCTCTACAAAATCGTCACTGCGTAGACCAATCACACACTTTCTAAGTTAACAAACTCAAAAGTGCAGAAGCGCGTTCGCGAGTAATCGAGAATGTTCCCTAGTGACTTCGACTTCGAGAGTTGTGGACCCCAAATAACTTGTTAAGCAGAGTCACAACTTAAACTGCAAGTTTGGAAAGGTGTTTTTCAGTACAACTTCTCAGTGAGCTTGTTACTTGTGTATACATAAGAGTGCAAGAATCAGTTTGAAACACACCAACTCTTGCTTCTCTGTTAACTAATAGTCGTGACTCTTACCGCTCTTTCTAGTTACTGTCTTTGTCTTGGTCTTTTTCAACATAGATTTCTTCGTCTCTTCAAGTAAGTCTTACCCAAATCCTATTTTAGGAAGAGGAATGAAATTTTAGCTTAGATAAGATTTCCTTTCAGATTGTTTATCCTCATTTTCATAGTGTTTATTGTGTTCTGTTGTAGGCTTATTACGTGTGAGAGTCTAATAGTTGGGTGATGGATTTAGTTTATAACGTCGGCAGATTCTGTCCAACCGAAACACAATTGGTGAATAAATATTTGGTGCCAAAGATTGCTAGCAACGATCATTTAGTTACTTGCATTCCTGAATTTGATCCATTTCAATTAGAGCCATGGAATTTGCCTCGTAAGTGTGTAAGAGTTTGTCACATTCTGTCTTCGTCTATGTTTGTTTTTGTTATTTTAGTTGTGATTTTGTGTGTACATGTAGAGGATTTAAAGATAACACCAAATGACTTAGAGTTGTATGTCTTTTGCCCTCGCTTCGGACGACCAAAAAGAACAATGACTACTGGCTACTGGAAAGGCACTGGTTATGGTAGTCTAATTCCACCTGAAAATGCCATTGGAGTGACTGGTAAAAAGAAAATATTTGTTTTCTATAAGGGCAAATTTCCTAATGGAGTCAATACCAATTGGGTCATCCACGAGTATAGTGTATCCATAACTTCACCAACTACCCAGGTAGGTTTGTTTCCTTTCGAATTAAGTTGTAGGAGCTAACATTTCACCTGATTACGCCTTAATGTCTTTTACTTTGGCGTAGAAAACATTTGTCCTCTGTAAAATTATGAAGAGGGCAGACAAGAAGGCTAATGTATCAACGCAAGATGAACGTGCAACAAGCAGACGTCGTGAGGAGAATGTAGCTGATGATCCATTTCCAGAGGTGAGAACTTGGAATTCACTTTTAGTGCGTCAACTTTAAGACGGCTATTTAGCACAATGTTAACATGTCATCAACCGAAAACTAATGCTTATCATTTTATGATCCTTCTTGCAGGTAGACCCCCAAATGCTGGAAGACATGGAGCAATTTTTTGCTACTTACAGCGAATGAAGAGCACGGAAACAGAATAAATCTAGCTAAATGCTGTTAAGTTTATGGAAGATCAGAATACGTACGGTGGAACAGAATATGTATTATGTAGCTGCATGTCCTGTCTTGTATTTGGAATGTATTTGGGGCTTCATGCAGGATAAAAGTCTCAATTACTAAGATCTTATGCAAGCTGTGTCTTGTATAAGTTTATCAATTATATTTTCAGAATGTCTAGGTAGTAACCTGTTGTTACTTTAAGCAATTAAGCTGTATGTTGTGAAACAATGTTACCACCACCAGTAGTGGGAACATTTATTTCTGTTAAGCACCCTATATCATATTACAATATGCTGAATAAAGTGTTTCTCAATATATATGGACAATGCCTATCATAAGAATATTGGTACCTGAGGTTCTACTAAAGAATTGGGGGGAGATTAGAACTAATGGGTTGCAAGGTGAAAATGAAGTTCCTACAATAGGAATGAGTTACATCAAAAGTTTCCTTTTGTCATAAACGTTTCACTTAAGTTCCTATAAGTTGCCATAATGCTCCTAACATGAAAGAAGTGGAAGATATCATATCTTTTGGCACAAGAAATTTATTCCAAGTATAATAACTGAACCTTGTTCCAATATAAAAAGAACAGATACATGCATTAACCAATAAATAGTCCAGCACATTTCAAGCACATGATGTCACCAAGTTCTTCACGTGACAAGAATTCTACTAGTTCTGACAAAGTAAAGTAGAGCATTCATGAAGAAGAAAACTTTTGGGTAGTGTCACAAGTAACCAGCAACTCACTAAGACAACACCTTCGGATATGTTTCCTAAAGATAACTTCTTCCAGAGGTGGTTCAAGACTGTAAATAGAACAATCACCATAGGTATATCAACAGCTGGAGAAAATAGATCCCAAAGTTTTAAACACAAAACTTAAAAATGAATTAACAGAAGTCATAACTGCGGCATTGATTTCAGTAACCATTCACATCGTGTTATCACCTCCAAAATATTGTTGACAGACAGCCAAAGGGCGGAGGGCTAGAGAAGGAATACCAAGTCAATTTAATCAACTCACAAAAGATTCCCCACAAAAGATGAAATTCATGAGAATTAGCAACTATAATTACCAGCTCTCATTAGGGATTGCAAATTTGCATTTTAAGAGCTTGTGCTCAAATATTAGGAGGCTTGAGTATCTAATAACATATCAATGAATCCATGTTTCCATGGATCGAAAACCAAACTAATCACCTTAAAAGCAATTATGATGGCAGAAATAAATGAGATTTTCCAACCCAATCAAGTACATAAGAATAGGTAAATAAATGAGATTTTCCAGAACATTAACTACTGCAACATGACTAAGCATTTTGAAGGGAGAAAGTGAGGAATAATCATGAAACTAATTTGTAGTCTGTAGAGATAGAGAATGACAGAAAGAATTGATGTTTACGTATAATAATGGTGCAATGTTTTGTTCCATTTATGTTTTGTTGCTGATTTTCAAACACACTCTTGATATCACAGAACAAGTTAAAGGCACCATTTCATATTCTAAGGGTTATGAAGTCCTCTACATGCTTGATGCAATTGAACTTTAGGCATACCTAACTTGTATCACTTACCTACTAATCATATTCTTAATATCACTTAGCTAATCATATTCTGTTTCATTTCAGTTTGCACTAACCTAATCAAATTGTAAATACCTGTGATGAACAGTATGTTAACCTAGACTGGTATAACTAAGGGCATTAACTCCTTCACAACCAAAACATCTAGCAGCCAACAATATGCCAACAACAAAACATGTAATCCAATATTTAACAAATACCTGGTGAGGTTTGTGAAGACAATGAGAAGATTGGATCCTGTGGCTGAAGTTTTGTGGACCTGAAGTTCACTGATGTTTAGTAATGCAGGGTAGCAGTAATACAGTAATGCAACTACAAGTTCATTGATGTTTAGTAATGCAGGGTATCGGTAAGATTCTGAAGTCCATAACAAGTATACATATATGTCTCCTTCAAGTTCATTTGATCAGATATATAGAAAACAGT
>JANKOE010000002.1:22814340-22824850 GCA_026284465.1 Erythroxylum citrifolium | reverse complement strand
GATTTTATCTTTATGATTAATAATTAAATAATTAAAAATACATAAAGATAAAGAATGCCTTTATTGAATAAAACAAATTTTATACAATTAAAGTACAACCAAAATTGGCTGCAAGGGCATAAACCAACAATGATTCCATCAATAATGTCTACAAGAAAATGCTTTCACCTATATCCCACACTATAACTCTACCATGAAGTGAATTTATAATAAGATCACTAAGCATCGTACTTGAGAAACCTTTTAGAATCATAAACCAACAAAATAAAAGCTAAAGTCTTATAAGTATTTAACTTGTCCTTCAATCAAATATCTAACTTTATCATCAAAATTTCAACTTGATCAATGGAATTTCCAATTATAAGATCAGTAGCTCAATAAAAATCTAAAGCATATATATAAACAAGAATTTATCATCTGAATAAGCTTCATATATAAAAATAGTTAGTTATAATAAACATCACATATAAAAACTTTTTAGCCAAAATGAGCTTCATATATATAAATAGCTAATCACAATGTGCAGCACATACAAAAAAAAAGGGCACAATAAAGTTCGTTTGTTTTTCCTTTTTTCTTTATCTATGTGTCGGTTCTTATGTTAATTGGCTAATTTGACTATTAAGGTCATTATTGTGTATTCTTTTAGGACATATGCTTGTATTGCCACTTTATTGCTCACATATTTTACATAATATATGAAGTCGTTTATGTGTAGCTTTATATGAGTTATGTTCCTCTCCTACCTTCTTACTCCTTACCTTTTTTATTCTTTTAGATCTTCTCTTATATTATAGTGGAAAAATTTTAGAAAGATGATTCTCGGTCAGGTTTGGCCTTTAATTTTCACCCGAAATTAGAAAAATATGATGTGTATAAGCAACTTCAAAATTTTCTTTTCTATACATCAAGTCCATATAATATTTTGGTTTATCAACATCATATCTTATTACAACATAAACATGTTGATAAGGAATTCTACTTAAATACCATCTCCTCCATGTATGAGTCTTATTGCCCAAATCAACATGTTGGTCAAAATTCATATACCCCCCTTCAAACAATCTCCTACCACTAAAATGTGGCAGCTAGTTACTGGTGAGTTATTTAAACTTCACTAAGGTTTTCTAAATCTTAGGATAATGTTTCCATTATTTTTCTACATCCCCTCCTTTTTCTTATTAAGTCCCTTTATCATTTCTCTTCTAATCATCTTAAGAATTATGATAATTAACTTGTGCCTAGCCTTTTTGATATAAGTGTTGAAGCTTTCACAACAATTGTTTAACAATAAGTCATATTTTAGCTCTCTATTATAAGTGAGCCTGCACCACCTATTGGTTCATGTGTTGTTCAACCGACCATGGATCAATTTGTTGATACCTTTTAATTGCTTCATGTACTTATTTAAGGTAGAAAGGATAGTGTCCATTATGAATTAAATAATCATATACATTGAATTTCAAGTGCATTTAAATTAAACATTCATATACCTTTTGAATTTATTTAAGGTATATGATTTAGGCACGTTCTAGATTATATTTTTTATAACCATTGTTGTCTTAAATTTGGCTCGAAGGTTATCATAGATATGTCTAACACAATATCTATGTTCGTCACTAACCATATCAATATTGAAGACATGTTCCAAACCATATTAAAAAATAATCCATAAGGAATGTTAATGCACTTAATGAATTTTTATAACTATAAATGAATTTTTGTAAGAGAAAAGAAAATATGATAACACAAATTTACCTTTTCAATCAGAAATAAAAACCCAATTATACCTTGTAGTGTTTGATGTCTTCTTACAATTATTTAGAAGCCATTTATATGAGACTTAATTCTCAATTCTAGCCATAACCCACGTAATTGGAAACATGTCGTTATTTGCATCCAATCCAACAGTTGATAGCATTTGCCTTCCCTGCTTGCTGTTCAAATGAAAACCATCAACACATATTATACATCTATAACCAGCTAAGAAACCACAAGTATCTTAGTATATGTACATGGAATCAAAACTATCTTCTGAATACTTGATTATTAAAGTACTACTTGAATTTTACTTCAATATAGCTAATTCATAACTTCTTAAATTCTCAATTCACTTTCCCGCTTCACCCATTAAAAGTTAAATGCAAAGTTCTTAACCCTATATTCCTTCTTATCTATAATCTCATAATTCAAGTTCCTTAAAAGTACACCTTTAAGCCTCGCAATATCTCACTTAGGACAATATCTAAAATATGAGGGGGTATTTATTTGCAATTCAATAACCTTACATTTTCTATTTTGATATTCTTTATTTCACTTATGGTTGAATTAAAATGTTTTAATTTGAAATGTAGTCCCATGTTGTATTGGAGAAGCATGTATTCTCTACCCATAACCCTTCCCACATACAACATTTATGATATATTTCTCATTATTGACATGCTTATAATCAAAACTCTTATCATGAACAAATTGCAGATTTGTTGGGACATAATCTACACCACCATAAACAACCTTATTCACAACCTCTTCACCATCTACCTCATCAAATATATTATCAGAATTGGTTGAACTAAAATCATCAAAGTCTCTAACTTCTCCTTCCTCACCCTTATATGTTTGATCATCAAATTCACTAGCATCACCCTCATTTGTGTCAAGATGTTTACCCTCTCTAGAAGTAGGTTGATCACTCTCAACAACCTCATAATCAACTTATTCACTCTGATCTTCTAAACATCCTTTGTTATGTCTCAATAAGGAATACACAACATTATTCAAAAATACCTCTATAATCTCATAACCTTTCTTTTCAATTAAATTATTCATGTCGAAGATGTAAGCCTCACTTCTTAAGTCTCTTAATTTCATCCTCAAAAGACTCCTATGAAAATTTATAATTAAAAACTTCAGCCCAAGTCCTTTAATGTGCATATGAATTGTAATGTCGTCAAATGATCCAGCTCCACTATAAAATTATATATTTCTCCTCCTTCATAGTCTATGATAGAGGTAAATTTGAAAGTCCCACTATGCTAAAACTAAAACTCAATTCTAAGGTCAATTAAATAAGGAAGACAAACAAATAGTTACAAATAAGTTGTAAAGTATTTAATTAAAGCTCCAATGAATCTTAAACAAATATAATTTCAAACTTAAAACATGTTCTTTAACTATAATATGCAAGAAGTAATATTAAGGTAATGTATGTTGATTTTGTAACTTGATAAAAGTTTTAAGATTATCAATTCTATGCATAACTCACCATTATAATATACAAAGATACTTATTGGATGACATTGGCAAAAAAATTTGATACTATCATATGTTATGAACATTGATTCGAATAATTAACCTTATTGATTATGAGGTGATAGTGTCCGATTAGCCATCCCTACTTGGGTTAGAGCACATCCAGAAACAGCTTCTCTATTATGTAAGGGTAAGGCTGCGTACTATCAGACCTTCTCAGACTCCGCTTTATTGCAGGATTTCAGGCTAGGTGTGATGATGACTTGGGTTAGAGCACATATCACACAAATCGCCACAAGACCCTTTCGCATATATGAATATTGCATGTACCATTTATAAATTTTTCAGCTCTGGCTTTTTCAAGATTCATTTTTGCAAGGTTTAACTTTACACCCTTACTCGCAAGTGTCACTTTTAAAAAATTGACATTACAATCAATAAAAGTAGTCGCAAATTCCTTGTTAATATGACAGAATCAATTAATAAAAGTGAAGCAGACGAGTTAGGTTGCTCTTATATCCAATAGTCTATTTTGCTTAATCGTATGAAAATCACTTAAAGTACAGCACTTAACAATCATTTCACTGCATCACAAAGTTAAATGATTATAAGCTATTTCAACCTAGGAATCATCTATCAATGCAAAAAAGTTGTCATTTTTTTATTGGCTGCTCGAGAAAATAGAAAAATATGACTGTTAAAAAAGAAAAGGAAAGGATTAACCGATTAAGGCTAAGAAATTGCACAAATAGATTCATCGGAACAGGCCACCTATATGTTAACATTAGTGTATAAGCTTAGAAATACAAGTACAAACAAGGGCAACCATCTATGAACACTTGGTGGAAAAGTTAATCTTAAAGCATTCATCCAAAATCGTGGGTTGAGTTTAAATTTACTGAAGTCGTGACAAGAATTTTTATGTGCTTACCGGTGGTAAAAGAAAGAAACATTTTGGAGTTTGGACTCATTTCGTATATGTATATCTAAAATCGATTGGAGATGCTATAACAAAAGCATGCAATGACAATTATTACATAATTCTTGAAAATGAAAACATTCGATACGATCCATTTTCCTCGCTCTGGCGCTCTGCACAAGTTGACTAGGTTATTGCGAGGCAACAGATGATCGCAAACTGAAGACTAGCTTTAGAACATGTTATGGAAAAGACATGAAACTGTAGGAAATTGACTGACAACGTTTTGCATCTCCTGCTTGAAGGCTGAGAAAAAAAATGGATGAAAGCAATTAAAACAACCAACAGATTCAGAGCCAAGAATTGTCAAAAGCTGCAGATGTAATAGCTTGAGCAAACTCCTGAAAGTTTATGCAACCATCTCCGTCTGTGTCAGCCTCCTTTATCATACCCGTCAACTCCTCCGCCGTCAAAGCATGTCCCAACTTGGCCATCGAATGCGCCAACTCTGCCGGAGTTATGTATCCGTTGCCGTCCCGGTCAAACATCTTGAATATCTTCTTCAACTGGTCCTCCGTGTACGGGCACTTTGCTTGCACAAGGTCTGGCTCCACAAGTGCTATGAACTCCGAGAACTCTATCAGGCCATTGCTGTTTGTGTCTGCCTTTTGAATCAATGCCTCGAGTTGGTCTTCGCTCGGTTTCAGACCCAGTGATCGGAGGAGTGACCCCAGCTCCAGTTGCGTCAAACTACCGTCTTTGTTCCGGTCGAATGACCGGAAAATTTCACGTAGTTCGGCTAGCTGTTCGTCGTCGAGTTTCAGAGGATCTTTGGCGCTCATCCTTGGTCTCTTACTGACTCTCCTCTGAATGAAATCTGGTCAAAATTAAGCCTTGCTGAAACCTTCGATTAACGAAAATCGATCATTACCTGCAATTTTCTCCTATCTTCAAAATTACCCACATAATGGCCGTAGAGAATATCTTCTGAATCCTGGATTTTGTCACTTAGAAGCTGTTCTTGATCTAGAATCTGAAACAAATTCTTTGTATCAGACTCCAAATGGCAACAAATATCCTTGCCTTTTGTTCTTTTCCTATATATGTCTCCGAATACCGGATTCTCCAGAATCAACCCACCTACAACACAGCCAAAAATGGATTCTGAACTTGTTTCGAAATCATCTACAAGAACCGTTTTCCTAAACCCAAAAAAAAAAAAGATTTCACAATCATCGTCACAAGTTGACCCGCCATCAGGTTCCCTACGTATCTTGTGCGTTGGTTTGGAAAATTCAAGCCTATGAACTCGTTCCTGAGCTGCAATATCGGATCTGTGGGATGATTGATACGTGCATAACAGTGATTAGTAGGATTTGACAGACCTTATCGTCAATGACCTCAAACATTAGACGACATTTGATTAAATTAATTGTACGTATAGGCATAGGACATGGTCAAATTTCAGTTTCATGGATTAGGAAACTGAAAACGTGGCAAAGACATGGTATTTGTCTCTAATGTACGTATAGTAGTTGCCTAAGACTTATCAGCCAATAAATAAATATATTCTAAGAATAAATGCACCCAGCCCATTATAGTTAATTAAATTAAGGTACCGACTGACCAACATATTAAATTCTGTTCTAAAATTTTACTCCAACCTAGCTACCTTGGCTGTCAATAATAGAATGCAAGCTATTTTCTATCACAATCCCCCTCGGTGATAATTTCCTAATCTGAGTTTTTGACGTTGATCTATGAATCGTAAATGTGGTACTGATTCTGTGAATACATCAATAAGTTGATCATGTGAAGAAACATGAAGGCAACTACTTCTTTAATAATGACTTTCTCTTGCACAAAATGAAAATTTATTTCCACATTCTTAATTCTGGAATGCAATACTGGATTTGCAGCTAACATAACTATACTCTTGTTATCATAAAATATATCTGGAGTTTTAGTAGTTGAAACCTTAAGCTTATTTAGCAGTGACTTAACCTAAGTAATCGCAGTTATAACATTTGCCAAGCTCTTGTGCATTCAGCCACGGTTCATAGTCTCATGCTGTAGAGCATCGGTCATCAGAATCTGCACCCGAATTTGCTTCACAGTAAATTTGGATATCACGTAATGTTTCTTTCCTCAAATGAATGTCATTGTCTAAGGTATCACTTAAATACCTAAGAATTCGCTCAACTACTTTCCAATGTTTAATTATCAGAGGGCTTATTCATAAACTAACAGGCCCTGTTCACTAAGAAGGTAATTTTAGCACTGAGTTATTGTGACATATTGCAATGCTACCACAAAAGATCTATATAATTGTGCTCATTGCTTCTCTATCGTTATGTGTATGTAATCTCAAGCCACTAGTCATAGGACTTGTTTAAGACTTTGAGCCTGTCATTTTTGCTCTTGCTAACAAAACTTTGATGTACTTAGACTGAGATAAAATGATAACCCCTCTCGGTAGTATCATGGACTTGAATCCCCAAAAAAAGCTAAGATCACTAAGGTCTTTAAGTACAAAACCAGAGTTGAGGTGAGTGACTGATTGTTGAATTTCATTAGTTGAGCTGCTAGTGACAAGTATGTCATCCACGTAGACTAAGACATATAGAATTGACTTGGTAGTGATTTTAATGAAAATAGAGGGATCACAATGAGAGTTCCAAAATGAACGAGAGCAATAATAGCCTTTCAAACTATGCTCTTGGGGCTAACTTCAAGGAATAAAGAGCTTTGTTTAATTTGCAAACTAGTGTTTAATTAGTAGCTTAAAGCCCAAATGGCTGCAACATGTAAACTTCCTCACGAAGATAGTCATTAATTGAAGAAGGCATTGTTAATGTTAAGTTTGTTGAGAATGATTCTAATTGAAGTGGTCAAAAGTTGTCCTGAATATGAGGAATCTGGTAGTTAGAGTTAATCGATATGCTCAGAATAATATTCCTTAAATATAGGAGTATCAGTAGCTTTTAGTTGTTTATTTTGTTTCTGCAGATGTATGAGCTGCCTATATAAAGCCATTTCCAGTATGAATAAAATCATCGCATTATCACAAATTGTTATGTATTTCTTTATTTTCTGCACTTGTAGTTTCTGAACTCCAACATTGTGGTATCAGAGCCAGGTTCTCCAAACAAAGAAAAAAAACGCACACACATGAGCAGTGTAGTGTGAAAGTGCAGATTGAGTGACGGCGGCAAGCAGCAGCAATAGCATTGCAAGTGGAACGGCACAACCACTTATTCCAATATTCAAAGGTGAAAACTATGAATTTTGGTCAATACGTGTCAAAACAATTCTTAAGTCACAAGATCTTTGGGACTTCGTGGAAAATGGGTTTATAGAACCAGAAGATGATGCTGCGTTGAGTGCTTTAGAGGAGGCCAAAGTTAAAGAAGCCAGAAAGAAAGATGCAAAGGCCCTAGCAATCATCCAACAGGCAGTTCACGATAACATATTTTCTAGGATAGCTATGTCCAGTACATCTCAGGAGGCTTGGAATGTGTTGCAAAAGGAATTTCAGGGTGATTCAAAAGTCATGGTTGTCAGACTACAACACCTGCGTAGACAGTTCGAAACCTTACAAATGCAGAATGATGAGAACGTATCAGACTTCCTGAGTAAAGCAATTGCAGTGGTAAGTCAAATGAGGAGTTTCGGTGCTAAAATAGATGATCAAACAATTGTTGAAAAGGTACTGCGTAGTTTAAATTCAAAGTTTGATCATGTTGTAGCTGCAATTGAGGAATCTAAGGATCTATCTATTTTTTCATTTGATGAATTAATGGGTTCTTTGCAAGCGCACGAAGTCCGAATAAGTAGAAGGGTTGAAAAAGAAGAAGAGAAAGCCTTTCAGGTGCAGGAAAATAACAACAATTTCAGACATGGTCGGGGCAGGAGTGGTTCTCGTGGTACATTTCGAGGAAGATCGTCTGGAAGGGGTCGCGCATATGGACGCAGTAAAGGTCGAAGGGAAGAACATAAGCCATATATGAACTCGGTGCGGTGTTATAATTGTGGAAATTATGGGCATGTAAGAGCAGAGTGCTGGTACAAAGAAGAGCAGAATAATTTCACCAAAGAAGAAGCAGAAGAAGAAGACTATAATGATGGTGAAGAAAAATTGTTCATGGCACAGAACAAGAAGGATGGAGAGCAGCATCCAAGTTACGTATGGTTTGTGGACAGTGGTTGTTCAAACCATATGACCGGGTCCAAATCGTTATTTGCTAACCTGGATGAAAGTGTTAAGCAGAAGGTACAGCTTGGTAATGGCAGCACATTATTTGTTGAAGGAAAAGGCACTGTAAGGTTTGAACTTGGTCCTGGAAATTTCAAATTTTTACACAATGTGCAGTATGTTCCAGCACTTGATTTCAATTTAATTAGTGTTGGTCAATTAATGCAATGTGGATATCTAGTCTTGTTTGACAATAGAAAATGTAGTATCATAGAGAAGAAGACAAATCGCCTGATGACAAGTATTGCAATGACAAAGAACCAAATGTTTCCCTTAGATTTGTCAACAATGGGACATTTTGTGCTTGTAGCAGCGGCAGAAGAAGAATCAACTTTATGGCATCTCAGGTATGGCCATTTGCATTTAAAGGGCCTAACACTTCTTAAAAGCAAAGGAATGGTCACAGGCTTACCTGAGCTTAGTAATATAAAGCTCTGTCAAGGATGTGTGTATGGAAAGCAAACAAGGAGATCTTTTCCAGTGGGTCCAGCATGGCGTGCCAGTGAACGTCTTGAATTATTACACGCAGACTTATGTGGACCAATGCAAACTCCCTCACTAGGTGGCAGTAAGTATTTCTTTCTTATTACTGATGATTATAGCAGGATGTCATGGGTTTATTTTATGGACAGCAAAGATCAAACATTTGAGAGATTCAAGCAGTTCAAAATTCTGATTGAAAAACAATGTGGATTAAGCATTAAGACTCTGCGTACAGACAGGGGAGGAGAATTTATCTCCAACGAGTTCAACTCCCACTGTGAGGAAAACGGAATCCAAAGAGAATTTACTGCTCCTTATACTCCAGAGCAGAACGGAGTAGCTGAACGCAAGAACCGCACCGTTGTCGAAATGGCTCGAAGCATGCTAAAAGAAAGAGATTTGCCAAACGATCTATGGGCTGAAGCAGTGGCAACAGCAGTTTATCTACTTAATCTATCTCCTACCCGTGCTGTAAAAAACATGACTCCCTTTGAGGCATGGAATGGCTTTAAACCCAATGTAAGTCATCTAAAAGTTTTTGGTTGTTTATGTTATGCCTTGATTCCTTCAGCAGCTAGAAAGAAATTTGATCGAAAGTCACAAAAGTGTATATTTGTTGGCTATAGTACACAGTCAAAAGCTTATAGATTGTTTGAGCCTGAAAGCAGAAAAATACTCACAAGGAGAGACGTTGTCTTTGATGAAAATATGTGTTGGAATTGGCATGAGAAAGAAAGTCAGGAGCCGCAGTACTTGGATTCAATTGATATTCCTGAAGATGATCAAGTTGTAACAGAGCAAGATACATCAACGCTGTCTCCGCTGACAACACCAAGATCAAATGTACTCCCACGAGAAGAAGCTTCTTCTTCAGATTTATCAACACCAGTTGCTCGAAGAAAATATCGTTCACTGGCTGATATCTATGAAACCTGTGGGTTTGCATTAATGGTTGCCGATCCTACCACATTTGAAGATGCTCAAGGGCAGGAAAAGTGGATGAAAGCAATGCGAGAAGAAATTTCTGCCATTAACAAAAATAATACATGGTTGTTGTGTGATTTACCTGTAGGAAAGAAAGCGATCGGACTAAAATGGGTATTCAAGACCAAGTATGGTTCACATGGACAAATACAGAAGTATAAGGCTCGTCTGGTTGTTAAAGGTTATTCCCAACAAGCCGGCATTGACTTTGAAGAAACATTCGCCCCGGTGGCTCGGTTTGAGACGATACGAATCTTTCTTGCCTTGGCTGCTCAACGTCACTGGGTTGTGTATCAATTTGATGTTAAATCTGCCTTTCTCAATGGTGAGCTGAATGAAGAAGTTTACGTTGAGCAGCCTGCTGGTTTTACTATTAAAGGGGCTGAAGGAAAAGTTTACAAATTACATAAAGCATTGTACGGTTTAAAACAGGCCCCGCGGGCGTGGTATAGTCGAATCGATAAATATTTCATTACCTTTGGTTTTCAGCGAAGTGATCGAGAACCTACATTGTACGTCAAGAGAAGTGAGAAAAGAGAATTTTTAATGGTTTGTCTCTATGTCGATGACATGATCTTTGCAGGCTCATCTCAGGTTCTTGTTGACGAATTTAAGGA
>JANKOE010000002.1:22786850-22800784 GCA_026284465.1 Erythroxylum citrifolium | reverse complement strand
CAATTATTGTGATCCACAATTATAGGCTAATTCTTTTATCTTCTTTGTGTATATAAACTGTACGTATGAGAACAAATTGAATATATGAGAATATATGAGAACAAATTGAATATATGGCTGAAACCGAATGTAAGGCTTTGAGTATGGGGTTCCATGATGAGCTGCAACAGCTAGAAGATAGGGTGCAGCAAGATCCTAAGTTAAGAAATATTATACAAGATCTGCTGTTGCTACCCGACAGTCATCCTCCATACAAGTTGATAGGATCAAGACTCTTCTATAAAAACATACTGGTATTGCCTGCTGAGGGTTTCCACATCCAGAAGCTAATAGGTGAGTTTCACTCCACTCCCATAAGAGGGCATTCAGGATATTTCCGAACTTACAAGAGGTTAGCAAATATTGTTTACTGGCAGGGCATGAAAGCGGCTGTGAAAAACTTCATCATGAGTTGTGAAGTATGTCAGAAGAACAAGTACTCTGCATTGAAAACTGCTGGCCTTCTTCAGCCTCTTCCGATCCCTACTCAGGTATGGGAAGAAGTTACTATGGACTTCATAAATGGTTTACCTAAAGCACTAGAAGTCGATACTATATTTGTCATAGTGGATAGGCTGACCAAATTCAGCCACTTTTTAGCCCTCAAGCATCCCTACACAGCCAAACAAGTGGCTGCTCTTTTTATTAAAGAAATAGTGAGACTTCACGGATTCCCTAGGATAATTGTGTCAGATAGGGACAGACTGTTTATGAGCACTTTTTGGCAGGAACTGTTCAAGCAATCGGGTACTACTCTACACATGAGTTCTGTATACCACCCACAGACCGATGGTCAAACGGAGGTAGTGAATCGATGCTTGGAAACTTACTTCAGGTGCTTTGTCTATGATCATCCTAAAGAGTGGCCTAAGTGGTTGAGTTGGGCAGAATATTGGTTTAATACCACTTATAGCAGTGCAATTGGTATGACTCCATTCAAGGCACTCTATGGTAGAGAACCACCCACTCTCTTCAAGTATACTGATGAGGGGTCAATAGTAGAAGAAATCAACCAACAATTGTTGGACAGAAATCAAATTCTGGAGGAATTAAAAGCTAATTTGTTGAAGGCACAACAGCAAATGAAGAAGTATGCGGATTCCAAAAGAAGGCCCTTGACTTTTGAAGTTGGTGATTTGGTTTACTTAAAATTACAGCCCTACAGGTTTAAATCCTTTGTTGTCAAGAGCAATGAGAAGCTTAGCCCAAGTTATTATGGGCCCTATCCGATCACTGCAAAAGTTGGGGAAGCAGCTTATCAAGTCCAACTACCAACTACTGCCAAGATTCATGACATCTTTCATATCTCCCAACTCAAGAAAGCTATTGTCCCTATGGAACAATCTTAGCCTTTGCCTTTTTTTTTGGAGGAAGACATGCAACTGAAGGTGGAGCCAGCAGCTTTAGTTGGTGTTCGTAGAAGAATTAATGGGGAATTGGAAGTCTTAATCCGATGGAAGGGTTTACCAGATTTTGAAGCTACATGGGAGAAGTTTGATTTCATCAATAATCAATTTCCCTCCTTCCACCTTGAGGACAAGGTGAGTTCTTTTGGGGGGATATTGTTGAGACTCGGTTTCACCAAAAATATAGCAAGAAGAGAGGAAATAAGAGTGGGGGTAATTCTGGCATTGTGGGGAGGGACATGAGGACAAATAGGTGAAAGAGAGAGGGGAGTTAGTTAGGAGGGGAGAATATATTCTGTTAAGGGGGGGAAATGTGGGGTATTCGGTTATGATGATATGATTGGTGAATGTGTGGGAGGTTCCACTAGCCCTCAAAGTCTAGCTAGTCAATAATAATTCCCGATAGAATTCTTCCTTATTGCTTCTTGTTTCTGTGCCATTGCTGTTGTGTGTTTGTTCTTGTGTGTTGTGCGTATTTGCTGGACGTGCAGGTCTCAGTGTTTGGTGGTGACTCATTGTTAGAGCAGGTGGTCTCTAACAAAGTGTCAAAGTCATTAATAAGATTCATAAGCTCTAAATCTAAACGCAGAGACACTATATCAAATGACACTTGTATTGATGAAATAATCAATTTGTACAAAAAAAGAAACCGAAACCAAGTAATAATTTATTGCTAAAGACAGGTATGTATGTTTACTAATTTTGAACAAAAAGTATGAGTATTGTCTTAAAAAATCAATTTCCATGATAACAAATTCTGGTTATGAGCTAATAGGTTGCTTTCTTTTAATGCCAAAACCATTATACATGAAAATTGCAAAGGACCCATCTAAAACCGAGTGATTACTGACTGGTTAAAGATTATAGATGGCTAAGCCAAGTTTCAAGCTGAACACACTCCAAAAGGACACCTGGAGGAATCTTGATATGTGAGATACTTGAATATGATGATCAACAACCCAACCAAGAACTTGATAAGGTTGGTTTGTTTCTACCCACCCCACTACTTATAAATTCCTTCCAATAGATGAGGAGTGACAAAGAAGTGTTCTCTTAGAAGAAAAGATTTATAGTTCTCTTAAATTATACAGTTTTAACCATCTTTTGTCTGTAAAGTACATGAAAAACTTTTAGCACATTTTCACTTGATTGGCCTATTATCGTATGCTTATTCCCTCAAACTCTTCCACGAAGATCGACTCACTTCACCAGCTTACACAACTCGGTGGTATTGAATTAGTTGTTTGATCCTCATTGATGATATAACGACAACCCTTGTTGATATTCATCAGCTAGAGCTTTCCCATTATCATTTTGTTCAAGTTCATGCCTCTTCTTTTTCTTTTGAAAAAGCAGCATAGCCAGACTCATTCCAAGCAAAGTATTGAAAGAGAGAATATATAAGAAAGTAGGGATCGAGGACACACGTTATCTTCACTACAACCTACAATTGCCTTTACATTAACAACCACCATGATCGCCAGTGCGCCACCATGTATGTGTATGAAAATACTAAATATTGCACCGGGCTTGTAGGTTAAATAGAGAAGATTAAACCCAATAAGCATCTTTTGACCAGGCGAGCCATTACCTCAACCAACAACATACACAATTTGTCACCGGAGGTTGGTTCCATTATGCCTTATTAATCTTTGAGAAAGTTATCAGGGAAACAACAATTCCTGATGTTGCCGCAATAATGGCTCTGATAAAGTTACAGTGTAAAAACACCCTGGATGCACCACTTGAAAAGTTCAACACGAAAACAAAGTAAACGGTTTTAGTGAGAAAGAAAAAGAACAGAAGGATGACAGCAGAGTAACTTCTTGTTTATTGCCGGCTACTACCATAGGTCCAGCTGGGGCAGTATGAAACTGAATGTTTTTCTTACTTTCTTCACTCACCATGCAGTAAGCACCGAGGCCTCTGTTTAGTCCTGAGTTTCTGCTTTCTTTTCACCAGATTTCAGATACCAACCCAGCGCACCAAGAGCAGTAATTGTTCCAGCTAAAACAGCATAATTTCGATATTTGTCTGTAGAAACTTTTTCAGTGGTTGTTCCTCCTGTTGTAGAGGCTGAGCCATGTGGTTTTGCATCAACTGGCGAACTTGAGGTAGTCTTTTCTTCTGGCTTTGGGCCCTGAATAAAGGTAAAGCATTAAGTATCAGATTCAAGGCAACTGGCTTCATAACCCAACGTATCTAGACCACATTAACGTTAGTGTTTATATTATCTTTGGTCACAATAAAAAGCATATGATTGAGCATACACAATAAATATCAAGGTATACAAGGACTTATCATGCCAGAACTCAATTAAATTACTAATCGTGCATATATTTTACTTTAAGTAATCAACTATTATTTCACAAGGCCTAAATACCAAAGACTACTTCCTTCAGCAAAAAATAAACAGATGTGTTCTGCAACATCCCTAACATTTTGAAGAATGTGAGAGGGCCATCTAATCACATACTGGGTCAACAAGAAATAAAAAGCAACGGACATTGTACAAGTACTTCAATGCCTGCTAATCAACCAGCTCATTGACAATAAAGACGCTTCTCAAAACTCTCTTTAATCACTAGTTAAGTGGGCTCAGCATATTGCTTGGTTCTTGTTGTGATATTGTTTATACTATTCCCTTCAATGATAGGCCACAACAAAATTTTAAGCATGATCAAATTCCATATTCAATAGATGAAGCTTAACTACCCAGAACATCACAGAAGTTGATTGTTAAAAGCTAGATATCCTCTTGAAACTTCATCATTAATAAGAAAAAGAAGATATCCTGGAGATGCAGGAAAACAACAGGTCAAAAATCAAGTTCAATACCTTGCGTGCAAGCTTCTCCAACTTCTCTTGCTCAACTTTCTGGAATATGAAGTCAATAATTAAGGCATCACTAAGCCATGACGCAAATTAAGTAGAAGAAAATGTATAGCTTAACAAGCAAAACACAAAAGTATGTAGCCAACTAATTGAAACTGGAACTGTAGGCAACAGAAGAAGATAAAAATCTATCACAGGCAAAACATCCATCCGACAAGAATTAATGCATGTCCTTCACCCATAGTACCAATGAACATAAGGATGGGCACATACATGCCTCCCCTACCCATCCACATGGATGTAGATGATATAAAAGGCATTGCAAATTATCTACCTACCAGACATCTAAACTAATTAAGTTGGCATATTATTAGAAGAACAAATGAAATATCAGCATTTACATTTTTAGCCTCAACCTCTTGCTAGTACCAGAACCAATTACAAACATATCATTTTACTTGAAACATGAACCCGGCTTACAACATACTAAATTGACAATATCTGAACCAATCTCAAAATACATGATTGATAAATTTCACACTTACTTGAAGAATAGCCTTAAACAAAGAAAGAGAAAACTACCCACGAAGAGAATAAATACGAAGAACATTGAGAATAAGCAACAAAAAATGTGATATGTGCAAAGACCAACTCCCACAGCGTTCAACAGTATTAACCAAAAATTCAAAATTTGCATACAAGCTCAATGGCACACAAGTCGCGAGGAAACTAGTAAAATGGAAAGGAATAAGAAACAACTGAAACAATACAAGATGATGCATAAAAAGAATGCAGGAATTACCTTGATATAGACATTTTCTGCAGCTTTTTCCTCCTCACTGAGAACTTTTCCACCGCTTGAGAACCTTCGAGAGACTAGACGAGTCATTGATCTTGTAGCCATGGTGAATATCTGCAACCGGAAATGAGATTAAGCATATGATTAAAACAACAAACATTGAAACTTCAAACGTGTAGATTATTGATAACAAACTGAAAATAAGCATGTAGAGCTAGTAATTATCACCAACATCATTTAAAGTTCCATTTATTCTTCAGAAAAATACCCAAGAATACTCTCAAAACAATAAAACCATTAATAATGCGGATGATTTTTATACAAACAGAAAACAATTAATTCCACAAGTACACAAAAATTATGGTTCAAAGAAAGAGAGATACTGACTAACAGGACCTAAGAAAGAGATGCCTCTTTTTGGAGGCCTGCAATTAGTAAGACATTTCAGCATGTTATGTGTTTTGTCCTTAAGGCACGATAAAATCGCTTTCTCTCCAAAATTTGTCCAGTACAAGAAACATTTAACAAAAAGCAAACAAGAAATGACTATGCCTTTTCCTAGTCTCAGCTCAATTTGTCATTCTTGCAACGCTTGTGTACTAAAGTAACATTTCAAGCATCTCTTTATCATCGAACATATCATAAAAATGGAAAAAGATAAATTTCTACTTTTAAGTTTCTGAGAGCTAAACCATTAACATTAACCCCTGAAACCATCATATATGTTATATTAGAAATCATTTCATCTGTTTAACGGCTTAAAAAGTTAGCAAGTGAACCACAAAAAATCTAGAAATGTAGATGGAGAAAACACTAAAGCGTCCAGAGAAAGAACAAGAGGGAAGTTAATAAAAGAAGTACCTGACTGAACTTGGTTTGAAGCTGGGAGTTGATTTCGGGTCATCTAAAACACCGAGAGCAAAACAAAATCCCCCATAGTACTAGGCTTGCTGTTTTCGATAGAAGAAGAAGATAAATTATTCAGAGGCCATAAGAAGAAGACGAAGAACAGAGCAAGTTGGCAAAAACCGATATTTATTAGATCATATAGATGGAAAGAGTTGAGAGTAAGAACGAAGAAGTGAAGCAAAATAAAAAAGAGGAGGAAGAATTGGCTTGGCTTAGACGACCGTGAAGCTGAGACGTTAGCTTTTAATTAAAACGTCGACGTATTTGTTGTGGAACAGAATAGGTACAGAATTAGTGGCACAGACGATCTGATGCCTTCTTTTTTGTGCTTGATCTGGTCACTGTATAGTGTCCTTAAACCATTTAGTTCTCTTAATCGATTGCATAGGAGAGTTTACAAGTCCTTACCACCACCCGACCTGTGTTATTTCCTCGGTCACTCTGTTTACGATTCTGGATTTGGCTTGGAAACTCTGCCTGCAGCTCAGGGGAGGAATGGGGACGCAGTGCTGTATGCACGACCAACGAGGACTGTCTTTCTCGTTGCAGGTTCTCCTAACATGTCAAGGTCGTATCCACCTTTTCGAGCCTCCTGACAATGTACCGTTGTCCACAAGAAACGACAAAGACGTGACAACCCAAGTGTGGATCCTTTTCCAATCTTTAATGTGCCCCCTCTTTCTCTCTTTTTGATAACACAACTCTTCACTTCTTCCAAGCTCTTATCAAATCAGCTGTTATAAAATCGTAAGTTTACCTCTGTTGTAGGATACTCAATAGTCAGGCTTTAGTCTTCTCTCTTGTTTACCTGAGATTTGCAAAAGCCCTAAGCCTTTAACACAGAAATAGTTCTAGTTTTCTTAGTTTCCTAATTATTATTATTATTAATTTATTTTTGGGTACTTTTACTTATTGATGTATTTAGTTTAATTTTTATCTATTTAATATTTTACATTGCTTGTTTCTGCCTTTTCCTTCGGTAACTTGCGTCATCATTCTTATCTTGTCTCATTTGCATGTGGGTCTATCGAAAACAATTTTTCCACTATGTAAAGATAAGGTTGCGTACTATTAAACCTCTTCAGATGCGAGACTTCGGACTGGATGCTGATGATGATGAAACATATATAAATTAACTAACTTATTTATTCCGAAAGTTAAGTCACAAAATTAAATAATTTGGATTTCAATAAATAATTTGAATAATTAGTTTTAATTCGAGTTTGTGACAAACTTTTATCCCATAATAATACCCAAATTGTAAACTCCAATATTGATTTATTGTTAACAATATATCTATCAAAAATTAATTTTTTTGTTTAATGTTTTGATGTAATTTTTTTAATTATATGATTAAATTGTAACATTTTAAATATTTTGTATTATTTTAAATTTTATATTTGCATGATAATTAAACAATTTTTTTCATATTAAACGTGGTTATTATTTATATGAGAAAATAATATTAATAAAAATAAATAAATTATTGTTATTTTAAATTTCTATTATTATGATTTTTGAAACAAGAATGATATAAAATTATAAAATATACAATAGAATATATTTAAGAACTAATTGACAATTTAAAAAAAATTCAAGAATTATTTCATAAATTAAAAAATTATCCTAAACAATATCTGATATTGTCTGATACCGTACAATATCGTACTATAACTAAATTCATACTGGTATTGATACGATATTCATATGAATATTGGTCAATACACGTAGTTGAACTAGAAGTTTTTCTAAACCAAAATACTCGACCTCAAGCTTAATTAAACTTAATACTTATACTCGGACTTGATCGAATTTGAATATACAAATCCAAACTTAAATTCAAACTCGATCAATCTAATCCGAGTTCAAGCTCAATCGATTGAGTCTTAATATACGAATCCAACCAGAATTCAAACTTTATCAACCTAACCCGAATTCAAACTCGATCAACTTTACATCCGAATGCAATTCCTAAGCTCTGGCGTGAAGACAATTTACCTTTTCAACCCACCCACTAGCTGGACCAACCCCAAAATCAGGCTTTTCAAAACCTAGGCAAGGGAGCTGAAAGAGTAAAGAGTAGCTGGTAAGCACGCGAAGCAAGGTCGGTGTAGTCTTTGTTATAGGATGAACTTTACCATCTCCGGTTACCAGCGATTCATAAATGCAAAATAGGGCAAGTCCATGCGTCTATTAGGAACAACATAGTTATTAACCCATCAAAATTACCTCACTTTTCCAACGATTAAAAACAAGCGGAAAAGCCAAAGAGCACCACAAGAAGTTACCTTCCCATGTTAGTGTCTCAACAAGAGAAGAGTTTCATGAAACAAGCCTTACATACGGATATTTCATGATATCAAATAATAGTATATTGAAGTTTTGAAATAAAATATGTTCCATTCCATTATCTATCTGATATATTTTATTAAAAAGCACCAGCAAGAAATGACCTCCAAGTACGTAGGAAAATAAATTAATAAGAATTGCATCTACTATCATACAAATGAGGGTGGATCATAAAACTCAACATAGCATAAGGTTAAAACCACCAGAAGAGTGGAGTCTGTGCTTAGCGCCTCCCAGACGCCACTGATTCGGCAGAGAAGAGGTGCTTTACTCGTGAAAGAATTGAATCCTGTGCAGGATCATACGGGTGGTCTTTTGAAGGAATCTCCAGAATTGCTGGAACTGGCTTATTATAGCTATCAACCAAAAACCTTATCATATTTGCAACCTAAAAATCAGAGTGCACAAAGAGTGATAAGTCGATCTATGGTTTACGAGTATACATATAACTTGGGGCATCAATTTGTAGAATGACTAGATTTTAGGTTGCTACAACTGGCAATCCAAACATTTAATTTATGTCAAATGATTAAATACTAAGCCCCCAACAAAAATTGGTCAACAGTATCCAATGTAGATGATGATAATTTCATAAATGCAAAGCTAGGCAACTAATAACGGTTCCCATGTAATGTATTCTATAGAAATGATGTCAAGACAGTGTGTAAAGAAGCATGAGCTCAGAAATGAGTTATTAAACAGCTCTTTGATCAAATCTCAAGGTACTCCACTTACATTAATCACATATCCAATCTTCCCAATATTGAATTCAACATACATGCTTCACATTTCCAGTAATATAGGTATATATATTAAGGAAAAGGGCATTTAAGAACAACTTTGTGTATTAAATGATGCATGGGAAACATGTAGTAATTTCAGATATTAACAATTACAAGTCTAAGAAGCAGTTTTCACTTGAAAAAGTTCATGAAATCATGTAGAGACTGCAAAAGGGAAAACTTACATATTGGCTTATCATCACAATTGCAATATCCTCCCTTGTTGTGAACTCTTTAAATGCATCTTCAATTTGCTTAACAGTTGTCTCTAAGAAGAGAACAAACAAATAATGTTAATAAGAAAATAAATAAAACTCAATATAACTAAGAGAAAAAAGTAACTATTAGAATTCTTTCTATGACACCATTTACTCAACCTCAGACATTATATACGGATCTTAAAGTAGTCTCACAAGTTCTTGTTTCCATGAATGATGACATAAGCTCATTCAAACTATAGTTTCCTCATCTACAGATCACTCTTACTTCACATTGTATAAAAATATCTGCATTGGCTCTAAGTATTTGAAGTACAAGTAGAAGAAAAACTTTAAACTAGCTTTCTACAAGAGATAATTGACAACATGGCTAGAACTCTGAACAGTTATAGATTTATTCATTTCCATGTTACCCAAATGATCATAGAAAACACAGATTGCACCAGAAAATCAGGTGTATGTATTTATACTTCAGTCTTTTTCATGTTTTTCATTATCTCTATACAGTACCTGTTTGAATTATAAGCTGACGAGGTAGAACAATTTCCAAAATCAAATAGGTAAACCATAAAGTCTGAGCCCAAACAGGAAAATAATTGAGACCACTGCATGCATCATGAAGCCAAAGCATAAAATCATGTCTTCGGGGGGTGTTTAGTATCTAAAAAGAATTATTTCCTTCTAATCCACTCAGGTTCAGTTCCTAAAAGAGGAGATATCTACCCCTATTTTATATATTAGAAATCATTTATGTCAACTATACATTAAATAAAAGTAAATACACTGACTCACTCTGCAGACACTATGAACTTCTGGTCTTACAACATTACACAATCTCTCAAAAGGTGTAGCTCATCCAAATGTAAGACACAAGGAATGACAAACTATGATGAGGTTGTAACTAGAAAAAATCCATGTTGTATTAACTAAATTATGACTAGCTTGTAAGAATATATTGATTGAGTCAATCTCAATTATGCATCACTAAGAAAAAGAATTCATAAATCAAAACCATACTCAAATCAACAATAAGATAATTTGTCTTCCTTCGCAAGTCCACATTTCCCACTCCAGCGAGTAAAAATCCAACAACCGTGTCCTATATGACAGCAATGAAATATTAGGATTACTAAAACTGATGGCCTATTCATAGTTCAGTGAGTAATTGGCAGAAAAGAATGTTCACATGTATGTTTTAAATGATTAGTGTATGGTACATGAGGACATATTGCATGTTGACAGTGAAATCTACAATTGCACAATGATGAAGCAAACAACTAAATTATCATTTTGTTACAAGGAATCAGACAATCAAAACAAGAAAAAGGAGTCATAATGAGTCCCGGAGGAATTGTAATCAATTGAATCGAAAAATTATGTCGAAAAATTATGTTCAGTGGAAACAATTTTGGAGATAACATAGATTAAATTGGGGGGTAGGGGTTGCACAAGAAAGAAAGAAAGATGTCAGGCCAACTTTGCTCCAATAGGCACACCGTGACTAGTAAATATCATCACGTACTCATTCAATATCCCCTGCTTGTGTATAAGATCATATAAACAATGTCGTCATCTAAATGCAAACGAAACATGTACACAAAAAATTCACTGAACTTTATCCGCAAGCATGAGATCTCTTCCTCTCCCTTCCACTAAGCCCCTAATTCAGTGGAAGCAACTAAACAATAGAAACTGTATAATCACTCACAAATAGAGCTCAGATCAGTTCAGCTCCATTGAGGAATGCTGAAGTGACCACAATTTAACAAAGATCCGCATATCAAGAAAAATATGTGAAACATTAATTGCTCTATAAGATTAAGAAAAACAGGAAAATAACTGGCCCTACAGAATGCTTGCTTACCTCATCTGCGATCATTGCAATGAGGGCAGAGTTGCTAGTACGAATTTGATTTTTGTTAGCCATTCACTACAAATCTGCACTCGCTAAAGAACCCAAAATAAAGAAACAATAAATTAAGATTGCATCCACAGAATTTCCAGCAAAGCAAACACCTTTTAGAAGATCGCAGAAACATGCTGTCCCTAATTTACATAAACCAAATTTACAACACATGCAGTCTCAGCATAAGCTTGTTTCACAGTTTAAGAATAGGAGACTCGCTGAAGGTAACTTTCAAGAATCATAAGCAGCAGCAAAAATCGAGCTTAGAACTAAAGGGCACCCAAATGAAACCAGAGGAAACATGTAATGAACCCAGAATGCAAGAAATAAAAAAAGATCAAATATTTATAGAAATTATATAAAGTATGAACCAACCAAGCAGGAACAAAATCTTGAAGGGGAAAGACAAATCCCAAAGTCCAACAGAAGAAGAAATAAAGAAAAGAAGAAAAATCATAAATTGGTATATAATCGGGGAAAAAAAAGGAGCAGAGAGCAAACAAAAACTCTTGATCGCATAAAAATTGAGGAGGATTTAGTTTGATTTTTCCAAGGAACCAGATTTAGATCCGCGTTTCCACGTAGAAGGAGAAGAGAAATGAAGAAACGAAACAAAGATTGAAAAATGAAATTCAAGTGACTGTGATAGAGGACGAGGATTACACCAAGCTGTAGATGGAATTGGACACTTTCTCTCGCCCCCTGTTCTCACTGACAAACCGAATGCTTCTTCCTTCTTAAATCAATATATGTGAGTGAATACCTCCAATCAAAATTTGTTGAAAAAGTAATTAATTTATAAAGGAAAATTTTGCAAAATGAAATTTTGGCAACCGGCCTAGCCTGTGGTCAACAGTCCCGGAGTGACTGGGCCTAGGACCGGGTGCAAGGCCGAGCCGGATCAATATTACAAAATAAATTGACTTTAGTCTTAGATTAGGCCTAACCAACCCAAAAGGCAGATAGAGGCCAGCTTCCGCTCGAATAGCAAATTAATTCCTAATCAAAGTACTGCTAAACGATAGATGTTATCCTACGCTATATTACATACAGATAGCAACAACAATGAAGACAACAAACAAACCCACCCACTGCAAAGGGAGGAGAGAGAGAGAGAGAGAATGGCGATAGCTTACCTGATCCACCACAACAAGGAAAGCCCATGACCACCGGCAACCCCTTCCAACGCCGCACGCGCTCACACTCGCTGAACCTAACAAAATCAAACAGCAAGAGAAACTAGAAAGGCAAAAAAAGATAAGATAGCCTGTGACGTATTATTCACGCAAACGAAACTAAAACATAAAATCACGCCCAGTAAAATGGGCTTTTGTGTATTCGCCTGTACTGGATAGCAGTCTTTAAGTACTGTTACTTAGGGTTAATAAACTATAACGAGAAGAGAAGAGAGAGAATATATTATTTTGCTTTTTCACTTGCATTTATAAACTAACTTATATTATATAAATTAGAATATAATAAATGAATAAGTAAAATTAGTAAGTAAAAATTTGGGGTGAAAAATTTAAAAATTAAGAAAATGTACAGTGTAATGTGTCTTATAAATGTATAAAGTATATAAACTAAATAAAAACCTCAAACAAAATAAGTTTAAAATAAATAAATATTGTGTAATTTAAAATTTTGTGATAAGATTATTAATAATTAAAATTTTAACTTTATAATAATAAAAGAATAGAATTTAAGAGAAGATAAGTTAGAGAAGTCGGTTTAGAATTAAAAAAAGAAAAGCAAAAAAAAGGATAAAACACGATATGTAATAAATATCAACAATAACATTTAATAGAAAAGTTATTAAACCAAAAAAATTTTATTGGCGTTAAATATATTTCTATAATAATAATACTAATAATAATAATAATATTAATTTTAAAAAGTAATAATAATAATAAGATTATTTAATAGACAAATATATATATATATAACATTGTTAAAAAAACATATTTATATTGCACGTTATATATAATAAAAAATAGCTATATAAATATATAAAATATATAATAAAATTTAAAGTCACGGTGTCAAAAAAGAATAGTTACATAAATATATAAATATATATAATAAAGTTCAAATCAATTTATCAATTATAATGTAATTAGTAAATTAATTATATAAATTAAAATTAATTAAAAATGACAAAAAATATTTGAGCTAATTAGTCAATAATACTAAATATAATTGATCTATTAATTATATGAATTTTTAAATAAATTATAATTTAATTAATTAATTAATTATATTCCCCTAAAAAAATTAATTAATTATATTATAATTATCAACAGTGAAATCAAAATTAACTAATTAGTTAATTAATTATATTATAAAGAACAAAAAAAATTTGTTTGGTGTTAAATATATTATAATTAATACAAATTAGTAATATATATATTTGTTATTATCCCTATGTATATATATATATATATATATAAAATTTTCAAAGTAATAATAATAATAAAATTTTTCAGTATAGGATTCTTCATCTTTCATCTTGAAGAGTTCATACTGATGTACAAGAATGCTAATCTTTGACTCCTTCACCTGATTGGTGCCTTCATGCGCAATGGACAAAGTGTCCCACATCTCCTTCGCTGTGTCACATCCATGTACTTTGTCGTACTCACTTCTACTTAGCGCACAACTTAAAAAGAACTTCGCCTTAGAGTTTAGCTG
>JANKOE010000002.1:22461857-22476551 GCA_026284465.1 Erythroxylum citrifolium | reverse complement strand
CATCAAGTCATAAATAACGCAAATAAATTAAATAATAATGCACAAAATATTTAATCTAATTTTTGCATGTATAATAAGCATGAATTAATACACTCAAAATTTTCAATTAATCACATGTAATTTATGCAAAATTAAACAATTATCATATGCATGTCTCATCAAATAATCAAGAGACATACATGATTAAAAACAATATTTTCATTAAATATTAATACCCAAAATGATTTTATAATTAAAATCATAATTCATAGGTTAGGTCTGAAGTAACCTAATTTATTACTAATATTAAAAAAAATTAATTTTAATAATTTTAATTTTTTAATTAAAAAAAGAAAAACGAAAATGGGAGTTGTCTTCAACCTCCAGCCGGGTCGGGCGTGACCCGGCTGGATCCAGACGGAGCTCCGATGCTCCAGACCAGCAGGAGATGCCGGAGCTCACACAGATGCCGGCATTGGGATGACGCGGACGACGCGAAACGCACGAGAGATCGGAAACCCGACCATGCAACGCTTCCCGAACAACAACGTCCGCAGCTTTACATACGGTCGTCGTCCCTCCTGCTCCTTCATGGTCCAGACGACGTCGAGTGCTCCATGGATGACGAAAACACGACTCTCACGTCTCAGGCGTGTTAAAAACCAACAACCACAAGATCCAGTTTTCAGCAGAAACTCAACCCAAAAATAGAGGACATTTTTCATTAGTGTAAACAACAAGACAGAGGCAGTAAAAGCTCTAATACCAAATGTAATATATACCGCAGCAACAACATGCATCTTATACACAACATTACGTAAAGATACATGCAAAGAAATTAAACGGAAGCATAACTGAAACCATAATACCTCCAGCCATTGCCAACGATGATCCTCTTGATCTGTGAGTGTTTTGAGTTTCTATCCTCTTCCTGAAGCAAGCTCAATAGTGTAGCCTCTGATGCTTGGCGAGAATAGCAACCAAAACCGACGTTGGTTTTAAACGGAAGCATAACCCACTGCATACTTGTCTCTGCGGGCCATCGCAGAGACAAGGAGTCAGGATTATGGGTGACAAAAATTATGTAGTAAGTTAAGGGTTCATCATTAAATGGACCATATACAAGTAGGGAAGGGTTTGACCGAAAAATTCTTACATGGGAATGGCTGATTTATGCAACTCTGGAGCTATTTCTATGATGTCAATTCCCCCAACCTATATTCAAAATTCAGCAGCTTATGGAAATCTTCCTATTCCTCAACTAACAGAAGCTGCATCAACATCAAGTACCACGCCTATCTTTACCGGTGGTTTTTCGAGTTCATTTCCTTAATGGGAAGCGAGTTTTGAATATCCTGGAAACCAGACATCTGTCAGCCAATAAGCCACCAGAGTTGCTGCTAAGGAAAACTGTTTCGTCCAAAGTTGATTGCATGTGGCCTCCTTGTTTATAAGCTTTGACGAACCGACAGAAGTTATGTTAGTCTGGCAACTTCGGATTCGATAATAATGGATCAGTAATCCCTACTACTATGCCGCTAAGTTATAGGTATCTGCTTTAATTGCTAAGCTTTTTTCTTTTGTAACAACAACTTTTTCTCTTCATCAGATGAGATATGTCATAACTTTTGTGATGGGAAATCAACTACAGTATCATTGCCTAGTGGAGCAGTTGTAACATAATATATAGGACAAAACTGCATTAGGATTCTCAAAATTGTCTCATTCATTGAAGGAGCCCGAGTACAAGAAGTTTACTGTACTTCTTTTGGTGCAAAAAAAAAAAAAAGGTACAGTCTAAATATTATTATTCTACAACCTGGAATGCGTATTCTCGTAATAGGTTTCTTATTATTATACAAGTCTAAATATCCGTCAATTTATCATGTACACCAAGGGCAAGGAACAAGAAGAGGATGAGGAATTGTGAAATATTCCCAGCTATAACGGATAACTTCGAAGCAAGATGAAAGTATTAACCGTCTTTAAGACAAAAATATAAGTGTAAATGTTATTAAGTGTATTTAAATTTATAATCTTATTTAATTAGTACTAAAATAATGTGCATTGTATTTAAGGATGCTATTTGTTATTATGATGTAAAGAATGAAATCAATCATCCGATGATTTAAATGAAATAAAATAAGTGTGTTCTCTCTATAATTTTTTTTAATGAAGAATTAATATAGTCTATTCTAATGATTAACTTACATTTCTATCTATTGATGTATTGTTGATTATTGGAGAAACGACTGATTAATGGTTTTGGTTTTTAACTTGAACTTTGTTGAATTTTTTTTTAAAAAGTATAACGGTTAATTTGACCTGTTATAAAAACTCTTCTTTTCTTTTAGATCTTCCTTTGTTTTTCAGAAGAATATGTTATGTTATGACCACTAACTTAACTAGATCATGAACATTATAAATTTAGAATTCTTTGTAGTTTACATTCTTTATTCATCGATGTATAACAGATTACTATTGATTGATAACTTTAAGTACTGTTATAGTGTCCCATATTGACTAGATATGAAAATGTTAAAGTACTTATAAGTGGTAAGGGTCAACTATTCAAACAACTAGTTCTAGTTATCTTGGCAATGGTTGACCCAAGCTCAATTCTTGTTAATGAGCTCTACACTCTGCCCATATTAAAAATTCAATATGGTATTAGAGCAGGTTTGGTCCGAATTATTAATTCAAGTGACAACTGTGTATATTTCAAGTGACAACTGGATGTCTAGCTCCAATTGCACTTGAGGAAGAGTGTTAGAGTGTCCCATATTGACTAGACATAAAAATGTTAAAGTGTTTATAAGTGGTAAGGGTCAACTATCCAAACAAATAGTTCTAGTTATTCTGACAATGGTTGACCCAAGCCCAATTCTTGTTAATAAACTCTACACTATGCCCATATTAAAAATTTAGAATTCTTTGTAGTTTACATTCTTTATTCATCGATGTATAACAGATTACTATTGATTGATAACTTTAGGTACGACGTGTCTATAGCTTCTTACATAATCTATGTATAATATACCACATGAAGAGTTGGACAAAAACAACTGTTTGAAGCAGAGACTTTAGGGTTGGCAGAGCTAAATGAGAGAATTTTGTGAATGAACTTCAAGAAAGCATAGAGATCTCATTAGAATGATGGAGACATTATTGTGTCGATTTGTTATGGAAAAATTGGTACAGACTCAATTAAGACCAAATTCAGTTTACACTCATGTATAGATTTCAAGTGATACATATTAAAGAATGAAATGGATAAATGAAAATTCTTTTGTTTTAATGTTGTTAAGGATCATATGAAGACTCAATTTTGTATAAAGATAAATGAGAGTTTGTTCAAGCTTTTCAGTATCCTAAAGTCTTTACGCTAATCTATTAACGTGTGTAGGGAGATAATAATAAGCTTTAAGTTCTTCTTTCTTTACAGGTGATTGCTTGCATTAAGTCACTACAATTCCCTTGGAGAAAAAGCAATTAGACAAATGTAACTCCTATTTCATAAGAACCGAAAGGAAAATGTTTTGAGGTCATGCAACTAGAGCAAATACAATTGGAAGAGTTGAAGGAGATGGTGACAAGGCTCGCAAAAAAAACTTAGGCTTTATGAACAAATTCAGGAAAAAGGGGTCAAATGAATAATTACTCCATATATGACAAGGCTTATTATAACAACTTCATCACATACTTTTAATCCTTAGTTAGGTTCAATTTCCACTAATGTTTGTTCCACCTCTTCAAGATACCAATATCAAGAATTAGAATGTTCTTTCTATAGGTAGCAAACATTTTATTCCAAAGCTCATGTGCTACCAATGCCTTTAATGGAAAGGAAGTGGATAACTTTTTCAATATGTCTTGCTCTGAAGCAAATGATGTAGATAACTTTTTCAAGACTTGGAATGAGAAGGCCTTTCCTTTCCTAATGTACTTTACATTAGATCCAACTTTTGTGTATGAATAGATTGGGGGCCTATTGGGAGATGATCTCCAATCATCAATCTCATATTTTTTGTAAGATTATCATTTGTTACAATGCAAATTTAATAAAGATGGATATACTTGAAGCCAATTAGAAAATTTTGCACAGTAAAGTACACTTTAAGCTAGAGGATAAAGCAGTGTTTGTACCATTCGTTTATAGTTTCATTACTGCATTCCCAGGATCTAGAATTTGGGTGGCTTATAAAGAATGAAAGGGTCAGTATAAGTCCTTGGTCGATTTGTGGAAACTTTAACTCTACCTTATACAGGATTGAAGTTAAAGGTAATTGTAACATGATGAATTATAATTAGTATTTTTATGATTGTACTGTGGAAATGGAGCTAAATCTAAAATATGATGGCCACATATTTGTATGGAGTAATAAGCATTCTTCAAGATGGTTCATAGGGAAAAAAACTATATATAGCACTTGTGAATTTAGACTGGATGATTGAATTCCCTGAAAGCAAAGCTAGCCTTTGGATCCTCTATTCTCTAGCCACACCCCAGTTATAATAATTTATTCTCCAAGGTCAGTAAGAAATCACCTTTCAGATTCAAAAATTTTCCAATACATGATAATGGATTTCAGAAAGTTGTGGATAAAGGAATAGAATTTGACTTCAATGGAACAAAGTAATACATTTATGTACAAAAACTAAAAGCAATTAAAGGATAATTAAAGCTCATTAAAGCTAGGAGGTCTCTAAGCATTAAAGAGAATATTGACAAGGCTGAAGAGAAGTTGTCTTTTATCCAACAGATAGTAGCTATAAATCCTACGGATATGAACTTTCTGAATGATAAAAAAGGGCTCAATTTCTAAGCCAAAAGAAATCAAAAGGAAATTATAAAGGAAGTGGTTAAGTTCTATAAAAATTTACTGGGGACAGGCTATGTTTCTAACTCATTTGTGGAGACTTTAAGTTTATTTATTTCTAGCAGAATTTTGAATGATGAAGCAGGAAACCTTATTAGACTAATGGAAGTTATTGAAATACATAATGTGATTTCTAAAATGAGTGGCATGAAAGATCCTAGACCAAATATATTGAATGGCCATTTTTACCATAAAATTAGTCAAAGATAAGGCAAGTAGTTAAGGAGGCAATGCATCAATTATTTCAAAATGGAGTCCTTCTCAAAGAGATTAACATAACGTATTCACGCTTGGCTTTTAAGTTTACAAATCTTGGCTCCTTTGGATACTATAGGCCAATTTCATGCTCAAATTTACTCTTACAAGATTATTATAATGCTACTGGCTAACAAGTTGATGACAATGCTCCATTCCATTGTTAGTTATAATCAGGGTGCCTTTATAAAAAACAGGCAGATTACAGATAATATCTTAATAGTTTAAGAGCTTTTGAAAGGATATACCAAAACAGATGCCCCTCTAAACTGCTATATAAAGGTGGATCCATAAAGTCTTGATAGTTTAAGAGCTTTTAAAAGGATATACCAGAGCAAATGCCCTTCTAAACTGCTATATAAAGGTGGATCCATAAAGATAGTGTGAATCGAAGCTTCTTGTTACAGCTTCTAAAGGTAATGGGATTCCCATTAATTTTCATTAACTAGATTAAAGATTGCATCACATATGTTTCTTTAGGAATTTTGATTAATGAGACACCTACTGAGATCTTTAAAGGAGCCAGAGGACCGAGATAGAGGGATCTGCTATCCTCTTATCTATCTATTATTTGTATGGGAGCTTTCTCTTAATTGTTAAAGTTTAAATGTAGCTAAGGAGCTAAAATTTAAGTAGCATACTAAGTGTAAGCTGGTATCTATAACTAGTTTATGCTTTGCTGATGATCTTATACTACTATGTAAAGCTTAACTGAGCTTTGTGTCTCTCCTAATGGAAACCTTACAACAATTTAAAGCCTTCTTAGGTATTAATCTTCAAAAGAGTCAATTTAGGCTTACAGCAAGTACAAATCTCCTTACTAACAGCAGTGCATTGATAACTTGAATGTCTAGACATTCCCCTCCTTTAACATATCTAGGCCTTCCTATAACTACTAAGGAACTAAGGTTTAGTTAATGCATTCCTCTAATTAAGAAAATATATAAAAAAAAGATTAGTACCTGGATGAATAAGGCATTATCATATAGGGTAAGGTGCAATTATAGAAATCTGGGGTTAATGTTATGCACATATACTGGAGTTCCATATTTTTCTCTCAAAAGGGCTAATTAAAACAATTAAAAGGATGATGAGACAATTTTTGTGGGGTAATTCAGAAGCAATTGGAGGGCAGTAAAGTTAAGTTCGACTTCTATCTGTAAGCTAGTGAAGAGGTAGGTTTGAGATTGATATCAATTCAAGTGTAGCAATAGAATCTTAATGCTGAAAAGAGTATGGAGAATTTTGTTGGATAAGGAATCCTTATTTCTATATAGTTATATTCTCAAAGGGAATAGTATATGGTAAGTGATTCGTAGGGCATCTTATTCTTGGTTGTTTAACCAGTTATTAAAAATGAGAACTCTAGTAGAGCCAAATGTCATATAGAGTTAGGAAAGGGGATAAAGCTTTTATGTGGTATGATAACTAGACGGGCTAAAGGGGCACTTATCGATCATCAGGTAGCAGTTGGAGCACTGGCTAGATTTCCTCTATAGTTAAAAGTTGCAAGCTCTTATTACAGAAGCTAATTGGGTGGATCTACTTGGGAACGTGAAAAATCTATTGCCTAACTATAGTCCTAAAGTTGCAATTGAGGAAACATATTTCTAACATAATTTACTATTAATTGAGCTCAATGATAGAAAGTCAAGAGAATTGATACAAGGGAAAGGCCTAGATATGAGGTGAAGTATGATAGTTTGGAACAAATATCTTAAGCTTAGTACCCGCTTCTTTCTATGGTTTGCTATTCAAAATCACCTAAATATTATGATAGGCTTAGATTCTTAAACCACCTGAGGAGTTGTATGCTTTGCAAGATTGATGATGAATTAATAGACCACTTATTCTTTGATTATAGCTATTCCAAGGTATTATAGAGGGCGGATACAAGGTTATGTCACTCGAATATTGATCTGAACTGGCTGCTTGACATTGTTAATAACTAGCGGGAGAAACAATTTCCTAAAGCTGATCAAATAGTGTATATATTAGAAATAGCTTGCATCTTTCAAGAACTATGAAAGAAAAGTAATTGTAGAAGGTTTATGAGTACGGAAAGGGATAATGAGGCTATACTATTAGTCACCATTTCTAGCATTAGGAAGGAAATTGTAAATTGTAATATTGTAAACAAATGCAATAGCAATTTAGTCAGCTCCAGGAGACTTTGATACTAACTCTTATAACTTGTTGATGTAAGTCATTAATTGTTTGTTTCGAATGATGGCCTAATCAAAGGGTTCCAACACACCTACTTAAATTTTTGAAGCAATATATTTTTACCTTTACAAAAAAAAAATATGCTTGAACCTTCTTTTATGGATCTAATAATGAATCAAATTTTTAGGTATAAAGAGAAAAATAGAAGGTGTTGGATCAAGAAAATTTTGAAGAGTTGTAATGGAAGATAGAAAGAATGGTTAAGTTCATTAATACTCTAGTTACATTAAGGGAAAAAGCACTTAAAATTTTTTGCAAGTTCATTAATACTCCAATTACATCTAAGGAAAAAGCATATAATAATTTTTACCCGTAACTGGTGTCCACATCCTCCTTAAGTCCAGGATGCCATAATTTGAGAAATATAATACAACTATAGACCCTATGTTGGACCCTGAACTTTTCTATTAAATGAGAGATTGTTGAAAGGAAATAGAAAAGATGGTTTAGGTACAAGATGGGTTATAGGTGATATGTTGGAAGTTAAAAGCTGGAAAAATGTAATTGAAAAATGTTCATTAAGTATGCTTTGGTGTTTTAGCCATAACTTTTGCTCTAGTTATCCCAATGAGATGATTCTTGATTTGATTAAATTAGAGAGATAAGGCTACACATTGTTTGATGAAACTGAGTTTCAATTCAGTCTTTAAGAGTATCAATTTTTGAATGAAAGTTGAGCACAGAATATTGTTTTAGTATAAGAACAGTCTGAAAATGTTTGGAGTATAACTTTTAGACTATGGAACCAAATTGAATGATTTTGATGTCATTAGAAAATTGATACAATGAGGAACATTTTTCTAGAATGAAGTTCTATCAAATTCCTTCAATTACATAATTAGAAAAAGGTTTTGATTTTTAGAAGGAGTTAAGCATGATTTTAAATAATTTTGAGGTTTTTGCTATATTAATTATTTTATTTGGAGTTAATTATTATGTTGATGATGGTAGGATTTTAAAGTATGGTTTAGTTGAATAAAGTAGCAAGAGCATGTATGTATGAGGGCTTTTTGGGAAGATCACTTAAGCCATTTAAGTTACTAGGCTTACATGTAAGGGTAAAGTGGTCATTGTTCATTCATTAATGGAAAGATTGTAAATAAAAAGGTGTGGTCTTGTGTTTAAGAAGGGGGAAAACGTGGATTGCATGGAAGAAGAAGAAAAGCAACGAAAATTTGAGAGAAAGAGGGAGAGAGTGTTGGTTTTGTGAGAAAGGAAGAAGGAAGTTAAGGCTTTGATTTTTCTAAGTTTCAAGAGGGATTTTGAAGTTTAATCAAGAAGGAAAAAGGAAGAGGAGGATGAGAGCTTCCATTCAAGCCAAGAAACTCTTCATTTGGTGAAAGATCAAGGTAAGAGTATGTTTGACTTGTTGGATTTCTAGAGAGATTTTGGTTCATATAGCTTAAGAAATGTATGGGTTTAAGCTTTGTAAGATCAATTTTAGTGAGTATATGCTATGGGTTATCCAATTTGAATGTCTATTGATTTGGAGATTTTTGTCATTGATGAAAGAGATTAAGAGAGGCAAGAGGAGCAAGAGGGGATGCATTTTGCACAAGTATTAAGTAAGGAATTTCAAGGTGGGTTTCATGTTTATAATTGGATAATGAGCCATTATGTTTTCTCTTTAGCCAAGAGAATAAAATGATTTCTCAATTGCTTTATAATTGTGACATTTGTTGCTTTTGAATGGTTTGCGGAATTGCTATATGTTTTGTTGTGTGAAATTTTGATGATGAATTGTGAATTGCTACATGAAAGGGTTTTCGAAAAATTGCATGTTCATGAAAAACAAGTTTCCGAAATGTTGCCATTTGGGCAATCTGTTTTCAAGTTCATGAATTACGTGTCATGTGGGTTTGTGGTGGTCCCCTAAGTTAAGTCACGTGCACGTTGACCTGCCTGCTAGTGGCATGGAGCTCCTTCATGGACTCCCATAAGTTCACGGTTATGCAAGACCATTAAATGGGATTGCGATAGTACGTTCTGTTCACGGCTATACAGGACCCTTAGGAGAAATGTGTAGTACGTTCTGTTTTGGACCCACCCAAACCATTCTGATGTGCTTATGTGCTCATGATTTGTTTGATAAGATTGATGCATACATGATTTGTGCTATTGTGAATTATTTGACAAATTGAGAATTTCGTGAAATAAGTGTTTTATGATTTTTAGATGTGAAATTACTATGGTTTCGAAAATGTACCATGGCAATAAGTTTTGAAAATAGTTTTTGCTTGTTCCTTTCTTATAAACTTGTTACCCAAGAGCTTTAAGCTCACCCCCTTTCCGTCCCCACCTTCAGGTGTTGAGCAAGAGATGGAGTGAAAGAGAGTCAAGGAATCACTCCCAATTTGCTTATGTTGTATTTTGAGCTAGTTTTGGAAAACACAAGGCCTTAGTCGCATTTAAGGATTTCTAGTTCATGTAACTTTTGTCTTTTGAGATTTTGGATTATTGTTGTAATTATGGCTTGGAATGCCTTTAGAGCTTGTAAAACTCTATTCTTTGATGTTAAGTAATTATGAATTATGTATGGATGTTGATGAGTGGAAATATGAATTTGTATATGTTTGAGGTTAAGTTGAAATTACGTATAATATGAGTAAGTTATTGATTTGTGATGATTAATTTTGCACATGAATTGTTGTTATATATATATATAAGTGAGATGTGTTATGAAAAAAGGAACATAGAAATGGTATGAAACTTTAAGCTTCATGATTTCTTTGGATTATGCTCACGTTCGTATGACGAGCAATAGTACACATATGTTTTATGGTTCAAGAGGTTGGGTTCCACAAGCAGGATCCAACATGTTGGTATCAAAGAAAGAAGAGATTACAAGGAACCACACTCAAGTATGATGGTATTTTATTAAGAATTGGATTCCGGAAATGGGAGCCAACACAAGATCTGGCAAATAATATGGGGGGTTTTCATCCTTTTCTTCATCCTCTTTCTTGATTTCTTGGTTTTTTATAAGGTGGGGTTCAACTTGATTTCTCACTGGTTCTTCTAGCTTTACCCATTCCTAAATATGATAACTTAACATGGCTCTATTGAATTTACTTTCATACTACGCAGACAGTTTTCCACACTTTGCTTACAAAATTCCCTGGAATGCTAGCCCATTCAAACCACTAGGATGTGAATAGAAGAGGCATCATCTTCTGCTACTTGCTCAAACTTCTCTTCCAATCTCTTCTGGGTCTCTTCCATATCCATAATCTTATCTATGATTTTGTCCAACTTGGAATCCCATGAACTGGATTCGTCTTGTTGAAATCCTAATAAGTCTTGACGTCCGATGGGAGTCCTTTCATGGTTTGACTAGTAGAAATTTGGGTGGTTCTACCACCCCAAAGTGTACATGTTCAAATAAGGAGGGCGATTTTCACAACTAAACTGGGGCTCATTAAAATCCACAAGGGTCCTTTGCCCCCTATAATATATATCCTCTATGATTGTTCTTTCTTTCTCTTTTTGGCGTTCAACTCTTGAGATTCCCCATTGTTGTCTGGTGATATTTGATGTGTCGTTTACTTTATGCCCAGCTTTTTTTTCAACAAAAGATGGTGAAAAAGCCTTAGACTACAAGAATTAAACTAATCTACGCCTCCATGGCAATGGCGTCAAAAATTTGGTTAGGATTTTTCTATGTGTAACTTTTAATTATTAACCCTCGATAATCTGTAAGCGCACAGTTCATTAGCATAGTACTAAAGGTGTCGATCCCATGAGGAGGGAACTAATCTAATCCTAAAATCTAAGGCTAGAAACAAATAACATAAATCAAAGATGTAACGAAACTAATACAAGAATTTAATTCAATCAATCAATTTAAGAATCAAACATGAAAATACTAGCTATTAAGCAATTTGCAACACATCCAAGAATCAACTGAAGGAAATGACCAACTGAAAGAAAAGGAATTTTATCTATTCTTAATGCTTACCTAACTGATTATGAATTATTGGATTGTTGGTTTTAGACTATCATAGGGTTGATTACTCTCACTCAAGTTGTAACCACTAATCCTAAATCATAAACCCTAATCATATTATGGAGATTGCAATCTCTTAATTCACAACCTATCCAAAATCCTAATTAGTTTTGAAGTTCTCTAATAAACTATCAGAAACTTATACAAGATCTCTCTCCACATAAATTACTAATCTAATTTAATTATAGTTTCTATTGAATCACCTAACTCTCGTTAGTCCAATTTAATTGTTTTTCATTCAATTCACCCTCTCAATTTGTTGTCGAATTATGCAATAACAAAATCAAACCATAATAATATCCAATAAACACATAAATAATTATATTCTCATTAACTCAACAATAAAATTTCGAAGGTGAGTTTAGAACATCCTCGACATTCTAGATCCTATCACCAACTATTCAATCAAATTCTATACAATAATAAAACTAAAAAATAGGAATACAATATAAAATAGATGACGGGACGTAGCGACATTGGGAAACCTCCTGATCTGGGAAATACTTCGAGTCAGCCTCTTCTCCTCTTCTCTCTTCCTCTATCTCTCAATAATCTCTCTCTAGAGTTTCTCAAGGTGACTGATGCAAAAAGCTCCCTTTCTTTGCCTCTTTTTGTTATTTTTGTATCCTCTTATGTTTTGGGTAACCCTAGGTTTTTTAAGGGTTCAAAAGGTCTTAAAAAATCCTTCAAAACTTGACGTTTGTGAGTGTCTTCTTGTCTACCCAATGCAGGCCATGATCGTGGCTCACATATGAAAAAAACAAAAACAAAGAATAAGCTATAATCTGAGATAGTTGATTACTAAATTTTGTCAAAGCATTGGGGAAGGTAACCATCTAGTTTTTATTAATTATTATAATGTCTAATTTCTTCTTCAAAAGTCTACTATTATCCTAAGTAAGGGCAAATGAAAGAAAATGACTGGATTTCTAAGTTTGGTTTTAAGAGTTGAATAATGAAGGAGAAAGCAAGTCTTGGAGATTTTGATTTTGGCTCAAACAAAGAGCTAAGAAGCTCTTTATGATGTTAGACTAAATTATAAAGATTGTTACTATTAGGAAACTATCTATGATAGAATTACAAGTGTAATAAAAATTAAAATATTTCAATTTCTTAATCTGATATCGTTAATTGAATAACGTAAAAATAAGAATCATAAATAAAAGGGTTGAATTGTACCTAATTTAGATTCTTACAAAAGTTTCTCTTCGCACAAGTTGTCCACATGTATACTCTTTAACGATATCCACACAGTAGACAAAAAGAACTCTACATTAAAAAAAAGTAGGAGTTCTACCTTCTTTAGGCCTTTCTCTTATTTATAAAAAAGACATTAGGATTCTTTCTTATTAAAATTAAACTTCCTAATTATAATTAAGTACAACTCAATTTAAATTAATTATTCTCTTCTAAATTTCTTTTTTATGTGTGACCCCTTAAGTTCTTAATATGTTGACAATAATTATAAATTACAATTCTAATTTATAACTAGAATTAGATAAATTAATTAAAAAATTTATAATCATAGACTAAGATTGACGTCTAATAACATGTCATGATCACCCAAATAATATGAATGTCATAGTGATTTGACTTATCCTACTATTCATGGTTATGATGTATAATTAAGCCCTTTTATCATCCAATGTTCTAGTTGGATAATAAAGTATGGAATTAGTGTTCACTCTTTTTACTTTAATTGTAGTTCTTGCTAATTAATAATTGATTTACAACTGATATTAGAAAACACCTTCTTAAATCTCAATTTACTTTGGCTAGGGAATTTCTTAAATCAATACTAATAAAAAACAATGGAACATTATCCTTAATTACTTTAGAGTAAGAAATTGTTTATTGACTTACTTAACTATTTCCATGTGGTTTATACTATTTTTAAGTACTACCGAATAAGCTAATCTAAATAGATTAGGTCATAAGTAGCATTGAAACGTAATAATTCTCACATGATATACTTTGGTAATCTCAAGTCTAAGGATCAATTATACAATCATTATGATGAGAAAATATATAGTATTTCATTTATGATCTTCATAATCATGTTAGTTCAGTAAACTTATTTTTTAAAAGCACTCATATGTTTATTTAAGTATCTTCATACTTAAATTTTATAAGATTAATTGTTTTTATAAGAAAAAACATAACGTAGTTTTTTCTCAGCATGACTTTCATTGGGTGTTGTTGTTGTTACAAATTGAATCATTATTTCAATTACATAGTATTATTATAGGGATTTTACTTTTAGTATTAAAATATCAAATATAATTAACAAAAATACATAAAGATAAATAGTTCCTTTAATTAATTATATTACAAAACGATATACATCAACAATTTGTTCCTTTAGAAGATTTGATTATTAGAGGTGGAGAAGTGCTATAGAATCTCACATCATTTTGGATCATAATGGGCTGGACTTAGAGGAAAAGAGGAGGTAAGGTCAAGGCAATAATACAACATATGAGTTTCTCAATTAAAATGTAGGATAAGGTGCATTTTGAACCATAATGTTTTCATCATAATACAAATTGAACCCTGACATCATAGCGTTGAATTTCAGCCTTAACGTTTTCAAAACGTTCAAAGTAAACCCTAAATGCATAAAAAATTAAACGAGATTAATTTTCATCATTTTTTAATTTTTTAATCAGTTAATGGGATAATGTAACACTTTTAATTTTTTAATTAGTTAGTTCTTTGAGCACAGTTAGTTGTTTGACGCAACTAATGGCTCTAAAAGCATAAAGAGAAGGAGTAAGTAAATGCTTTTACATTATGAACTAGTAATTGAGAAGGAGCCGACGCAAGATGAAGCTGAGACAAACCAAAGGGAACATAGTCACGTGATAGAGAGAATAAGAGAAAATAGAGGTGTGATTATGGATTTTGATTTCAATCAAGGTTTCACAAGAATTTGGAAATTAGTTTGTTGATTCAATTAATTTAGATTAGGGATTTTGTACATATTTAATTGAATAAATGAACTAATTAAAAATATTAATAATTTTTAGTTTTCAAAATAAATCACTTGGTCTATTATATCACGTGACATACATGTGATAATAGAATTTACCAATTAATTAAGAATATTAAAAAATGTCACGTTAGCAATGATATAGTACTTAATGAATAGGAATGGCAATGGGGCGGGTTTGGGGCGGATTATGCGATCCCCGCCCTCATCCCTATTTATAATTTCGTTCCCCATCCCCGCCCCATCCCCATCGGGTTTTTTTTTTCAACCTCCATCCCTATCCCCATCGGGGACCCATTTCCCCATTGGGGATGTTATTAGTTTAAAAAATATTATTTTATATATAACATATTTAT
>JANKOE010000002.1:22039125-22052976 GCA_026284465.1 Erythroxylum citrifolium | reverse complement strand
TGACAATATGCACAAAGCTAACAATTCAAAACATTCAACATATATAATAAGTAACACAAAACATACTCCAACAATTTCCAATCCCAACAATTACAAAACAATCATAATATCATTTCTACTTCCTTTCATTCCTAAAAATTTCCAATTCCAACAATCACAAAACATTCATAATTACATTCCATTCCAACAATAACCAACAATTTCCATTCCTAACAATTACAAAACAATCATAATTCCATTTCCATTCATTTCATTCCCAACAATTTCCAATCCTAACAATTACAAAACAATCATAATTCCATTTTCATTCAATCCATTCCCAACAATTTCCAATCCTAACAATTACAAAACAATCATAATTCCATTTCCATTCAATCCATTCCCAACAATTTCCAATCCTAACAATTACAAAACAATCATAATTCCATTTCCATTCATTCCATTTACATTCATTCCATTCTAAGTCCTAACAATTACATACCAATCATAATTTCATTTTCATTCCAATCCATTTACAATAATTTCCAAACCTAACAATTACAAAACAATCATAAATCTATTTCCATTTCTAACAATTTACAATCCTAACAACACATTCACAAATTACAATGGAAGCTATTGTGTTTGATTTCACTTGTCCAAAGTTGGTGGACGATTTTATTAAATGGTGGACAATTTTATTGAATTAATGACACGTGAATTTGAGATGAGTATGGTAGCTGAGTTAAACATCTTTTTGGGTTTGCAAATCAAACAAGTGAAGGATGACATTTTTGTATCACAAATTAAATATGTGAAGAATTTAATAAAAAAGTTTGGACTTAAGAATGTTAGATATGCGAGAACACCTATGAATATCTCTACAAAGTTAAATAAAGATGAGAATGAAACATATTAATTTAAAGTATCACTTTATTCAAGAGCTTGCGGAGAACAAAATAATCACTTTATCATATGTGTCTATTAAAAAATAATTGGCAGATATCTTTACAAAATTGGTTGACAAAATCAGATTTGAACTTCTTCTATAGGCTTTGGGTATATGTGCCTTAAATTATTGATGTACCTTTCTTTTTAATATTAAAAAAATCAAAAAATCAAAAGGAAAAAGAAAAGAAAAGTCCTAAAAGGGAATTCAAAATCCCAAAGTTGTCGTCTTCATCCCACTTTGCCGCCTATCAAAATTTTGCTTCCCTCCTTTTGTCTTTTGCCTTTTGATTTCTTTATTGGTTTGTTAGACTCACTCACCTCTCCATCTTTCCCTTTCACGACATTGGGTCCATCTCACTTTCACCATTTTGAGTCCTCTTCTCCACAAAATCTCACTCTCTTTTCCTCACTACACCGACATAACTTATTCTTCTTTGCTTGGGTTTTTTATCTTCTACCTTTCACATGGGCAGGACAAAGCTTTAGTGTTCGTCTTCAATGGTGGAGAAACCACCGATGGGAACCAGTCCCTCCATCTCCAGTCCAAGACGACACTCCAGTCGTCTTCTCCTTTAATCGACGTCCAGGAAATCAGCAGGCGGCGACGGCTTCGGGCGTTGAAGACGGCGACGTTAGGGCGAGTCCACGACTCCACGACAGAGAAGAAGAGAAGGTGGAGAAGGACGAGGCAGCGACGGTGACGAGCGGCAAGGTGAGAGGGAGAGGACGAAGAGAGATGTGAGAGCTGAGAGGGATCCGAAGTCGGGGAGGGGGGAATAGATTTTTTTAGGGTTTATTTTTCGTTTTTTACAAAATGGTCCCTGGCCCTTTTTTTCCGGAATGGTCCCGAAATTGCTGGTGCCGGCCGATATTCATCACCTGTATATATTTGGCCGTACCAGTTCCGGTAACTGTTCGGTACGGTACAGAATCCAGATCATTGGGTGTAGTACATTTTTTTTCTCGTAAGCTTCTAATTTGGTTAATCTCTTATCAATACATTAATCTTCCTTCCTTATTTTTTGACATAATAGTGCATTTAACCATTTATCTTGTGAGTGAGGCTAAACTTGTTGAGTCAGTACAATTTTGATGGATGTATCTTATGATTAAACATTGGCAAATACTTTATTTTTAAATTTTGAGTGAGTTAAAGAGTTTTGCGGAATATTTTGGAACAAGATTTTCATTATAAAAATTTGATTTTATTTTTAAGAAATTCAAAGTTATGTTTAGCAAATATCTATTGATGTGTAAAATATTGATTATCGATATAGGTAGTTTGAATATTTTATAAGAAAATATTTAAATTTATTTACAAATAATAATATTAAAAAATCGTGACAAGTAGTTTCTAGTCCCCACAATCCGTACAATAATGACAATATTAATCATAAGAGTGGTTATTTTTGATATGTTATTTTAACAAGAAATATTTTCCAATTGCATATGCTTTTAGTAACAGAATTTAGTAATAAAAGAAATTTTGACACTATTAATATAAGTGACAATTTAATTATCAAAGATACTAAAATTTCACAATTACCATTATATTAGTGACAAAAAATAAATCATCACAATTAATCTAAACAATAGTTTCAATAAATTGTTTTGTTACAAAAAAACCTCACATCTGTGACAAAATGATAAGTAGTCACAAAAAAATTGTCACTGAATGTCTTAACTCTTGTAATGTTGAGAAGAGACACAGGGTGAAGGATTTTCTATCTGAATCATTTAAATATCCACCTTTTGTGGTTCCTCACTCTTACTGATTTGTCCATTTTCAATGAATCTAGTATTACCAGACTCAACTATTCTTGTATAATAGTTAAGACAATAAAATATATACCCTTTGGACTTTTTTAGATAACCGATGAAGTAACCACTAATGATTTTTCCATCAAGTTTTCTTTCGTGAGGATTATAAATCCTTATTTTTGTTGGACAACCTCAAACATGCATGTGCCTCAAGCTAGGTTTTCTACCTATCCACAATTTATAAGGTGTCATAGGAACTGCTTTTACCAAGAACCTTATTAAGTAAATATACAGTTGTCTTCAATGCATACATCCATCAAAATAAAGATATATTAGTGTAACTTAACATACTTCTAACCATATCTATAAGAGTACGATTCCACTTTTCAACTACACCATTCTAATGTGGTGTATCGGGCATTGTATATTGTGTACAAATGCCTCGACTTTTAAGAAGTTTTGCAAATGGACCTGGACACTGTCCATTCTCATCATATTTACCATAATATTCACCAAATTTATCAAACTTTACTACTTTCACTTTTCTATCTAACTGTCTTTCCACCTTATTAGTAAACACCTCATGAATGTCCACTTATTGAGACTTTTCATGCAATAAATAGAGATAACAATAACATGATAGTCATCAATAAAGGTGACAAAAATACTTTTCACCGCGCCAAGATGGAACATGAAATGGACAATATATATCAATGTGTATTAATTCAAGTAACTAAGTACTTCTTGTGGCTGAACTTTTATATATGTGTTTGGTTTGCCTGCCTTTAATGCAATCCACACACACATCTTGATCAATAAATTCTAGTTGAGGTAAGATTTCACTTTTTACTAACCTCATCACCCTGTCTCTAAATAAATGACCTAACCTTTGATGTCATAGGTAAGCAAAGTGTTCATTATGTGCACTATGTTTATTACCAATATTGTGTTTAACATGAAAAAGAGAATCAGAATAATTAATATCAAGGTTTAAATGATATAAATTATCCATTAATATACTAGAACTATAATAGTATTGTTGTTTATATATAAAAAGCACAGTTTCCAACATTGCAATTAAAACTTATAAAGAAAAAAACATCATTTCCAATATTGCAATTAAAACCTATCTTATCCAACTTATTAACATAAACTAAATTTCTAGCACATCTAAGAACATAAATACAAATTTCAAGATCTAGACTATAACTAGTGTCTAAGGTCAATCTATATGCCTTAATTCCTTCTATTCGTGGCTTCATTATGTTACCCATATATAGGAACTCTTAAGTTTTGTTTATAGTTTGGATTAAAAGGAATCCCTTCATAATATGTGAAACATAAGTAGTTGCACATGAATCTAACCACCAGGAATTATTGGGTACCTTAATAAGGTTTGATTCAAAACATATTGAAACGTAATACTTACCTTTTTTTTCAAACCAAGCCTTTCTCTTAAGGCAATCTTTCTTAAGGTGACCATATTTCTTGTAGAAAAAACAATGCTATTCTTCATGGATTTGGCCCTCATTAACCTTCATTGGGACTTTACCCTTCTTATTATTTTTATTTCCTAGCTTTCCCTTTCTATTGCTAACTTGATAGCGTATTGTAAGATGAATAGAGTGTTCGTTCATTTTCTTCAATCTCCCTTCCTCGTATACCAACATAATCTTGATTTCTTGAAAGTTCCATTTCTTCTTAAAAGTGTTATAATTTACTTGGAACTGACCAAATCAGGAGGAATTGAGTTTATAATGAATTATACTAGGAAGGATTTGATCACATCTATGCCCATTGGTTTCAACTTTATAGCCATATTTAACATGTCAGTTACATGATCATGGATAGGTTGAGATTAATCAAACTTCTTGTTAGTTAATTCACTCATCAAGTTTCCTACAATAAACTTGTCGGTGTGTCTGATTATGAGTACTCCTTGATTTTCATCATGAATTACTTTGCATTGTTCGCACTAGGCATTGATAGCTTAACATTTCAGCCATTGTCAATTGCATCAAGTTTAGACTCAGCCTATTAGACTTTTCGCAAGCCTCAGAATATGTCTTTTCGGCTTTATACTAGTCTCAATAATGGTTGTTGGTTTCTTAGCAACTAATGCTAGTCCTTATCCATAATGTCCAACCGAAATTGAATTTGCTCAGACTAATCGGCATGATTTAGCCCTTTGAACTTGATAAGACCATTGCCCATAGCTAACAAACTATTAAGGGTTGCAAACATAATACAAACTCACACATTAATGCTTTGAATACAATTAATGGATTCGGACAATAATAAACTTTAATTTATATATTTCACCTTTAGTTGGTACTTAAATACATATCCTTAATCCATAATGATGCTAAGAACATATTTATACAAACTTTAATAGATAGTCAATCATACTCAAGCTAATATGCATGTCATCTTTGGATATATAAACATATTCACCAAGTACGTTGATAAGTCTCTTTAATATTATTAATTATAAGCAATGATCCACCTTTAGGTGATCTCATAGCATTATAATCAATAATCTCCATTGTTTAGTTCATCTTTTATGTCATTTATTAGCATCAAATAACATGAATGATTGAAAGAATGCATAATTAAATGTCTAAATATTTTTTAAGTAAGGTCACTTTGGTGACTAACAAGCTTTCTATACAGTAAAAATTTAATTAAGTATAAATAAATTTGGAAATTTAACTATATTGTTGAAAGAACATTATGTAAAGTCCAAAACTAATAAGCTTTAACATGCATATTCATTTATTACCAAATTTTAATGGTCCAAAACCATATGGAGCAAACTGTAATTGATTACATACATATTCACCCTTTTTGATTTTGCAACATGAAAATCACGATGTTCACACATTTTAACCGCAACAACTTATGCTTTACAACTAAAAGCCTAAAGCTTTTCGATGATAGGCCCTATGAACATAATGTAATTGACCTTTTATTTAACCTTTTGTCTTCAAAACAGAAAACACTATGTTGAACAAACTATATATATGAACACAATCATGGTCCCACGTGGGTTTTTAGGATGCATAGTGAAATTAGTCTACTACTTATAACAACCGAAAGATTCTTTCTTTTTTTACACCTCCTATTACTTTGAATATAATTAATGGTGAGACATATTTATGAGGTCCTATCGCTATGATCTCGTTGAATTGAAAAATTATAGCGAAAGCAATAAAATAATTTTAATTGCATTCTATAACCTTAAGCAATATTAATAGCTACCATGAATCCTAAAGTTAACTTTAATGCAAATCAAAGTCTGATAATCTTGCTCTAAAACCACATGTAAATTTAGACTATAATATTCTGGAAAATATTTCAAATCCAGAATTTTCTGAAGATCATCTACAACACAATTGATTCTACTCATTCAATTTGGATTCATGTTATAAGAGAGAGAAAGAAATACTAAATTAGTCCATGTTTAATATATGTGTCTACAGTGATAGATCTTTAATAATTTGGGAGGCAAACACCTTCTCTATGCAAAGAATTTATCCACTCTCTCCTTCTCTTCTCTTCATTCTTTTCTAGCAATGCAAGAACGTATTTTTTGTTTGGTAACTGTTAACTTGTATGCAGGGAGAGGAAGGGTTTTTATGAATTATAATAAAACCCTAGTGACTTTAATATTCTCTACAAGCCTAATAACCATTATCTTGGGCCCACTTTATATTAAATCAACCAAAGTAATATGGTTTAAGCCTTTATGATTATTAAATTAATCTAAGAATAAAAACACCAGAACAACATAAATGGGCATGTAAGCTATTGGATTAAGATTTTGAAATATATTAACACGGTGGCTGATGAATTATATTATTATTACTCCACTCTGAATCTCTCTATGTTGCCTTTGCTTCTCCATTTCCATTCATCTTAGATCACCTCCATAAGTTTTACACTCAAAGGAAAAAGATTTAATCAAAACATTGCCGTCCAATAATCAACAACAACATTATCATTTTCTTAATGGACTTATACTATAGCGATTGAGTTTTTAAACCTCATGTGGATGATTTATGGTCCTCTTTTCTTTTTTAGTTTTATTCTACTCCATCACCTGGGCATTATAGGATTAAGCAGCAATAGCTTGCCTTAGTGCTTTGTTCTCTTAGCCTACATTATACAAAGATGATAAATCATATCATTCATGTCATAATGTGTTACATGTCAACAAAATAAGTATCTTTTATAGAAACCCTATGATCTTTTACAGCCTTTACCAATCCTTAGTAAGGTTAGGGAAGATATTTCTATGGATTTTATTACTAAACTTCCTACTTCCTATAGACATACAGTAATATGGTTTGTGGTAGATCACCTTACCAAATACATATACTTCATCGACCTTCCAATTAAGTCCACTGACAATAATTTAACAGCTCAATTTTTGGTGATAATTTATCGTCCATATAGGACACCCAAATCAATAGTCAATGATTATGATAAAGCCTTTTTCAGTTCATTATGGAAGGAACTATTTGAAATTATTGGCATCATATTAATGTTAAATAGTTCTTATTATCCCTAAATTGACAGGCAAATAAAGGTTGTAAATTGAAGTTTGAAGGCTTACCTACATTTCTTCATTAGAGATGAATAGAAATAAAGGTACCATTATCTACATATTTCTAAAAACTTTCTCATCTCAAAGTGAGATATTTGAGATATTTTGCAGTCAGAATATCCTTCTATCATTCTTATATGTTCATAATACTTTGAAATAAACTTTTTGAATCATTTAATGTTGTAATATTATCAATGTTTATATATTTTTAATGATAATAAAATTGTATTTTGTCTAAAGATATCCTCTTTAAAAAATAAAAAATTTGTAAATTATAAAAATCTTTACTTTACATTCTATCTATTAGTATATAAGAAATATCAGACATTATTGTATATTACTTACCATATACTAGATTATTTGCATTTTTCATATATTTGGTATATCTTTTATGATAAGAAGTTGACTTGGTATAGGATTCCATTATCTTGGAATAATGTAGTATTTTTGAAAGTTAAGATAGTGTGGAAGGAAGGAATCCTACGTGAAATAGAATCCTATAGAAGATAAGATTTATTAAAGATAAACATGTTTTATTAAAGATAAGATAAATATGTTTTATTATAGAAAAAATATGCAGCTAATTGATTATTGGTTGCAGTTGCATTTTCCTTATACTTGGGTGAACAATTATGTGATGTATCCATCAATATTGACAGCTGCTTTGTTGATATGTTTTTTAGATGAATAACAAGCTCGATTGATGAGTATTGGAGTTGTTGTAATGGCTTTCTTCGGTGATTAGTTCAAAAGATTCACAGTAGATTTTTGTTGGACAACTTTCTATGATTTCGATTTAACAAGACTGCACATATAGGAGAGTGCCTTTTGACTCAAGTGTTTGTTTGTTTATGTTATTAATGATTTAATCACTTGAGATATTATTTTTATCTTTATTATCATTTATTGTTTCAAAATTCTCTATTGAGGTTAACACGAAGTAGTAGTGCTATTGGGTTTGAGAGACTTTTACGGGGGTACGAGTACGAGTAGGTAATATCAAAGGGTAAGTGATGTCAACTTAATAAAGTTTTGTGTAAGACTATTGTACTTGTGTGAAAGTTGATTAATCTGGGTAAGGCTCCTTAGACGTAGGTCGTGTGTGTCAAATTACGTTAACAATTTTCATGTGTCAATTTATTTGTTGCATATTAAATTTTTCTGCTTGTATTAAATTATAAATAATTCATAGTTGCTAATTCAGTTGTTTTTTTATAAGCATCTATTAGATTCAATTTAAAGCAACTGCGACAGAATATATATATTGTGGAATTACACTCTTTGGATTTTGCATATATAATTTTATTAAATTTATTTAACTAAAAAAAAAAGTGGCGGGACGCAAAGGTTACAAGTTCCCTTTTCGAATTAATTCTTCTTAATACGTCAAGGCAAAAGGCAGCACAACATTGAGACGCATGAAAGATAGAATAGGCTTATACATAGAAATAACTACATATATATATTGAAAATATATAATTAAGTAGAGAGGTTGATTTATTTCCAAGGGTAAGAAAATTAGTTGAAACATCTTCACACGTAACGGGAAAGCGATATATAATACGAGGACGGCCCTCAGGAGATTCCCATTGACGTCCTCTATTCCTATATCCAAATAATATATAAGTAGGGTTCCAAATTTAGTTTACTTGACATTTTCAAAGTGTATACCTCTTCTTCTTTTTTTTAAACTGAGGATTTCCAATAGTTACGCTTGCCCTCCTTGTTGGTGCTATAACGAATGTGATAGTGATAATCTCCTTGAATATGGAAAGAAATAAAAAAAAAGACGTAATCAGCTTGGTGATCACTCAATCCATAAACTGCAAGTTGCACATATTCAAATAATTAAATTACTTGCACTAGCAACTATCTTCTCACTATGCCTATATTCCTCTATGTTATGATCCTTAGAAAAAGTATATATCTGGGATGACTAATTTCAGAACAAGCAATTACGATAAGTACATTAATTAAAATGATACAAGTCCCCCTAATACCTTAGTATCTGTGTCGTTATTTATTGTTAATCTGAACTTAATTATTAAAAGTGTGAAACTTAGATGAAACAATTTGGGTTTGAAAGACTAACTGCAGAAACAAGGAAATTTGAACGTCAGGATTGCAACTTATTCATGCCCAGTTACTATGTAAAACGAGTACCTTTTTTTCTTTATACTACTACTTAATGTCGATAATAGGTCTGAAAATGCATTCATATAACATTTGTCTACGATTTAATTTCAGCCTCTAGCTAGCGACTCTCGAGAATGCAGTTTCTATGAAACAAGAGAAAATAAATAGTTTAGATTTGCTAAAGACACGAACCATCCCACCATCTCCGTCGTTTGTGCTAGTTAAATTAATACAAATAACTGTCGTTTCAACTTTCATTTCATTATAACATGAGAAACAACTTAAGAGACGATAAACCATATTAAACATGCAGATTATATCACAGATGATGCATGTAATAACGATAGTGGCAATTTAATATGATAAGAAGTTGTTTATCTTTCTCAAATTTGGTAGCAAAGCAATATTGCTCAATCTTTGACCATAAATATGAATACTTGTATATCTCAAATTGTTGAATGGTAAAAGCTAGTATGATGATGTATGCAAAGTATGCAACGTCGGCTGGGCATTAATTCCACTCATCTTAATCACCAAAAAAGATGAGTAATTTGGACTCATAAGCTTAATATGCGTAAGTAATGACCAGAGAGGGAAAAGAAAACTTCTAGCTATTTAAAGGTCTAACTCTAGCTAGATAGCTAATGAGATAAAAGAGAGTGAGGAGAAAACAAAGAAGTTGCCATAATAATCTAGACATAGAAGACAAGTCAGTTCCCCTATATTAAAATGATTGTTGGGTGAGCGGAAGATCAACTGTGCAATGGAGACACTTAAGATTAGTTGAAGATTGTATTATTAGTTAGTATATGATTACAAAATGTGCATGACCTACAATTGACAATTACCGTTCCAGCATTTCCGGTACATGTTGATGATATAATAGAATCCAATTTGGTACGATTGACAGGCGGCTGCTCGATCAGATTGTTTCATGATACACATTTATATTTATAATTTGTTTCTCAGGCACAATTTTCACTTGACACAGTCAGAACAACAAATCTCCTGGGGGAAGAAGATACATATAATATAGACTCTTTTATTGATCATCATCGTTGATTGGACGTTCTGAAATCTGGTTGTGGTGGGTGGCGTACACAAGCAACCAAATACGCGATATATATATATTAAACATTATAATTATTACTTAATTAGAATCATAACAGTTTCGATAAATATTTTTGAGAATGAAACGCTCAAAACTTTTTCAGTTGTCTAATTAGGGTTTGTAGTCTTCGCTTCGAGCCTTTATCCTTGATAGATGGACGACTTTATATCGAGGTGCACATTATAAGAATTTTTAAAGGAAATGTAGAGAAATATAAGAACACATTATCTTAAGATTGTGAATATTTTTATAAGCGAGAAAAGGCATAATCGATAAGCTAGTCAAACAAAAGAAGTTTGAATTTGTAAGTTTTTGTTAAGTTATGTTTGACAACCTCGTATTTTAAATTTATATTAGAGTTAAGGTTATTAGTTCTAATCATCAACTTTGTATGAAAAAAATTATTAAACTCAGCAACTGAAAAAATTCAGACAGTTTTTTTTTATTAATTCTTAAGCTAAAGTTAAGGATTTCAAACTCTAATTAGTTTAACCTTCATTAATTTATAGTAAATCTAGTGAATCCGCATATTGAAATTGTAACTCAAGTTTTGAAATAATTAAAATTAGAATTTCAATTTCAATTCTAATTCTAATTCCAACTACATGACGCAAACAAACCCTTATAATCAAGGTTTTAATGTATTTGTGATATCCCGTCTCTTAAATTATTGAAAGATCTAGTGTTAGATTATTGAGTTACATGAGTGACATCATATAGAATGAATTTGGTACATTTGTGATACGATTTTATGATTGTATTCATATGCATAATATTAGCATATACACATGAACTGTGATTTAGACAAATTGCACTTAATCAACATATTTCGGGGTATGAAATTAAAATAAATGTAACATGAATGTGTATTTTCAATGTCTTGTACTTTGGATTACCAATGACAAGAATTGATGGACTATAATTGGTAATTTGGAATTTATTGTTACAATTGAGAAATTGATGAATAAAAATGTTCATTTAGTATAGGTAAAATGCCAAGTAGCAAGACAAATAGATATATGAAAAATTAGGATAACAAAGCCTATAAAATGAGTGACATTTGGCATAGAGATTAATTGACAAATGACATTAATCATTGAGTGACAAATGAACTAGTAACTAGGTGACATTTGGCAGCTTATGGAGTAGATAAATGACTTACATGCTTAGGAACATATGTCATAGTAATAAGGTAACACCTAGCACCTAATGTGTCAAGTTTCTGTAGTAGTTCAACTTTGTTCATTTTTCTCTTTTCCATTACTCTCACCACCGAAACCCTCATAGTTTATGCATCAAGCTTCCATTTCGTTCAGTCACTCAAAGATAGCTATCATCATTTTGCCTTGCTGAAAACCAACCTATTGATACCTTGAATTAGTGATGATTTTGTATTCATGGAGAGTTAGGTTAACTTGATGAATTGAGCTAAAATGTGAGTTAGACAAGTAAGTAAAAGATTGTTCTTTATGGCATGTTATAATAGAGAGTTATGATGATTGGATTAGGATGAATTATATATGATATTGTTGATGAAGTGTGCTGGAAGTTGATACATGAACTTGGATACTTTCTTGTCTTGTTCTTGATGTATGAAAACCATGTGTTATATAGGTTGTTTTATGGATGAATTAGATTGAATTTTGAAGTACAATAATGTATCATGTGGATTGCAAAGAATGACTAAATTGAGTTGATATAATGATATGCAGTGTTTGTATACATGTTGATGATATGAATGATTGGATTATTCTGAAATGATTATATGACATGTCTATATTCATAATGGACTTGTTGAAATATGATGTATATTGTGAGCAGGTAATAAATTCTGAATGATGTGATATATGTGATTTGATTATGAATGATGTGAGATACTGATTGAACTGTGTTATATACTTATGATGTTTAGTTCTGTTTGGAGTGAGCACATTGATAATGATTCACTAACTGAGTTTGCAAAACTCATCAAAATTACAACATTAATTTTCATGTTCAGAGGAGATCTAACTAGTCTAGTTGAAGTCTGCATTTGGATATGGGTCAGTGTCGGGATCAGTTGTACCTACAAATGTCTTAGTTATGTTGCACCAAGAATTGTATCTCTCAACCACTGTATAATGTACATGTGAATTTTAGAAATGAAATGACATTCGAGACTGTATATGTCTATAAATGAAGTGGGACTAAATGATTGTGAATGAAATGATCAAAATGAAGATTTGAAATGCTTTTGATTTGAAATGATTAAAATATGTAATGAGTTGATATGTTGATGCCTTAAAAATTTGGAAATGTGACCATCTTAACATGTCATTTTGTAGAGTATGTTCTTGACTATCCTTCGGTATGTCAGGCATATGCTCTATGGGAGTGTTATGTTATAACATCATTTTGAGCATAATATAAGAACTCATTCAAGACAAATAGTCTAACCTAAATCTTTGTTGTGATTTGGAATCAGATTAAGGATACCTTGAACATAGTAGAAAAGGAAGAAGACAATAAATTAGAATTTAAAATATGATGAAATAGAATATTTTTTAACCTTCTAGATAATAAGGATACAGGGCTTCTTCGATTTTTCTTTCCCTTTTAGATTAGGTTGTTAATTGTTGACATAAAATGAACAAAACTTGATTTTACAAATGGTATGCAAACATTAAGTTAAAAAAAGGCAAATTTAGATTTTAAGGTCAAGACTATCTAATAGAATCTGAAACATTAAAATCATTACAATAATTGTGAAAAATATATAATTATTGAATCATTCTAATTAAAATTTTTAAATTGTTTCAAAGAACCTATTGTCAATTTTAACCTCCTATTAACTTATCTTAAATTTGGAATAAAAGATACATAAATTATTAAAAAAAGAGAGAATTTACATATCATAATGAAATTTGTATATTGCATATTCAAAATTTTAATTTCATATAAAATTATTTGTCTCAAAAGTTTAAATTATCGCATAACTACAATAGAAACTATGTTTTGATTAACATTAAGTTAAATTATTATTCTCTCTTCGTTCAGTCATGAGCAGGAGTATTATTCTGATCGAAGAATACCCTCATTTTTTAGGGAAGAAAATTTGCTTGTCACAAGTTAGATTTGAATTAACTCTCTTAGACCGAAAAGACATACCCAGTGAACTACCTTTTATTTCGATTCGTGACGGCCACTCGGCCAATGACGGAGCCACGTTATACGTGGGGGGGCCATGGCCCCCCTTTCAAAATTTTTTTAAAAAACTTTACTTATATAATTTTAAGTTATATAATTTTAAAAAAATGTAGTTATA